>CM064511.1:22677456-22724956 GCA_032716605.1 Paralithodes platypus | reverse complement strand
CTTTCTAAAACACTTGTCTTCATATTTTAAACCTCAACATTATTAACACAGACGGAATCACCACCCCTGAACCTTCTTAACTCCATCCTTCCACCTCTCTCTCTCTCTGTCCTTCCACCTCACTCTCGTATTTTAAACCTCAACATTAACCCTCTCACGACCATATGACGCAGAGGTTACCGGATTAGCAATAAGAAATAGAGTTCTCTCACTCTTATAATTACCTCTCCAAAATTAGTTTTCTGCCCACAGCTAACTCAAAGACAACTGCAGAGGTTAAAGTAACTAAACTAAAGGTTTATAAATACCCCTGATGGTAACAAAGGCTTTAAAGTATCCCTAATAGGCTCAAAATTGCGTCAAGAACGTGAGAGGGTTAATATCGCCAACTGATTCTGTGGTGTAATTCGATTTACGTTGGGTAGATTTGATTTACATTGGGTAGGTTAGTTAGTTTTAGGCACATTGGGCGAACGAAGGAGGGTCGCCAGAAAACACGGGCGTGAGGATGGGGGTGCAGAGGTCGCAGGGAGCTCCCGTCGTATTTACCGAGTGTAGTGTTGCTGTGGTAGGTAAGTAGATTCAGCCGAGGTCGGTGGTTCGTGTGGTCATCGCTGTAGCTGTAGGTCAGGTCGGATTGTGGTTTGAGGTCGCAGTTTCTGGAGCGTTGACAACGTTGGATGGGGAACTGCTTGGCCTAGGCCTAGGCTAGCCTATACTGTACAGCGCCGCACAAGGATATTCTCACCGTGAGGTAAGGGTGCTAACGTTTTTGTATTTCAACCACAAGCTATCGAGGCGCATACTAGTCACTATCTCTGGACAAGGGAAGGTGAGTAGTGAAATGATGAAGTCGTATGATGGTAAGGGCAACGTGGTGGCGTGGCTAAAGAAGGTAGAGTTGGTGGCGAAACTCTTGAAATTTGACGACTTGGCTAGTTTCATACCACTGTACTTGGAGGGAGATGCGTTAGCCTTGTACCTCGAAATGAGTGAGGATGATCAATTAGATGCTAAGAAGATAAGTGCTAGATTGAAGGAGGCTTTTACACAGGGAATGTTTGAGGCATATGGAAGGCTAAAGAGGGTGACATGGACAGGTGAGGGGGTGGATGTCTATGCTAACGAGATAAGGAGGGTGGCAGGGCTAGCTGGGTGGAAGGGAGAGGGTTTGGAGAGGGCTGTGAAGCTAGCTTTTATAACTGGGTTTCCGGACAGGATATCGATGGAGCTGCAGCAGGTTAAGGACGTCGAGTCGGACTCGGTGAGCGTGAGTGAATTAATAGTTAGGGCTAGAGTATTGGTGTCAGGAGGAAGCCGGGGAGTTGCAGCGGTTGCTACTGGGGGGCCGGAAGTGGAGGCAAGGTGGCAGGCTCCACAGGGTGACCCGAGTGGCAGGAAATGGGAGGCGCGTGGGTTCAAAGGTCGCTGCTTCAGATGTGGTGGCTCTCACATGGCAAGGGAGTGTTAGGAGCCGAAGCCAGCCATAACTTGCTATCGGTGTGGGAAGGAGGGTCACATAGCGAGCCGTTGCAACCAGGGAAACGGTCAAGGGGGAGCTGCTGCGCCGGAAGCTACCCCTTTAGTCGAGTAAAGGCGCTCCCAAGCTCCCTGCCAGTGGTGGGGGGGAAAGGGGCAAGAGCCCTTGTGGATACTGGCTGTTTGACCACTGTGTTGGCCTCTCGTTTGGTAGGAAAGTGTGAGGGAGAGGACGCTAGGCTGGTCGGAGTCGATGGAAGAGAGATAAGGTGTGAGGGTGCCAGAGAAGTGGAGTTGACAGTGCGAGGAATCCGATTGTGGATCAGGGCCATAGTACTTGATACAGTAATTGAAGGCATTGATGTAGTGATGGGGATGGATGTAATCAGCCAACTGGGTGGCGCTACGATTGTAGATGGAAGAGTACCGGTAACGTTTGGGAAGGTACCGGTAAGCCATTCAACTGCCGAGAGTGGAGAGACCCAATGCGCTGTGGCCATAAAGTCGGAAGGGAGGGTTGTGAAACTGCCTGAGACTGAAGAGCTGAAAGATAAGTTCACAAAGGCAGCCGGGGTTGTTGAGCCAAAGAGAGGGGTGTCGAAGCCAGGAACCGAATGGGGGGCTGATCCATGCAAGATTGAGGATAAGGATTTTGTTGCAGTATTTGATGGTAGGAAGTGGGTAGTCGAGTGGTTGTTGAAAGGAGAGTTGCCTGTTTTGAAGAACAAAGTTGGTTGCTATGAACATGCTATGAAAGAGGGAGTGAGAGAAGATTTTGACAAGGAGGTGAAGAGGTGGATTGATGAGGGCATTCTGCTGCCATGGGGGGAGGAAGTGGGTAGTGGAGTGTTGCCGTTGATGGCGGTGGTTCAACCGACGAAAAACAAGGTACGGCCTGTATTAGATTTTCGTGAACTTAATACCCACGTGATGAGTCACACAGGCGATGACGTCGCGGATGAGTGCGGCGAGACACTCAGGGAGTGGAGGCAGATGGGTGGGGCCTCGACCATTGTGGATTTGAAGTCGGCTTATTTACAAATTAATGTGACAGAGAAGCTCTGGAAGTACCAGCTGGTGAGATACAAGGGGAAGACGTATTGCTTGACGAGGTTGGGTTTCGGGTTGAATTCGGCTCCAAGAATTATGGCGGGGATACTCAAGACAGTGCTGGGGAAAACGCATAAGATGAAGGCTGCCATAATTCATATATTGACGATATACTAGTGGATGAGACTGTGGTGATGGCAGCCGAGGTTGTAGAGCACTTGGCTAGGTTTGGATTGGCCACAAAGGAGCCGCAGCCGTTGGAAGGGGGTGCGGCGTTGGGCTTGAGATTAGAGAGAGATAGAACAGGCGAGCTAGTATTCCAGAGAGGTAATGAGGTTCCGGAAATTAGGGAGAACTGGAGTAGGAGAGAGCTATTCTCAGCTTGTGGAAGGCTGGTGGGCCACTATCCCATTGCAGGATGGCTGCGGGTAGCATGTAGTTACGTTAAGAGGAGAGCGGAAGGTGCAAGATGGGAAGACAAGGTCGGAAAAGAGACAGTCACGATGATGCAAGATGTCATAGAAAGAGTGAGATGCGAAGACCCAGTGAGAGGAAGATGGTACACTCCGAAGTCGGAGAAGGGGGTCGTATGGTGTGACGCAAGTAGTATAGCGACAGGCGTGATATTGGAGATAGGTAATGTAGAAGTTGAGGATGCTGCGTGGTTGAGGAAGAAGCACGACTACAGTCATATCAACGTGGCCGAGTTGGACGTGGTATTGAAAGGTATCAATTTGGCCTTGAAGTGGGGTTTGCGAGAGATCGAGGTTCGAACGGATTCTGCTACAGTGTTTGGTTGGCTGAAATCAGTGGTGACGGAAGAGAAAAGAGTTCGAACAAAGGGAGCCTCAGAACTGATTGTGAAGCGTCGTCTGGGAATTCTGAGGGAGTTGAAAGATGTGTATGGTCTGCAGTTGTGTGTAGTTTTTGTGCCATCAGAGAAGAACAAGGCAGATGCCCTAACAAGAGTAAAGAAATCCTGGCTCGGGGTGCCAGAGGAGACAAAGGAGGCGGCTATGGTGTGTTGCATGGGAGCACCAAGTGTAAAGGAGCTACATCAAATGCACCACATGGGAGTCGACAGGACGCTGTTTATGGCAAGGAAGGTCGACCCTGCAGTCACGAGGGACAACGTTCGAGAGGTGGTGAGACGTGACAGATGTCAGTCGATCGACCCTGCACCGAGTGTACATGTGTCTGGGGAGATTAGAGTGGATAATGATTGGCAAAGGTTGGCGGTTGATGTGACACACTATCGGCAGGGGCTGTACCTATCTATGGTAGACTGCGGACCTGGGCGGGTGGCTATCTGGAGGGAATTAAGAGCAGAGAATGCGGAAGAGATTGCAGGTGTGCTGAATGAGATCTTCCTAGAGAAGGGCCCAGTTGATGAGGTGTTGATGGATAACGGTACTGCTTTTCGGTCGCAGGCTTTGAAGGACATGCTTGATAGGTGGAATGTCCGACGTTTCTTTAGAGCTGCGTATCGGCCAAGTGGGAACGGAATTGTGGAAAGACATCATCGGACAATCAAGGCGATGGCAGAGAGGGGGCAGGTAGCGCCTATGGAAGCAGTATTTTGGTATAATATGTCCCCTAGGTCAGGTCAGGATGAGAGAACTGTACCACAAAGAGCAGTATTTCAGTATGAATGGCGAAATCCATGTGCGGTGCCGATGGCCATTGGGGGGGGGGAAGGGCCTGCCTCTATCCAAATTGGGGAGGAGATTTGGGTGAAGCCCCCAAACGCAAAGTGTACATCCCAGTGGGGGAGGGGTACTGTGACGGACGTGCATTCCAGGAATAACCTCAGTGTCGACGGGATGCCACGTCAAATCTTGGACGTTAGAAGAGTGGTAGAGTCTTCAACTGATGATGAGGTGGGGGATGACGAGCAAGAAGAGGTAGAAGAAAACGAAGTGGTACCACGACGGTCGCAGAGAGAGAGGCGACGGCCAGGGTGGAAGGGAAATTATGAGACGGGAAGTGATTGTGAAATGGAGTAGGTGGGATAAAGGGACTGCGCGATGTCCAACGTACCTAAGTAGTACTAGGGCGGTATGTCATTAGGTACGGTGGAAAATTACTATAATTTGTTGTTGTTTTTTGTTAGATTGATCTTGAGATCAGGGGGGCGTGTGGTGTAATTCGATTTACGTTGGGTAGATTTGATTTACGTTGGGTAGGTTAGTTAGTTTTAGGCACATTGGGCGAACGAAGGAGGGTCGCCAGAAAACACGGGTGTGAGGATGGGGGTGCAGAGGTCGCAGGGAGCTCCCGTCGTATTTACCGACTGTAGTGTTGCTGTGGTAGGTGAATAGATTTATTAGTGGCCCCTCCATCATTGACGAACATGCCTATTACATAAGGCATCCTCTTCAAACACTAATCCGCCGTAGTTTGAATCTACCGCGCAGAGCATTTAAAAACTGAGGAGCCTTCATCATGAGCGCACGCGACCTCACTCATGGCTTCAGTCATTATGAATTGGGTTCTCACTACGAAAAAACTTCGTAAAAAATAAAAACAAAAAGAAAATAAGAATAACTATCCAATAAGCTTTCCGTCATATCGTGGATGTACTTGTGTGGATTTCTGACCAGACGCTGAATCAGGCGTCATTCCTCCTTCTTTGCTCTGCGCTCAGCCTGCCCGGACTTTCAGGCTCCGCTGGTTCCGCATTCGTGGCGTCCCTAGTGAGTTTTTTCTCATTTGTTTACTCTGGGATGTATCGAGTAAGGTTAGGATAGGCGTAGCAGGAGTGTCCTGGGCTGGTTGCCCGCAGTGCAATGTATTTTGGGTCGTATGTATGGGGCATCTTTTTCGGATGTACCCTCGTGGTCCTGTTGTGGACACGTGAACTTTTCACAGTTTGGTTTAGTTGGTGATGCAGGCGGCTTTCATTACGCGTTAATAATTGCTGCCTTTTATCCTTCTGATGAGGTGAGCTGTGTGTTTGCTGACGTTCCCAGCGTATTTTTCTTCACTTAGTGAAGTTTTTTCTGGGTCCGTGTCAGGCTTCCCGGGGTTGGGAAGTTATCGCTTCGGTGGTGTGTTGGCGGTGGTTCCTGTTGTAATATTCCAGTGTGTGTTTATATTTCAACTATTTTCATGCCGTCTACCTAGGCCTAGCCAGCCGCTCGTAGCTTTGCCACATGTCTAGTGTTATTATTTATTTTATAAATATGCCCTACTGTGTCATGTGTATCCGGGTTTTAGTTGTGTATTGGCTAATTCCTCGGACTATATTTGTTTCCTGGTTTAGTTGTGTTTTGGCTAATTCCACGGATTATGTTGTGACCTTGGTTAGTCGTGCGTGTCTCTCCTCGTGTCGTATTGTTCAGATGGTGTCTGTTCAGGGTGGGGTTTGCCTTCCGGCGGGTTTTTCTCGGTTTCACCGTGAAAAATCCTGACCGATGAGCAGTGTTAGGCCACACGTGGTTGTTAACACTGGCTGGTTCCCCGGCGAGGGGAGGTGTCTGTGGCTCTCCAGGACTGCGTATCTGTGGGTGCCTGGTTTCAGGCCTCCTTTATAATTCCCGGCGGGATGGCTGTACCCATCCTTACATATATATTTAGTTATATATAAAGAAACGACGTTCGTGAGAACACTCGTTTTTTATAGGTTTTTCTACCTGGTTTACGACAAACCACGGGGAAAACCTAGCTGTTGTTTAGGCGTTCCTCCCCGGCGATCTTTTACAAAGTAGTGGGGTCAGGAACTTGTGGGGTTAACTTTTAGACTTCTCACCCGGCGGGTGCACCTTAGCAGGGTGGGATAAAACGACTTAGGTCTCTTATAGTTAACCAATCCATGTGAGTGATACTCTGTGTATCGCTGCCTTTACTCTTACGGCATTTGAAGGATCAGTGAGGTTTAACCAAATCGATTTCCACACCCGGCGGGTGTCCCTAAGTAAAGGAACTAAGGAATTTATAAACAAATTCAATTTCGATTAACCTAATTGGGTGATACTTTCAGTATCGCCGCCTTCTAATTTTACGACGATCGTTTGGGACAATTCGTTAAAAATCAGATCTCGTATATTCCTGCCCTGGGCTATTCTACTAAAATATTTCAAGGGCCGGCGTCTTTATGAGGGGGGGCTTTGTTACAAAATTGAATCTTGAGACAGTCACCACCTCCTACAGACTATTAGTGCCATACTGGACCATTATATCAGAGGGTATTCTTCATGTTCTTAGCTAAGAAGACTTGTTTAGCCTCTTTATACCCAGCCGCGTGGCGAGATGTGTTAGCTGTGTCTTTGCATCCCGTTACCCGGCGGGTTATTAACACTTGTATGCGAACACTTGGGTTAACCTTATGAGCATTAATTCCTGGAAATTTTCTTTATTTTTCCAGAGCTGAGCTCCGGCGGACCAATACAGACCCGGCGGTAGTTCCTCTCACCAGTCTCTGTCATGGCTAATGTGACCCCAGTTTTTGCCCTGTGCATTACCCCTACTTGCGCGGGTATCCCAATTTTTGCACATACCCTTTGCATAAGGTGTGTTAGATGTCTAGACCGTTCAAGGGTCTCTGGGTTACACGTAATTGTTCTTTTTGCTCCCAATTAACCAATAAAGTCCTGTGTGACAATGACAAGACCGCGGCGGTAGCGTTGAGAGAGGTCAGACAACAAATGTCGGCCTACACTACCTTTGTCGCACATAAGTCACTTCAATGTGACAACGTCCCACTTTGGGATAAGTTGCTGTCAGAGCACCCTCCCCCTAAACGTACCTCTAGAGTAAGGGGTTTTAAGCCGACAGAGACTAGCCGGGTTTCTGTATCGTCTGTGGAGACGTTTAAACGCCCGAGAGAGCCTACTCCCCCGGCAGCCACCTCCTCGTCGCAGGCGAGATCGAGGTCAAGGTCACCCCTCAGACAACGGTCTTCAAGTCGGGCCTCTTCCCCGGCTAGTAAGAAGTGCAAGACTGAAGCTTCCCCCAGGGGCCATGGTGGTGATTCTTCCAAACCTAGGTCCAGTTCGCGGTCACACCGTAGCCACAAATCCTCCAAAAAGGATTCCCATAAGAAGTCCTCTCGACATTCTTCTAAGTCTAGTGCATCTCATCGTACCTCTACACCTGACAATGTTTCTGTTACAGCCTCAGAGTATAGTGAAGCGCCTGTCCCTAAACAAGATTTACCTATTGATATTTTAACCCTAGAAATGGAGAGTTCAGGATATTCAATAATTGAGAATGTTTCAGACTCTCAAGAGAGCGTAGGCCAGAGCCTCGGTGTTTGGCGATTTGCTCAGCCAGGGTCTGTCCATCCACGTCCGACTCATACGAGTCACACAGTAGCCGATGTCCACAGGGACGCGGCGACCCCATCCTCTATCCCTGATTTATCTTGGAAACAAGGTGCCCCTGCCTCGGCGGGGTCTTCTCAGGAGGATCGGGAGGAACAAGATGAAGTGTCATTAATTTCAGATAGGGAAGGACAAGGGTCAGGCTCAGGCCTGGACGCCGCCCATGATAATACTAATTCACCTGAAAGTTCTGCACCTAACCAGTTTGTTACAGCACAAGAAATTGATGGGTTACTTACTCATGCTCTATCAAAATTCTTTAATCAACAACGAGAAAACCCCACAATGGACTTGGGGGCTCCCTTGACAGGTTCTGCGGTACGGCCTCTGATAACGTCAATCGATTTATCTAAGATTCCTAACCCTCCTACTCTGTCACCGGCAGGGAGCTCTAAGCCAGCTACGGCGGCATGCACTACGTCAAATGTCAGGGTCATTACGGATGTTAATCCACCCCCTCTAGACAAAGCGCCTCTTAGAAAGGTAGCTATGCCCCTGCTTTATGGGCCAGACGAGTCATGGGTCCCTTTGAACCCCTCTAAGCCAGAGCTTGCCCAGCCTACCTTGTCAGGGGAACTCCCGGTACCACGTGAGTGGTTTATCCAGGGAAATAAGTCTAAGAAATTAAGGGCATTGGATGCCTTGGGTAATGTTTTGGACGTAAATATCAAGGCTATACCTAGTTATTATTATCAGGATTATTTTGTTTATGCATCTAAGCCTGCTTTACCCCCTGCCTCAGCTTCAAAACTTTTTTCAGACTGGTCTAAGCTGGATGGGTTTAATGATATTAAGGCTCTGTTGGCTATTACTCCTGAACTAGATTTACAGACCGTCACAGACGAGACAGCTAATCCAGTGTTGAAGGTGGGACAGTTAGGACCAGGACCTTGGGTGGATTGGGAGGTAGAGGCTCAAAACTTTGCAACCACTTTCACTTCTAAATCTTCCCACCAGATCCCTCAGGATACACATTCATGGTTCTCAATGCCGGTAGGTTCTGCCGGCGGAGTTCCGTCAGCTTTATTTTCCTTTTTAGCTGCCCCTAAGATTAATCTTTGTGAACTAAAGGAACCATTCATTACCCCTACCCCTTCTCACCTAGACAGAGAATTTAGGCTAAGGGGAAAAGCTTTCCGCCTGTTTTCACAGTACATAGTTTCTCAACAGGTGGCTAAGTCTTTACTCAGGTCTACTCAGGCAATCGCAGACGCGGATGCTCGAAGATCAGTTGAATTATCCCGGCGTCTGATTCTTCAGTCGTCAATTCAATCCTTAGGTGACATACGCACAGCCTTACTTGAGGCGGTGCGAGCACGACAGGATCTTAGAATGTCATTAGTTCGCAAGCTGCCTGATCGCATTGCTAACCAGGTGGTAATGTCCCCAGTACTTACACCTTCTTTAATGTCCCCTGATGTATGGCGAACAGTGTTTAACATGGCACAGGCCGTGAAGCACAGTCCCGCACAGGCTAAGAACATGTCAATATCATTTTAAATCATGTCAAAACTCTAGGCTTCAAGGTAAATCTGGTAAAGTCAAACCTTGTTCCCTCAAGAGTAATTCAGTGGATAGGGCTGGTCTGGGACACCGCCGCTCTCACTCTGAGTCAGAGTGTGGACAATCGCAACAGGTTTCGCAGGAAACTGTTCAGGTTTCTTCACAGTCTGACTACGACACGAAGAGTCTGGGAGTCTCTGGTCGGCTCTCTCAACTGGATTCAGCCTAACTGTCAAGTTGGGCCGGTTGAAAGTAAAACGATTAATATTGGAGGGCAACAAATATTTCCCACTCTTACCGGCGGGAAAATTATGGCCCATACCAAAATTAATCCACACCTTACTAGCGGTCTGGGCGAAGAGGGAAACATTGCACTCAATCATGTCATGGACCTCTCCTCCTCCAACGGTAGGGGTAGACACGGATGCGTCAGGCACCATAGGGTGGGGATTTCAGTCAAATCAGGGGCACCAGGGTCAGGGACTTTGGTCCCACTTAGAAATCTCTCACATAAATGTCAAAGAGTTACTAGTCCCATTGTATTTCCTTCAGGCTCACGGCCCGGCGTTACGGGGCAAGTCAGTGGCCTTCAGAATGGACAATCTGAATGCAGTTCACTGTATTCAGAAACAAGGGTCAACGAGGTCAAGGAAGTTGCTACTCGTGTCGGAAGAGATTTTTGTTCTAGCCACCAGTCTAGATATTTATCTTCACGCATCTTATCTCCCAGGCGTAGCGAACGTCTGGGCAGACGCTCTGTCCCGGAGACAGAGCACGACAGTAGAATGGGAGCTCAAGCAACCCATTTTCGACCTAATGATTGCGGAGCTCTCCCATCCACAAGTGGATCTTTTTGCGTCCGAGGAGACTCACAAGCTCCCTCTATACCTCACCCGCCGGACGATAACGCCGGCAGGGGGGCCAGACGCCCTAGTGACAGACTGGAACAGATGGAGCTCCATCTATCTGTTTCCACCGCCAGATGCGTCACTAATGTGCCACGTAGTGAACAAACTACGAGTTTATCGAGGCTTAGTCTCGCTAATCGCGCCCCTGTGGCCAGCGCAGGTGTGGTGCCAGCAGTTAATAATGTGGTGCCCGGACCCGGTATCGCTCCCGGTCGGGTACTTCCACTTAGACACGATTGGCAACCTAGAGACCTCGCTGACTTTTGCATTATGGACATTCAGGAGGCCAAGTGGCTAGCACCATACGGTAGGGATGTGACCAATAAATTGCTCAATCAATATACTCAGTCTACTAAGCGACAATATCAATCTCATTGGAAAGCTTTTACTTCTTGGATTGTTAGAACGGAACAAACTGTACCCTCAGTGGCATTGGTTTTTAATTACTTGAACTATCTGTTTGAGCAGAAACGTTTATCTGTGGTTACTTTGAAGAATCACTTAACTGCGATTAGAGTGCCCTTTTTCGACCTTACAGGTCTATCCATACCGGTGGCGGAGGAAACAGGATTTATGAGAGCGTGTTTTAAACTCCGCCCACCTCCCCGTCAGCTCATGCCTACTTGGTCTCTGGACAAAGCTTTGTCTTTACTTCATTCTCGTCTGTATCAAAATACTGCAGACTTTGCTTTAATCTTAAAGAAGGCAGTTTTCCTTTTGGCTTTGGCCACCGGAAACAGAGTGTCTGAGCTGGCGGCGATGAGCAACACACCTAATTGTCTTAGGTTTGGTAGACTTAATGATTCAATTTCCATTGCACCCTCCCCGGCGTTTGTAGCCAAGAATGAGCATAGTGCACACGTGTTTTCTGAATTCACGGTGCCGGCGTTAAAAAGGGGAAAGGTGCATCATAATTTATGTCCAGTGCAAGCTCTAACCAAATATTTAAGAATAGCTCCTCATAACCCCCAAGGTGCTTTATGGGTAGCGAGTACGGGTAAACGCTTACTTAAACGGCGATTAGCCTCTCTTCTAGTAGAAGTCATTAAAGAGAGTAATCCCGGCGTTGTGGGTAGGGCCCACGATTTACGCAAGTGGGCGGCCTCTTTACGTTTCCTGAAAAACTTTTCAGTTGAAGATATTGCGTCCACACAGTTGTGGGCGTCTAATCATACGTTTCTCTCTAGATACTTGTCAGTTGCTCTAGACAAACCTTCCTTACCATGTATAGCTTTAAGGCAGAGGGTCTAGGTGGCCCTGCAGTCACTTATGTTTATTTTCAAGGAAAGGGGGGGGGGGGGGGGGGGGTGCAGTCAGTTGACATAGGACACCCTAGACCCCGCCGGAGTATGAGAACTGTGATACAATTTAAGGTTGAAATGTGATATGAAAATTTCTCTGAGAGAATTTGTGCTAGTACAAAGTTTAGTACAAAACAACGGTGTTGTTATAGTAGTTTTAGCTGCGAAAGCAATGTAACATTAGTTCAATGGAGTTCATTAGCAATTGATCTCCACATGTATTTTGGGGTTTATGATGTGCACATATAAACTTATAACTTATTATTTGTCACCACTCGTTGAGTGGGGTGCCTTTTGTAACTACAGATCTGTGTTCAGAATCTTCAGGGTTACCTATTTTTGTCAGGCAGGCTTCTTTGAAGCACGCACCTGCCTGAACCCCCTTTTTCTTGTATATTTCCGGCCTACGCCGTATTAAATACATTTTTTCAAAAGTAAGAATACTATGTGGTTGTTTTTATTATCTGCTTTTCTAGAGTTATGATATGATTACGAATGTCCCCCTCCAGTCTTAGATATCAGGCATGTTCGTCAATGATGGAGGGGCCACTAATAAATTATAGGTTTGACTCCTGTAAGGAGATTAGGAAAACCTAATATTTAGTAGTGGCCCCGTAATTATTGACGACTGGGGCCCTCCCGACCGTCCCCTTCCCATTCGTTGATGTATTAAGGATTTTGGTTTACTTGATATGTCAGTGAAGGAGGAATGACGCCTGATTCAGCGTCTGGTCAGAAATCCACACAAGTACATCCACGATATGATGGAAAGCTTATTGGATAGTTATTCTTATTTTCTTTTTGTTTTTATTTTTTACGAAGTTTTTTCGTAGTGAGAACCCAATTCATAATGACTGAAGCCATGAGTGAGGTCGCGTGCGCTCATGATGAAGGCTCCTCAGTTTTTAAATGCTCTGCGCGGTAGATTCAAACTACGGCGGATTAGTGTTTGAAGAGGATGCCTTATGTAATAGGCATGTTCGTCAATGATTACGGGGCCACTACTAAATATTAGGTTTTCCTAATCTCCTTACAGGAGTCAAACCTATAATTCAGCCGAGGTCGGTGGTTCGTGTGGTCATCGCTGTAGCTGTAGGTCAGGTCGGATTGTGGTTTGAGGTCGCAGTTTCTGGAGCGTTGACAACGTTGGATGGAGAACTGCTTGGCCTAGGCCTAGGCTAGCCTATACTGTACAGCGCCGCACAAGGATATTCTCACCGTGAGGTAAGGGTGCTAACGGTTTTGTATTTCAACCACAGATTCATCATCCTTGAACTTCTTAGCAATCCCTACCTCCTCGGTGTCCTCTAACTCCCTCCTTCTCTTTTGTGCAACCCTGCGCTTGATCCCACAGACTGAATCATCAGTATCTTCAAACAATACCCCAGCCTTGATCTCCGGTTCACTACAATTGGAATCAGACTCATGCCTAGATTCCTCAGGCGGAGAACTATTCAAGACAGCTAGATAACCTTGCAGGATGTCAGATAGTTTGACATGCACATCTAAAAGACTGGGGCGGCAAATGGCCTTTTTGCACGTCATACCCCATACAAGTGGTTTAAGGGAACCAGTCATTTTAAACCTGTCAATGTCGGAGTTGAAGCGCATACACATTTTGGCAATTATAACGCACAGTGACCAGGTGTCACTTTGAGTGGAACTTAGGCCACCGAGGTATAGTTCCGGCGCATAATGCTTAAATGTCTTATATCTTGCCTTGGTTCCAGTGGGAAAACATTTGTTTGGTCCAGACAAACTAGCCAAACCGAAATCTATTATAGACACATGGATATCGTCTGAAGTAATATCCACAATAACGTTATCTAATTTTAAGTCATTATGAATAAATCCTTTAGAATGGATTTCATCAACCGCAACGACGACACCATTTAGAATGTTTAGCCACTGCCAAATTGGTATGTCATCGGTAGTTAACATACTCTTCCCGGGCACAGGGCCATCACAAGGATCGGCTTGTCTGTCGCCACAGCGAACAAGATCGGGGCCCCGCCAATGCCATCCAAACGGTTTAGCATTCGGGCTTCGCGGTGGAAAATAAATCGGTGGTGGAGCCTCTTTCCTTCCTTTAGGCAAGCTGGTTTGCCGTCAAAGTCAATCTTTGTAACCGTTCCATAGGACCCCTTACCTAATACAGCACCAATGTTGGAAACCTTTGCCCAGATTTCACTGCTTGGTACTACTTTGTAGTCCATTGTATTTATTACAATGATGTTGATCAAATATTTATGACACGTATATACTAAAATATACAATATAATATGCAATAAATAACCAACGCTTAATTGTACAGCTTACGCACGCAACAGACAAATTGTAATGAGTGTTCTCTCTCGAGCGATCTGATACCTTCAACAGTCTAAAATATCTACATAATTGCTTGTCGCTATTCTCGTCCACTATAAGTATACTTAACGTTCTTTATTGTATGTTAATTCATTCTCACATCTAAAACGCAAAAATTAGCTGGTTAAACTCTCATTTACTTGTTATATAGTGTATAATATTGAGGACATATATTGATTATCATTTAGTTACCCATTAAAAATATTAGTTTCTAAAATAAGCGTATAAGAAAATGGAGTTTTTACCGATAACTAAAATATAAAATACGATAAACTGATACGTTCACTTGCTTGTTCGTGCCCCGCCATCTTGGTACCCTATTAACAGATTAGAAAGGGTAGGTGGGGTAGTCAGAGGGCTAATTGACCACTTGCGAGTTTCAGGCTATAAGGAAGTTGGAGTTGCAGACCTTGATATTTAGCAGAATTACCAGCTAAAATGTGGTCGTTTATAAATATATAAAACCCAATTCAACATAATTTCTGCTCACCAAGAAACCTACATTATTATTGCATTTCTGTTCTATATCGATGTTTACAGCTCCAACTTCCTTATAGCCTGAAACTCGCAAGTGGTCAATTGATATATAATCTTTACCCTTTTGATGGCCCACAGATCCTTCCTAAGCTGTATAATATCGTCTACAGAAAACCATAATATAATGTTAACACTTGTCATGATCCTCAAAGGGGTTAAAAGTTGGTTAGCAATAGGCACCCCCTAAACTCTGGGACTGAAAAAAAAGGGCTGGAGCAAATGGGCTGTACATTTCCACACACCTATTCCGTGGCTGCCGACTCTTCCGAGATGGTAGAAATATTAGCTCTCTGGGACTGAAAAAGGGCTGGAGCAAATGGGCTGTACATTTCCACACCTATTCCCTGGCTGACTCTTCCCAAATGGTAAATATTAGCTCTCTGTGACTGAAAAAGGGCTGGAGCAAATGGGCTGTCATTTTTCACACATCTATTCCCTGGCTGACTCTTCCCAAATGGTAAAAATATTAGCTCTCTGTGACTGAAAAAGGGCTGGAGCAAATGGGCTGTACATTTCCACACTTATTCCCTGGCTGACCCTTCCCAAATGGTAGAAATATTAGCTCGATTACTCTTGTTTGTTAGTTATACAGGTTAGGGGTCAAGATTTTTAGCCTATCTATAATTAACCCCTTGAAGCTCTGACGCGTTTTATCAGTATATTTTGGCTATCATTAGACGGTTTTATGCAGCTTAGGAAGGATCTGTGGGTATTGAAAGGGTAAAGGCTATCTCAATCAACCCTCTGACTTCCGTACACCCTTCCTAATCTGAATAAAATTGTCTAATAATTAGCAGAAAGAAGAACAGAAACGCGTCTTGGAGCTTGAAAGGGTTAACAGACTATATCGTGGTCTCCCCAAAGCATATATGTCTTGGTGGTGTAATGGTTAGAGTGTGTAAGTTCTGTATGGGATGTCCTGGGTTCCAATCCTGGCTGAATCACATGCTTTCATTAAGGGGGGTGACTTGCTTTTATTTATTTCTCTGGCTTGTATCCATTCGGCCCCATTCAGCCAATTATTTTAAGACGTTTATCCCCATCTAGGTGTCGATTTCTTCCTGGCGAGCGATAGCGAGCCAGCATTATATGAAGAAATCCGGCTTTGCCGGAGAAATTTTTCTATCGAAAAATGTACAAATTTAGCCTGCTGTAAAACAACATTTAAACAATATGCTGGCTCGCTACCGCTCACCAGTAAAAAATTGACACCTGGATGGGGATAAACGTCTTAAAACAGTAGGCTGAATGGGGCCGAATGGATACAAGGCAGAGAAAGAGAGAACAGGAGAGAAACAAAGCAGGTCACCCCCCTTAATTTAATTTGGGGGGTTATTGGTGTTAAGGGGAGATGGGTCGTTTTTCTGGTCCCCTTCTCCCTCATGTTTAGCTCCATTAGTTTTGAGGTTTTAAGATGTTCATTCCATTAGTTTGGCGATTTCAAGACCTTTCACCCCATTTCTTTGTCAATATTAGGACATTTCACACCAATTAGGTGTCGATTTTTTCCTGGCGAGCAATAGCGAGCCTGTAATTTAAGAGGAATCAGCCTTCGGTTGGTACATTTTTCTACCGAAATAAGTATAAATTTATCTTGAAAGGGATCTACGGAGTGTAATTTATAGCTTGATGGACGTCTAGCTAGGAAACTAAATAAGATATACAGTATATATATATATACTGTACATATATATATACTGTACATATATATATACTGTACATATATATATACTGTACATATATATATACTGTACATATATATATACTGTACATATATATATACTGTACATATATATATACTGTACATATATATATACTGTACATATATATATACTGTATATATATATACTGTACATATATATATACTGTACATATATATATATACTGTACATATATATATACTGTACATATATATATACTGTACATATATATATACTGTACATATACTGTACATATATATATACTGTACATATATATATACTGTACATATATATATACTGTATATATACTGTACATATATATATACTGTATATATACTGTACATATATATATACTGTACATATATATATATAGATAGACTAAATATATACTGTACATATATATATATAGATAGACTAAAATATTACTTAAATAACTAAATATATATATAGATAGACTAAATATATACTGTACATATATATATAGATAGACTAAAAAATAAACCGTACGCTATTAAACGCATTTTTCTCTCATTTCAGGTGCATGGAGGAACAATACGCTTCCAGTGTTTCTGGTCCAGTGTTCCAGTGGTCTGAGCCGCACCAGCGACCAATGAGAGACAGTCAGGTCAGGAGCCAACAACCAAGCCAGGCCAACAGGGTGGCATATGATATAGGTCGTCCAAAGGACAACCGGATGCACTACCGAGGAGAATCCAGTGGTCTGAGCTGCACCAGCGACCAATGAGAGACAGTCAGGTCAGGAGCCAACAACCAAGCCAGTCCAACAGGGTGGCATATGATATAGGTCGCCCAAAGGACAACCGGATGCACTACCGAGGAGAATCCAGTGGTCTGAGCCGCACTAGCGACCAATGAGAGACAGTCAGGTCAGGGGCCAACAACCAAGCCAGGCCAACAGTAGTCGGGGATCCACTGATCAAAAAGAGCCTTATTTTAGGAGTTACCTGACACCACTTAATACACTCGGCAGACCTAATTTTTTTATTTCTTTGATGCCTCTAGTTCAATAATCAAGAGGCCTGCTCGGTCGTTTCTCTTGCGAAACTTCTCAAATCTCCACTTGAACATGGGCACCCCGCTAAAATCAGACCCAGCGAAGGCTAACAATTGTGATATACGTTTTGACCTATATCTCAGCTTATAGGACACCTAGGAACTTCATTTTTGTGTTTAAACATGTACAATGACATATTCTATTCAAATATAATTAAATTAAAACAGTAAGCCTACCAACCGCCATGGAAAATCAAAATATCCGTTGCCGAAATTGATTTATTCCTGTAAAACTATAAACACTTTCTTTATTGAAGTTCTTCATAAGGGCATTATCATGAAAACATATTTCAAACAACTAAAAAACAATAAAATATGATGCTTTGTGAGGTTTGCATCCAATTATCCCGCAAAATAATCATTTTCATCTGCAAAATTATTAAAGAAATTGTCTGCTCATAAATGACACTGATCCTACTGTTTTCCAATATGTATAAGGTGCATTATAGCAAACTCTCACATTGCAATAAAATATACTATTTAACCAAACCTGTCATTTTGTGATCAAAATGGCTGCCAACAAAACATATTTTTACCAGAAAGTATAAGCAATACACTTATGATTATAAAACTCTCAGTATATGCTAATATCCTGTTATTATACTTCTAATGTTTTAGCAGTCCTTCTTAGAGCTCCGTTTGTTATTACTGGCCATTGTAATTGAGATTTTCTATTAAGTCACTGGTAAAATACTCCATATGCTTTAGATTAACATTAAATTTACCCAAAAAAACTAATAGTATTTTATTATTTCACTCATCTTCACTATCAATGTCACTGTCATAGTTATAGGTACGAGCACACTTTTCTGGGTTACCATTACATTGACAGGCCACAACACATTTAACTCCTGCTGTAGCACAAGAGCAGTTTCTCACACATTTGCTCTTCTGGCACTGACAATAGTGCTTTTGCCTAGTTGATGGAGGTTTGCAGGTTTGGTCATCATAACAGGAATTAACTTATCATTTTGAATCACTCTTCCAAATGAAGTTGGGTCCGGTAATTCAGGACTACATTGGTACGCAGTCTTACATACTGCAATTTGCATAAGACCTCTAAGCATGTGCTGGTAAAAGGAATCTTGTGTGGGAGGTAGGCATCTTAGGTCACCTTTGGTTCTTCCAAATATGTAGACTCGTGCTTGATCAAGTGTATCAGTGAAGCAACCATATAAGTGAAGGAAGAACTTACGGCAAGCTTGTATCACTGGATCATCTACCACATAGGAGTTGTCAGCAAACTGTGTCATTCCTGTGAATTCATTAGCAAATGACATGGCAACCTTATATGACTTTCGTTTACCTTTTCTAAAGGGGTAACTTACAGTATCACACCCACTCATGATGTGGCAACAGAGAAGTGTTGATGAGGCTTCAGATACAGACAATCCATTAATCTCAGCTAGCTTCTTGGCAATAGAATGACAAGGAATATATACCTGGCCCTTTTGAATCCACATCTCTTTTAACCCAGGTGTGCGAACACTGTAGTAGATAGCCATGATTATAACGTCTGTATCTGTTGCTTGTATCACAGCATACTGATAACCATATTTCTGCACACAATATGAGATATGAGCAAATATTCGTGTGTCTGCTTCCTCGTGAATCTCACACGACAATTCAGTACAGGTTTGCGCACATTGTTCATCAATAATGATTGTCTTCTTAGTCAGTCCACCAAGGATAAGTTTAAGTCCAGGTAGCATGGCACTGTTATCATTTGTCCAGGAATCAGCCAGGTAAGCTTGCAGAGCCTCCTTGTTCTTTGGGTTGTTGATGAATGGCTTCCATGATTCCTTGATGGCCAAGTTATCTTTAATTTCATAGGTTTTGCTATAAGAGTGTGTTTTCTGCCTTCTTCCTCTTTCTTCTCCTTTTAAGCTCTTCTTGGGATCATAATCGTAGCGATCACCAACAATATTTATACTAAGTACAAGATATTGGACGTGAAGACACTATTTTCTCTAAGTATCTAGATTTCAAATCTGAGAACTTCTGACAGCCATAATTTTGGTGTCGGTGAATAAAAGCCATGGCATCAAAAACCATGAGAACATCTCCATCTGTGATTGGAATGTGATCTGCCTCTATCCATGACTCAGCCAGATGCTCTTTCATGGCAGTTATGTAGTCAGCTTTGTTTCCCTTTCTCATTATGTAGCCTTGAGGTTGGCTCTCAATATTTGGTTCAAAGAGAGAAGCTGGGTACTTTGTCCATTCATGACTCAAGGTGTCGCTGTCCATATCCCTGATGAAGTGCAAACCACGTAGAACATTTGTCTCTTCTTGCATTATTTTTGTTTGATTGTTTATGTGTGTTTTTTTGCGTCTGTCTTGGAAAGTATGGAGATGAATGGGGGACACGTTGTAGCTCTGATCTTCTTTAGCCTTCACGAGTGCAGCACGCCCAATTTCTTCTGCATCAGTCAGTTCAGTAGAGCTACACTTCTCTCCTGTTACTATATTCAGTAGATCAGATGAGGTAGTGGTGAAGGGATTTATCATTGAACATACCATGCTTTTGATGTTATCTACCAATTGTCGATCTTTTCGTGGTTGTGAATGTCCATCTTGTTTGCCGAGTCCATTGTTCATGTGAGCCATCGCTTTAGTATTTTCAGAAGCCGCTGTTAGGTAAGGAAGAGCTCTTAGATATTTCTCCCTGGCACCTGCTTGAAAACTTATTCCTTTAAATAGCTGTGTCTTGGCCTCACAGTTGTATGTTTGTTCGAGGGCCATGTCTGTCCACACTACATTGAATTTGCCTCTTGTTTCTTGTTTTATATAAAAGTCATGTGCGTTCTCAGATGGATTACTGTTCACCTCTGTGGGGTGGAAGTGGAGTGGTTGCATTGAGGCAGTTGGACAAAATTCAAAATAAAGCTATTAGATTAATCAATAACCCTACAATCACACAGGACCTTCCTACATTATCCATACGAAGAAACGTTGCATCCCTTGCATTATTCTACAGATATTTTCACAGCAATTGTTCCGAGGAACTTGCTTCAATTGTGCCGCCTCTCCACATCTTTCCCTGTAGAACTAGGGCAGCTGAGAGCGCCCATGAATTTACACTTTCTCCTCCACAATGCAGAACTTCTGCTTATCAGAATTCATTTATCCCCAGAGCTACTACTCTTTGGAATTCACTTCCCTCGAATTGCTTTCCACAAACATACAATCTACAAATGTTTAAATCCAGTTGTTACAAACATTTTATGAATGGAGGATGCCTTTAGGCACATGGACCTTTTTGTTTTATCTGTGTTTTTCCTTCCTCCGTTCATTGTCTCTTAAAAAAAAAAAAAAAAAAAATGTACTGTGAATTTTCCTTGTTCAAACGCATTTCTGACAGGGGCTGGTAGATCTTCCATGTGATTGAGGTAATGAGGAATGCAGGCAACATACTTTGTGTGCCCTGCTGACACCATATACGGTAGCATGTTCTTTACTTCTGCAAGATGTTGAAGCCATTTCCCTCCTCTTTCTGCTGCAATGAATCTTTTCAGTATGAGAACCATTTTTATGTACATAAGCCAGAGATTCGCTGTAGGATACTTCGAAAAGGTTTCTTCAAAATCGGCCAGCATTTGTGTCGTCCTTTCTTGATGTTCAAGTAAATGAGTGAGAGCTCTGAAAGCTGCATCTTGATCCTTGATTGCGACGGCATCAGCTATGTTTTGAAAAACTGCTGCCATGGCAGATATTTCATCCTGATTTTCTTCAGACTGATCAATTTTCCATGTCAAAAATGCTTCCCAGTAAATCTCCAGCATTGCCGACAACATCAGACTATGACACCGAAGCATTCCATAATAATCTTTGCCAGACATAATTTTGTTCATTGTTCCAGACCTACACACACCAGATTCAACAAGAACAATTTCTATGCCAGAAGATTTGAAAAGGTGGCAAATTACACCCAAGTAGTTATTGGCAATATGGAAGCCACCCATACGTAAGATGAGATGTTTGTATTTTTCAGGTTTCTTCTTCTTAAACCCTAGGGTGATCTCGTAAATTGCCTGGTCACAAGTAAGAACACAGTGCTTTTGGCCTAGTTTTTCTGAAATTCCTATGCAGTATTCAAGAGCAGCTTCAACAACATCTGGTTTTGTAGGGGAATCAGGGAAAAATGGACCATATCCTATAATTGTCTGAGGTTGTATATCTTCACTGAATACATCATGGAAAGTGTTCCAAGTGACGAGATGTGACTGACCATCCTGCTGGAGAACTTCTCTCTGTGAAAGCTGCCACGCAACAGTGAGATCACCTGTAAAAAAGGGAAGATTTGTAGGAACAAGTATAGACAAACAAAATATGATACACAATATGATTGGTCATGGGGATAGCTATGAGGTACACTCTGGAATTTAATTTGTAACCTTAAGTTTTCGAAGCTATCTCAAACTTAATCCAATTTCATCATTGATTCCTTAACTAGTCTATGCATTTAATGGGATCAGTTAGGTCCACGACTTAAGTGTGAGTGTGTACACATACTCGTTCAGAAAAATAGTTAAAATTGTATATTTATCATAAAATGTTATACACTTGCAGTAACTAGTAGTTGAGATTTTGTTTGCCTGCTAAGCTTGGGTGCCATTGGATGTAATTCACTTGTGTGTCAACAAAAGTTATATTATAAAAATAAACAATAATGTAAGTGGTATACTGTATTTACCTAATAGACTAGACGGTTGGGGCGTCTGATCAAGCTTAACACCTCTCAGTGAATGACTCCTTTGACGGTCTTGTAAAGTTAGGCCACTTTCCTTTGTCTGGAAGATGTGAAGACTTTCAGTGCATGTTGCTTTTCTGGGCTTCTTTGACAATGGTAAAGATAAGGGAGATTTGTGTTCAGAATCTGAGTCACTTGGATGTTGATATATGTTGTAAGTGGTACCATGCATTGTTGTCCCATCCTGTGTATTTTCTCTGAAGTCAAGGTTGTCAATAGCAAACTGGGTAAATAAGCCATGCTTCAGATTGGCAGGAATAAAGATACTCGGTTCATCTTCTTCAGTTTTCTGGGCCATAGCAGTTATGTATCGTTGAGCATCCTGGTAGCCAATACTGTTTCCAAATCTATTCAACAGTGTAACAACTGCTTTACTTCTGGTTTATTTGACAATATACAATGCAGTTCCTATGTGTTTTGGAGTGGGTATATCGGTAACTGCTGCACTTATATCCTGACATAGATTCAGTGTTTTTTTCTAGATCACTATCATTCAGGTCAACACGACATTCTGGTTCACTGAGCTCAGCCGATGACTTTGTTGTTATCCAGGCTACCAGGTTGTATAGAGAACTAGGTATAATCTTTAATGCTTCATCATAAGTTAAGTTCAAGGAAGAGAGAGTTTCATATTCCCCTGCTTGTAACTGCCTTCTGATATCAGATGCGTTTTTCTTCAGATCAGCTTGAATTATCTTTGCAGCATGATAAAGGGTTATGTTTTTTTCTCTGTCCACTTCAACTGGCCATAATTCGTCATGCTCCTGTACATAGGGATCCATTTCCTGTTTCTTGATGGTTGCTAATTTTGAGATAACATAGCCAACTGTTAGGTGGGAAGAGCAGATAATAGAAGATTTTCCAGTTTGTTGTACAATGATGATGTTACCGCCATTTTTCTCGTAGTATTCTTCTAACATTTGTTTTATGACTGATGTTCGACATGAAGATAGATCCATGATACCATTCTCTAGCATCCAGTTTCTGTATTCATTTCGTAATTCACTAAGCAAAATTATATCATCTGGATCTTGTGATATTCTGTTATCTATATATGAAGTGAACCATTGTAAACTCTTATGACACTTTTTTTTTTTTTTGCATTTACCTCCAGTTTTGTTAATGTACTGTAGAAGACAGATCCTATGGTAGCTAAAATCACTGGCAATCATGTCAACACACTGGTCCGCATATCCTTGTATTATATGTAACATTCTGGTATCACCTAGTTCTTTGGCCTTCTTCCAAATGGAATTTTGTCTGTCAATTGTCGTTACCAAGAGCAATTTATGATCACCCTTTTTATCCCTTTGTTTGACACATATAAAGCATTCGTTTCTAAAGTCAACAGGGGATGTACTTCCACAGAGAGTCCTAACAGGATCTTCACTGTTCTGATCACTCGGTGATGATTCTGTTTCATTTGCTGTAGCTGCTGTTTTTTGAGCAACTGTCTTTTTGTTTGTATATGAATTCCGACACTTTGCATGATAACGAGGATTTTTCTCAAGGAATGATTAATTTCCCTCAAAAACATCTTCTTGCAACCTAAGTGCCAAATTGTCATTTCTCATAGATAATGCATATTTCAAAGCTGGTAGTCCAATTGCAGTCACATTTTGTAGGTTTTCTTGTGAAGTTTTCTGACAGATGATGCATTCATTATACTTGGTGCTACAGCGCTTCCTCTTCTTCAAATCAGCCATCACGTCTTCCTTGCCATCATACCTGTAAAGGTAATAGTATATATGTGTATATACCAGTGTATAATTATATACTTGATATCATTCTAGAGTTCCGATAACAAATCACGAGTCAATTCTGCACTTAAAGAGAATATGCCGGAGAGTGGTTATTCTTGATCGGACGTCTTTCATAATTTTGCGAGATAATTGGATGGAAACTTTACAAAGCTTGTATGCTAACTCCACAAAGAATCATATTTTATTGCTTTTTAGTTGTTTGAAATATGTTTTCATGATAATGCCCTTATGAAGAACTTAAATAAAGAAAGTGTTTATAGTTTTACAGGAATAAATCAATTTCGGCAACGGATATTTTGATTTTCCATGGCGGTTGGTAGGCTTACTGTTTTAATTTAATTATATTTAAATAGAATATGTCATTGTACATGTTTAGACACAAAAATTAAGTTCCTAGGTGTCCTATAAGCTGAGATATAGGTCAAAACGTATATCACATTGTTAGCCTTCGCTGGGTCTGCTTTTAGCGGGGTGCCCATGTTCAAGTGGAGATTTGAGAAGTTTCGCAAGAGAAATGACCGAGCAGGCCTCTTGATTATTGAACTAGAGGCATCAAAGAAATAAAAAAATGAGGTCTGCCGAGTGTATTAAGTGGTATCAGGTTCATCAAAAATTTCTGGTGCTGGATCCCCGACTACAAGGTGGCATATGATATAGGTCGCCCAAAGGACAACCGGATGCACTACCGAGGAGAATCCAGTGGTCTGAGCCGCACCAGCGACCAATGAGAGACAGTCAGGTCAGGAGCCAACAACCAAGCCAGGCCAACAGGGTGGCATATGATATAGGTCGCCCAAAGGACAACCGGATGCACTACCGAGGAGAATCCAGTGGTCTGAGCCGCACCAGCGACCAATGAGAGACAGTCAGGTCAGGAGCCAACATCCAAGCCAGGCCAACAGGCCAATATGATATAGGTCGCCCAAAGGACAACCGGATGCACTACCAAGGAGAATGCAGTACTCTGAACCGCACCAACGACCAATGAGACAGTCAGGTCAGGAGCCAACAACCAAGCCAGGCCAACAGGGTGGCATATGATATAGGTCGCCCAAAGGACAACCGGATGCACTACCGAGGAGAATCCAGTGGTCTGAGCCGCACCAGCGACCAATGAGAGACAGTCAGGTCAGGAGCCAACAACCAAGCCAGGCCAACAGGGTGGCATATGATATAGGTCGCCCAAAGGACAACCGGATGCACTACCGAGGAGAATCCAGTGGTCTGAGCCACACCAGTGACCAATGAGAGACAGTCATGTCAGGAGCCAACAACCAAGCCAGTAGACCAGTCAAAGTTGGGCTGGACTTAGAACAAATTGCAATAGAAGGTTTTTTGGCTTTAACTTGTTTATTAGGTCCCTCTGATGAACATATAAAAAGTCTCCAACTTTTGGACACCGGGAAAGTGGTTAATTTGCATAAATTCAAGATGGCCGCCGTCCAAAGCTTCAATTTACAGATAACTTTTTTCTGGTTGCTCCTAGACCCTATAAATGTATTACAAACAACGTTTTTTTGGCTTTAACTTGTTTATTAGGTCCCTCTGATGAACATATAAAAAGTCTCCAACTTTTGGACACCTGGAAAGTGGTTAATTTACAGCCAAAAAACCTTACAGCCAAAAAACCTTCTATTGCAATTTGTTCTAGGTCAAGCCCTACCTTTACTGCACATTATTGTCTATTACATTTTGCCTAGGCCTATACTAATCCCATCATCTTGTTTCTTGTTTCAACAGATTGGTGCGACATCTACCGAAGCCATGGAAGAAGAGGTGGTGCATAATCCCTGCGGCATTTGCTCAAACACGTTAGACGAAGGAGAAACAGTCAAGCTGAGGGCGAAGGGAGCAGATACTATCAACAAGGCCAGTACTGAACGTGGAACGCCATCAATTACCGTGTCCGAGGGCCAAACGGTGCACATTGATTGCCGAAAGAAGCATGTCAATACGAAGCCAAATAGAATTCCTGGGAAGCAGAAGAAACGTCCTGAAAAACCTGCTCTTCGTTCTCAGACACCAGACTTTTGTTTTACAGAGAACTGCTTTTTTTGTGGTACAAAAATCTATTTGGACACAAAGCATGATTCAGAAGAAGTGTATCCAGTACGCACCTTCAACTTTCAAAGGACAATACTTTCTGCATGTGATGCCAGGGCTGATGAGTGGGCTGACACTGTTAGAGGCCGAATTAACTTTGCACGCGATCTTCCAGCAGCTGACGCAATATATCACAAGCAGTGCAGCTCAAATTTCCAGACACATAGGCAGATCCCCTCCAAATATCGTGATTCCGCAGACAGTGAACCTCCTCGCAAGGGTCGCAAAGTAGATGCCTCACGAGAAGAAGCATTTCTACTCGCAATCGAGGACCTAGTCAGTGGCAATGATGATGAACAGACTACAGTGGTTGATCTCGTTGATAGAATGTCCCAGTTGTGCCCTGATGTTGAAGCGTATTGTGTAAAATACATGAAACAGAAACTTATTTCATATTTTGGGGATGAACTGGTTATTAGTAACGTGCATGGACGCAGCGATGTTGTAACTGTCAAAGAAAGTGCTGCAAAGATTTTGCAACAATTCAAAGACTCACCACAGACTGATGATGAGGAAGCAGAACAAAAAAAGATAGTCAGGGCTGCGGTACGGTTGATCAAAGCAGATATAAAGAACATTGATACTTGTAGAGATTCTATCCAGATCCTTCTGAACTCCGGTCGCTGGAAAAGAATGTGGCGTACGTTCCGCAGTCCCTTCGTATATTGCTGCAAGAGACGTTCAGTGGCAAGTCATGTGATCTTGAAGTTGCATCAATTGGACAAAGTATCGTGCAACTTACCAGACCAAGGGCCATTGTAGCACCCATTCAGTATGGATTGGCGGTTCAAATGCACCAGCACTTTGGTTCCCGCTTTCTTGTGGACAGTTTACACAGCCACGGCTTCTGT
Source organism: Paralithodes platypus (assembly GCA_032716605.1). Lineage (NCBI taxonomy): Eukaryota > Metazoa > Arthropoda > Malacostraca > Decapoda > Lithodidae > Paralithodes > Paralithodes platypus. Next base: position 22,698,243 of record CM064511.1, on the reverse strand, counting down.
CTGCCTTACGCAGAAGTTTTGAGGTTTTCGAAGTGTGCTGCCAATTTCAGGGGCACCAACATATCCACTGCAGGCAGGTTTGGACAGTTCGTTGCAGACAATGTTGATCACAACTTGCGTACGCTTGATGGGCGAGGAACATACCATGGTATGGGTATAATTGTTGCTGTCACCCCTGAAGTAAGAGACACAACATCAATACCAAGATTGCAGTCACCTGAAAACAACTTCACGGCAGCTCAAATTGAAATCAAATACTACCGCAGTGTTCGCAAGAAGGGTGGGCCTCTCGAATTTAGAAAGCTTGACCCCATTTCAGCATCTGACAAGCTTGAAAATCTGGACATACTGTGGAAAACGTCATGGTTGCTTCGACCAAAACGACCAGGCTGGTCCGGCTTAATGCAGAGTGTGTGCCATGGACCACACCCAGGGAAATCATCCGTCCATTTCTTGCCCATGATTGACATGGACCCTACGGACATGAGTTGTATTTACTCAACACTTCACTTCGTTGCTGCGGAAAGCCATCGCCAGGGAACGACGCCAATGCTGACATTCGACCAACCGCTTTATTGGAAAGCGAAGACGATCATTGTTCATGAGAAGGAAGGAAGCGAACTGAAACCCATTGTTTTGAACCTTGGTGGCTTTCACTCTGTGATGAGCTTTTTGGGATGCATGGGCCATGTTATGGAAGCATCTGGGCTTAAGGAGGTTTTGGAACTTATATACGCTGAAAATGCTGTGACCCAAATGCTGAGTGGGAAAGCCTATGCACGAGCAATCAGAGGCCACTTCTTGGTTGACACAGCCTTGAGTTCGATTGTGTTAGGCAGGGCATACGGTGTCAACCTCTCAATGGTAGATGAGGAAAGTGACGCATGCAAGGACTTCCAGGAGGCTGCAGATCTTTTGGATAAGCTGTTGCGTGAAGACGTTTCACCGGATGAAGTCTGCAGTAAAGACGTTTTCAACAGAATTTCTGAAAAACTTAAAGCTGAGAAGAGCTCCTTAGCAGAGCATAAGATGGGAAAGCTATGGATTCAATACATGGACATGATTGACCTGCTGCGTCGCTTCCTGAGGGCACTGAGAATGGGCGATTTCCTACTGTACCTCGGAACACTCCAGGAGATGTTGCCGTACTTTGCAGCGTGTGGTCATAACAATTATGCCAAGTCAGCCCATGTGTACATTCAAGACATGATTGAACTTGAGCAGCTCAACCCAGACATGTTCTGTCAATTGAACTCCGGTCTATTTGTGATCCGCCGAAGTGATCGGCTGTGGGCAGGACTGCCAAGCGACTTGGTTATAGAGCAGGTTTTGATGCACTCTTTGAAAACGAATGGTGGATTGACACGTGGTAGGGGCATGGAGGAAACGCAACGCCTGCGCTGGTTACTTGCTATGCCAGCCTGCGCTGAGGTGAGTGAAGTTATGCAAGAACTGACAGGGAAGCATTTCCACACCTCTGAGCAGCACAAAGAAATGACTGAAGCAAGGCGTGAACGAGATAGGAAGGACACAGAGAAGGTTCTCGCATTCTTCAAGGATTATGATCCATTTCAAGAATCAAATGAACTCAGGAATATTGCCAACGGTGTGACAGGACCAGCCTCAGCCAATCCTCATTTACTGTATGAGGTTGGTATGAACATTGTGCAGAAGATGGAAGGTAGCAATGCTTTTGACTTTTCATTTAGGAAGAAAGATCAAGTTGAGTCGTTGGGTGCAAAGGTTACAATCAGTGCTGAAAAAGTACCAATCGACCCACAGCTCCTTTTCCAGAGGCTCCTCATCTTTTGCTAATAACAGGGACTTAGGTGTTGAAGAGGTCTTTGCGTATGAGTTGTCTAGCTACCCTACTGCTCTGTTCGATAAGTGGGGGAGGCTCAGGGAAGCCAATAAACCACAGCTAGGAGATGAGATAGCTGCTGTTGTTCCCAAGTCGTCATTGGAATCATTTGAGGAAGAAAGGACTGTGACCCATGTTCTGGATGGTGGTTCCTTATTGCAAAGGATTCCATGGAAGAAGGGTGACACATTTGAGGACATTGCAAGCATGTACATGAAGCATGTTTCCAAAAACTTTCTCAACCCGGTGGTTGTATTCGACGGTTATAAATCAGGACCTACTACCAAGGACATGACACACAATCGACGATCAAAAGGAGTCTTTGGTCAAAAGGTGATGTTCACTCCAACCATGCCCCTTCGGTCAAAAAAGGAAAACTTCTTGTCAAACTCGGACAATAAGCAAAACTTCATTGACTTATTGTGTGAAACATTCAAGGCAAATGGAATTGACTGTGTCAATGCGCCAGCAGATGCAGATGTCATGATTGCGAAGAAGGGAATTGAGCATGCAAGGGAAACCGTGACATATGTGATAGGTGAGGACACAGACTTGTTGGTGCTGTTGTGTCATTATGCGGAACGAGGGATGAATGATTTGTACTTCAAGTCGAGCAAGGAAGGTGGGAAATGTTGGCATATTAACTCAGTAGCAGAAGCTCTCGGTGAAAGCATCTGTCGTGTCCTGCCAGTTGTCCATGCACTCTGTGGATGTGACACAACCTCACGACTGTATGGTATTGGTAAAGGGGCTGCCTTGAGGAAAGTGAGGGAAGACAACGGTTTCTTGAAATGTATAGAAGCATTCTGTTGCCAAAGTGGAAGTAAAGACGCGATATCATCAGCTGGTGAAAAGGCCTTGGTTTATTTGTATGGGGGAAAAGGAAATGACACCCTTGACGGACTGCGAAAGACAAAGTTTTGCAACAAGGTGGCAAAAAGTTCAACTACCGTTGAAGTTCACAGCCTTCCCCCAACAACCGATGCAGCCAAATACCACTCGTTCCGAGTTTATTGTCAGGTCCAGGAATGGATGGGGAACTGTGTGGACCCCGAGAAATGGGGCTGGTGTCTGCGGAAGGGACAGCTTGAACCGAAGACGATGGATTCGCCAGTGGCTCCTGATTCACTACTGAAATTGGTCAGATGTCAGTGTAAGGGCAACTGTGACACTCAACGCTGTAGTTGCAAACGGAATGAGCTTGAATGTTCCAGTGCATGTGGTCAATGTAAAGGACTCTGTCAAAATAGCAACTTTGATGCAAGCACCGATGATCCAAGTGAATACGAACTCCTATCATGAATTACATAATTGGCTCTGAATGACGTCATACTACGTCATGTTTTTTTTTTTTTTTTTTTTTATAAAAAGAGGGACAACAGGTCAAAAAACCCATACAAGCACAAAGTGCCTGTGTCACCCCTTGTGAAAGAGACAGTTCAGCCTGTCTGTAAGGTTTTTCGGCTGTAAATTAACCACTTTCCAGGTGTCCAAAAGTTGGAGACTTTTTATATGTTCATCAGAGGGACCTAATAAACAAGTTAAAGCCAAAAAACGTTGTTTGTAATACATTTATAGGGTCTAGGAGCAACCAGAAAAAAGTTATCTGTAAATTGAAGCTTTGGACGGCGGCCATCTTGAATTTATGCAAATTAACCACTTTCCCAGTGTCCAAAAGTTGGAGACTTTTTATATGTTCATCAGAGGGACCTAATAAACAAGTTAAAGCCAAAAAACCTTCTATTGCAATTTGTTCTAGGTCCAGTTAAATGATTGCTAGATTTACTGGACTACAGGCCAACAGGGTGGCATATGATATAGGTCGCCCAAAAGACAACCGGATGCACTACCGAGGAGAATCCAGTGGTCTGAGCTGCACCAGCGACCAATGAGAGACAGTCAGGTCAGGAGCCAACAACCAAGCCAGGCCAACAGGGTGGCATATGATATAGGTCGCCCAAAGGACAACCGGATGCACTACCGAGGAGAATCCAGTGGTCTGAGCCGCACCAGCGACCAATGAGAGACAGTCAGGTCAGGAGCCAACAACCAAGCCAGGCCAACAGGGTGGCATATGATATAGGTCACCCAAAGGACAACCGGATGCACTACCGAGGAGAATCCAGTGGTCTGAGCCGCACCAGCGACCAATGAGAGACAGTCAGGTCAGAGCCAACAACCAAGCCAGGCCAACAGGGTGGCATATGATATAGGTCGCCCAAAGGACAACCGGATGCACTACCGAGGAGAATCCAGTGGTCTGAGCCGCACCAGCGACCAATGAGAGACAGTCAGGTCAGGAGCCAACAACCAAGCCAGGCCAACAGGGTGGCATATGATATAGGTCACCCAAAGGACAACCGGATGCAGGCTGTAACACCAAACATTTTCTTTTCTTTTTAGTGGGTTTTATATCTATTTATGGAATATTGGATATCAATCTAATCATGTACTCAAACCCAACTGCACACTGAATAGCCTAATGATTAAGGGGAGGTTTTTAGTTTGTTTCCTAGTCCTCCATCAAGCTTAAAAATACGCACCCTAGGACCCCTTTCCAGATAAATTTGTACATTTTTCGGTAGAAAAATGTCCCAGCCTTGGTTCCTCTTAAATTATAGGCTCGCTATCCCTCGCCAGGAAAAACATGACACCTAAATGGGACGAAAGGTCTTAAAATGGGGCAACAGTTCTTAAAATCGCCAAACTAATGGGGCGAACATCTTAAAATCTCAAAAGCAATGGGGCTAAACATGAGGGAGAAAGGGGTCCAGAAAATAATCCCTCAAGTAGAAATCTCCCCTTAAGTGAAAGATAGGCCAAGACCACAGCCGCTATTCAGTACCTCTACATTCGTGTGGTGTCATGTGATATATTTCCATGTATTAACCCTCTCCGACATATGACGCGATTTTGAGCCTATTGGGGATACTTTAAAGCCTTTGTTACCATCAGGGGTATTTAGAAACCTTTAGTTTAGTTACTTCAACCTCTGCAGTTGTCTTTGAGTTAGCTGTGTTGAGCCTATTGGGGATACTTTAAAGCCTTTGTTACCATCAGGGGTATTTATAAACCTTTAGTTTAGTTTACTTTCAACTTCTGCAGTTGTCTTTGAGTTAGCTGTGTTGAGCCTATTAGGATACTTTAAAGCCTTTGTTACCATCAGGGGTATTTAGAAACCTTTAGCTTAGTTACTTCAACCTCTGCAGTTGTCTTTGAGTTAGCTGTGGCCAGAAAACTAAATTTGGAGGTAATTATAAGAGAGAGAACTCTATTTTTTATTGCTAATCTGGCAACCTCTGCGTCATAAATGCGTGAAAGGGTTAACTTCTTATAATTATAATGTAAAACTTGCAAAATCTTATACGAACACAAGTAAAAAGACAAAAATATGTGGTAACAACGCTTAAGTAAAACAATAATTTATAAATAAAAGAACACAATCACTCAATTGGGCTGACGTTTCTATCATTTAGGAAGAGTCCACCAGGAAATAGGTGTGGATATTTACAGCCAGTTTGCTCTAGGTACTTTCGAGTTGATTCTAGCTATATTTACACAATTTTGTGAAGTTTAAGAAAGATCTGTGGTAGTAGAATTGAATATGAGAGATAGTTCGAAGGTGTCCGGAGGCTGGAGGCCCTTGTTAAACTAAAAATTGTCTACTAGTAGCCAGAATAAAGTTAGATGCCGCAGATACTGAAAGTGTTAATTCTACTTCATTAGGATTGGTTAGTTTAAGTTAGTTAATCCATTCAGTACCGGTGACGTCAGTTTCAATATTGTCCGGTTATAATCGGCTTAGGACAGGCTACAGACTATCTTAATTAACCCTTTTAACTACCACAGATCTTTCTTAAGCTGCACAAAATCAGCTATCCCCAGTAGTGAAAGGGTTCATACAATAAAATTAAGTCAAAATCCATGGAAATAGACTGGTGATTGCGCACGAATGTCGAGGTATTGACGGTTGTGGCCAGAAATTGTTGCTATTGTCGATCAATGTATTTTTGGTTTACTCCCCTGGTGGGTTAGACTTAAAAGAAGGCCTCCCAGACCCCCTGCAAGCTAAAAAAAAATAAAAAAAAAAATCCCCCAGACCCCCTTGAAGCTAAATAAAACTTGCAAAATAAACAAACCAAAACTTGTACCAACACAGTAAAAAGACAAAACAATTAATCAATATCCAGTAAAAAGACAAAACAATTAATCAATATCCAGTAAAAAGACAAAACAATCAATCAATATCCAGTAAAAAGACAAAACAATCAATCAATATCCAGTAAAAAGACAAAACAATTAATCAATATCCAGTAAAAAGACAAACAATTAATCAATATCCAGTAAAAAGACAAAACAATCAATCAATATCCAGTAAAAAGACAAAACAATCAATCAATATCCAGTAAAAAGACAAAACAATTAATCAATATCCAGTAAAAAGACAAAACAATCAATCAATATCCAGTAAAAAGACAAAACAATCAATCAATATCCAGTATAAAGACAAAACAATTAATCAATATCCAGTAAAAAGACAAAACAATTAATCAATATCCAGTAAAAAGACAAAACAATCAATCAATATCCAGTAAAAAGACAAAACAATCATCACTATCCAGTAAAAAGACAAAACAATTAATCAATATCCAGTAAAAAGACAAAACAATTAATCAATATCCAGTAAAAAGACAAAACAATCAATCAATATCCAGTAAAAAGACAAAACAATCAATCAATATCCAGTAAAAAGACAAAACAATCAATCAATATCCAGTAAAAAGACAAAACAATTAATCAATATCCAGTAAAGACAAAACAATCAATCAATATCCAGTAAAAAGACAAAACAATTAATCAATATCCAGTAAAAAGACAAAACAATCAATCAATATCCAGTAAAAAGACAAAACAATTAATCAATATCCAGTAAAAAGACAAAAGAATCAATCAATATCCAGTAAAAAGACAAAACAATTAATCAATATCCAGTAAAAAGACAAAACAATTAATCAATATCCAGTAAAAAGACAAAACAATCAATCAATATCCAGTAAAAAGACAAAACAATTAATCAATATCCAGTAAAAAGACAAAACAATTAATCAATATCCAGTAAAAAGACAAAACAATTAATCAAAATCGCTGTGGAAACAACACTTCAGCAAAATAATATATAAATAAAACTTTATGTAAAACTTTAAAACTTACAATATAAACAAACCAAAACAGGGACCACCTCCCGGAGCTGCCAACCGCGGATGGCTGCCGACCCTCCACGGCCGGAGACAAGATCAACGACCAGTGGAGGACAACCGGATGCCGGCCGCGGGGAGCAGTTTCGGGAGCCAAACCGTCACAAACAGGGACGACGACAATATAAAGACAAATAAACTTATAAAAATAACTGGAAATGACGCTTCAATCCAATGAACTTTTGAAATACTGTATAAGCCAAACCACCACATAGGGTGTAGCCTACATCACTACATGAGCAAGTTAATCTGTTTCCCAAGCAAACTAATCACACACATAACAACGCACTATCGTCACGTTCAAGGAATTAGTCAATTTGGGAAGTTCAGGAATTTCTGGTAAATCTATAATAATAAAGGTCAATGTTTGTCTGTTTGTCAGTTACCCGACCTTTGTTACTAAACTCCTCCCACAGTTTTGGTGCCAGGTGGGAGTGTGGGGCACCGTTGGAAAGCCCAGGCTTTGGAGATGGTTTTAGGCGAGTTTAGTGGAAATCAGAGACACTTTTGTTTAATAAAATTTTCGGCAGAACTTATGTAGTATACGGGAGCGAAAAAAATGCGAAAAAAGGGCCGTTTGGGGCAGGAGGCCTCCGATCGAAAAGGTGTATGGAACGAAAGTTGTTCGCAGCTCCCCAAAATGGGGGTACGGATGAGGTCGGATCCAAAATCGGAGGTCATTTAGCGGCCGAAATCGAGGTCGCCGTTTAATGAAGTAAATTAAAATGTAAAACTTGCAAACTAAACAAACCAAAATTGGGACAAGGACAATATAAAGTCAAATTAAATTATCAAAATCGCTATGTGGAAACAACGCTTACTATAATGAAAATTATTAAATAAAAGAACACAATCCACCACATAGGGTGTACATTACTACATGAGCAAGTTAATCTGTTAAGCACAGGGAGGTCGAGGCCGGTGATTATGGTAGTAGTAGTATTGTGATGATTGTGGTAGTAGTTATTGATGATGGTGATTATGGTAGTAGAATTTAAACCCGGGCAACGCCGGGTACCCCTCCTAGTTGTAAATATATGTACATTTTTCGGTGCAAAAATGTCCCGGCCGGTTTCTCCCATATATCAGGCTCACTATTGCTCGCCCAGGAAATATAGACACCTTATTGGGTTGAAGCATCATAATCACCAAACTAATGAGGTGAAACCTCTTAAAATCACCAAACAATTTGAGTAAAACGGGGGCTACAAATAGACCCGCCCTGCACCGAATAGGGTTAAACTTTTAATTCAATCATAGTTGGTTATATTTTAGTTGGCAATAAATTGAAAGCCTTAGTAACAGATTTCTTGATACTTATATTGTAAAACTTGCAAAATAAACAAACCAAAACAGGGACGACACAATATAACCAAAACAGGCAATACACAATATAACCAAAACAGGCAATACACAATATAACCAAAACAGGGACGACACAATATAACCAAAACAGGGACGACACAATATAACCAAAACAGGCAATACACAATATAACCAAAACAGGGACGACACAATATAACCAAAACAGGGACGACACAATATAACCAAAACAGGGACGACACATATAACCAAAACAGGGAATACACAATATAACCAAAACAGTCAATACACAATATAACCAAAACAGGGACGACACAATATAACCAAAACAGGGACGACACAATATAACCAAAACAGGGACGACACAATATAACCAAAACAGGCAATACACAATATAACCAAAACAGGGACGACACAATATAACCAAAACAGGGACGACACAATATAACCAAAACAGGGACGACACAATATAACCAAAACAGGGACGACACAATATAACCAAAACAGGGACGACACAATATAACCAAAACAGGGACGACACAATATAACCAAAACAGGGACGACACAATATAACCAAAACAGGGACGACACAATATAACCAAAACAGGGACGACACAATATAGAGGCAAAAGAACCTATCCAAAATCACTGTGTAGAAAAAACAATTTAGCAAAACTTAATAGAAAAACAGGTTAAATTGGGACCCTTAGTAATTTCTCGATACAAATGATAACTATGGTAAATTGATCTAAAGCCGGTGTCACACGAGCGCTTTTTCCGTCAATTTTTCATGAGCAAGTTTTTTCTGGGGATATTTAGGGATATTTTTGCATTGGAATCTGAAACTATATCGAAGTTAGATTATGTTAGGCAGTTTAATTTTTCTGGAACTTCATTTAGAAGCTGCCAGACTACAATTGCCCGTAGAAATTGACGGAAAAATAGCTCGTGTGACTTCGCCTTAAGCCGATGTCACACGAGTGTTAATTTTCCATGAGAAAGTTTTTTATAGTAATATTTTTGGACTTTTCCGCACTGGTATCAGAAACTAGACTGAAGGTTGATTATGATAGGCGGCTGAATTCTGATAAAGTGTGATTTTTGAAGCTTTCAGACCATAATTGCCCGTAAAAATTGCTTGAAAAATGGCCCGTGTGACTCTGGCTTTATGCAGCTTTATTTCATGATTTTATTTCGCAAAGCCAGGAGACTATTTTTCCGAATCTAAATTTAGCAACATCGACAATGAGGCAATGTTCCGGGTGAGCCTGTAGCTTGGAAGAAATCAGGGATCTGAGTGGGCATTTTTTCAGTTAGAAGGAAGTCTGGGAAGGCGTTTTGTCAGCCTAGGGGACAAACTAATATAGCCTACACTTCCAGAAAATGGCAAAAACTAGCAAAATCCTCAACAATAATTAATCCTATTAGGTGCAGGGTGGGCCAATTTAGATCCTCCCAGTTTTACTCTATAGCTTGGATATTTTAAGACGTTTCACCTCATTAGTTTGGCGATTATATGATGCTTCAACCCAATAAGGTGTCGATTTTTCCTGGGCGAGCAATAGCGAGCCTGCAATTTGGAAGAAACCGACCTTTGGCCGGGACATTTTTCTACCGAAAAATGTACACATTTAGCTTGAAGGGGGTCAGGGGGACTTTTTTTTAGTTTGAAGAGGATTTGGAGAGGCGTTTTTCCAAGTCTCGGGGTAAACTAAAATATAGGTAAAATGCCCCAGAACGAGAAGCCCACCACGGAAGCCACGAGCGAGAACAACAAAGAAACGGGAACAGAAACACCCGAAGGAAAGGCCCACAGAACGAAAGGACCAGGTGAGAGCAGACGCCCATAGATCAGCGTGAGAGAAGAAAGAAGGAGAGAAGGCACCAAGCCAACCAGTTCAGACAGGCCGAAGCCCGCAGGGCTAAGCAGCTCCAAACCACACCTGCCTATCGCTTCTAACCACTGACCCTTCCCCCACCTCGCGTATCCACTACCCCTCGTGTCCTACACCTCTTACCCGCCAGACTCTACCTACATGATGATGAACATGAATACACCTTAATTTAATACACCCATGCCCTGTCCCTAAGTTAAGATATCAATATCAACATACCCTAAAATACCTTGTCTTGCCAGACTAAGTTTCTGAAGACAAACCGCCCCCATAAATCTATGTATGTTCTTCCATCCGAGAAGTAATATGTTAACCCCCATGTCATAATTGATAAGAAACTATACTACCCACGGGTACACCGTCGTGCAACCAGTACGTCTGCCCTATCTTGCCAGATCTCACGACTGAAGATGCCGCGAGCAATCCAGTAACTATATTCCTGCACAGACGAGATGGTATAGGAAATTCCATTGTTCCTGTAGCCCAATTCTACTCCATGTTCATCAAACCAGGGAATCTTATGTAAGAACCCCTGCCCCCCCCCCCCCCACCCCCTCCCCTAGATTAAGTACACGATGATACCCACGGGTACACCATTGTATATATAACCATTATTCCTGTAAGACCTAGACAGAGATAATGACTGAAGATGTTAGCAACCATGCCGTAACTCTAATTCTTACCCCAACCAGAGATTGTATAGATAACCCTCTTTTACCATTGTCTCGACGCATATCTACCACGAAACAATAACGAAGCTACCCCTACGAACTGCCGCTTTCTTTGGTATATATTTCATAGAAAACGCAGTTCCCAGGGACAACTAGATCAGCAAGAAATCGTGTCAAATAATAGTGTCCATAACCCCTCGTATTGACGAGTAATAGTACACTATGTTTTTCTCTACTTTTATCCACAGTCAAGCACACACCTACAGCTAACCTCATCTTCCCCACAGTCCACATGATTCTATAATTTCCAGACTCATATACCACCACCTATTGCTCATCCCCCGGTAGCGTTTGATTACCCTACCTTCCCTGTCGTTAACCCCCAGTCTAAGATACCAACTGTAGCCTAATGCCACCCCTACGCCCAGAGATCGTAAGGTCAAACTTCCACGTAGCCCCCCTTAACCCTCTCCCTCTCGTTAACCCCCCACGCTCCTCCACTCCCTCCTAACCTAGCCTCTCCACCATACCCCCTGAATATCCTTAACTTTTCCGTTACTAACATTCTCAAACCTTTTGTATATATACTCCTATCCAGCCTACCTTCCCCCAGTAGGAAGGAACACCATTAGAACTTTACTAACCCTTTGCATGCCATCTATTCCCTCACAACCCATTCACAACCCTGTACCAAATGATCGTCAGTGCGAGGCTAGCCGCCTCGCCAGTGACTAACCTCTATTGCCATACTTCCAGATAAATGTGGCAGAGTTAGCAACCTAGTCTCCAACACATCCAACAAACCATGCAATTAACAACCCAACCAATTAAACCAGCTGATCAAGGCACCTTCGGTTTTGGTATTACGAACACCCACATCTGTCTCATAAACAGAGGGTTATTACAAACACTTGTAATATGGCAAGCCCCCAGCCACAGCCGCCCAGACGACCATCACAGAGAGAGGACGCGCGCCTACCCCTTTCACCCACCCGAGGAGGGAGACCCCTACCCCTGCGGAGGTACACCTGACCCCTGTTTTGACTTCCGGGTCATTGCCAGGTAGCACAGGAATTCTTCCTATCAATGAACTAACCATGTATGACTAACACCCTTACTAACCTCTATTAACCCACAATAACCCATTAACCTTTCTTGCATACTCCGATAACCAAATTAGCACCTCAGCTATACCATAGAATGAAGACTGAGCAATCTAAGAGAGACGCTCCTATCACAGATGTCCCAAACCTCCTCGCAAAGTAGATCCAGTCTCTCTCCCCTAAATACTTCCAGTATAGCCAAAATAGTACCTCTTACTAAGGCTCAGTTATATCACATTATGAAGGCTCCATACAGCCATGTACCACAACAGTAATCACCACCTTACCTAGTTCCCGTATCAATTGAGAGCTCAAATAAGTCCATCAAAACTCGAGATCCCTACTGCCTACAGGGTCCCAAACCGAACCTATAAGCCGAGCTCCAGCCCCCAGTAAAATCAGTTGAAAGATAGACACCAAACAGTGGCTGGTCCCTTGTGTTGACCTCTAGCTCTATCATTGTTTGTTCCTGAGAATTGAGTTCCAGAGCCGGCAGACACTGTGGCAGATTTAGATAGAAGGATCTGTCCACGTAAAAGAAATCTACGTACACCTTATAACCTTCATACAGACCGGGAAGCTGAGCGATCGACGTGAGATGCGCTTTGCGTTAATTCCGATCCAGATTGACAGGAAGATCCTAATATCTGTGATTCAGGTCTAGAAACCAGAGGGTATATAAGAGTGTAACCAGCAACGATCGCTAAGAGATCCGTCTTGAGAACTTTCTACATATGGACCATCTGGACGGCCGCGGAACCAGTCGTTAGCCCCCAACATCACGGACGCAAGATAACCAGGACCAGACCAATCAAATACTACCCAAGATTCACTCTATCAGTGCTACAGTGCTATTTAGAGACTCACTTATTAATATTTCTATGAAGTGGCTATATCTTTGCCCCAGTATAATTAATTTATAACCATTCCATTACGAAGTGCTAAGCATATCAGTGTTTATTAATTAACAGGCGATATTAACTCTCGTAATTACCCATATATCCAGATATTATTACATAGAAGTGAAACCCTAGGATATCTGATGTTCGCCCACTGATTTGCGTTCTATGTGTTTCTGATACAAGAATATAAAACTTAGATCAGTACCCCCCTGAGGTTACTAGAATTCCCGTGCTCTAAAACACGCGTGTCTAATCAAGTCTGTGAACTACTACTTGTGCACCAGAGCTACCCGTGATAAATCTAACAGTGAATATGAATCTATAAGTAACAAACATCCATCCAGTTCCTAAAAAGGTGCCTCTTCAGATCCATCAAACTACAGACCAATAGCTATAACTTCCACTCTTGGTAAAGTCTTTGAAATTATATTAAATAATCACATAATCAAGCATCTTGAGAATAATAAATTAATCAGTGATAGGCAATATGGTTTTAGACGATGTCGATCAACTGCAGACATGCTTTGCCTTCTTACGCATCAAATCAACCAAGCTACAGACCAACATGGTGAAACACATACAATAGCACTGGATATATCAAAGGCATTTGATAGAGTCTGACATCAATCCTTATTGTCGAAGATGTCACACTACGGCCTTGCATCATTAGTTCCACTAATTTCTTCTTATCTTCATAACAGAAAATACGTGTAATGGTAGATGGCCTTTATTCTCAATTTCACTCAATAAATGCTGGTGTTCCCCAGGATCAGTTTTGGCCCCAATTCTGTTCCTCATTCATATCAATGATCTCATATCTACCACTCATAATCCAATACATTCCTACGCAGATGACTCAACACTCCACAGTTCCTTCACATTTACCAATTCTTTCACCCAACCCGATCTTATAAATTCAAAAATAAACACTGCAATTTCTCTGAACCAGGACCTTTCTAGAATTAATGGATGGGACAAAAGAATCTAGTTTCCTTTAATGCACAGAAAACCAAGTACATTCAATTTTCTAACCGACAGAATCTCACTGACTCCCATATATTTTTTAATGATGTAAATATTCCCCTTCCCCTAGTATTGACATTCTCGGTGTAACATTAACTACTAACTTGAGCTGGACACATTATGTTAGAAGCATTGCTAAGAATGCCTCTAAAAATCTGGGACTCCTGTACAGAGTTCGAGAATTCTTCACTGACGAGCAGTTGGCCGTGATATATAAAAGTCATGTGCGTTCTCAGATGGATTACTGTTCACCTCTGTGGGGTGGAATTGGAGTGGTTGCATTGAGGCAGTTGGACAAAATTCAAAATAAAGCTATTAGATTAATCAATAACCCTGCAATCACACAGGACCTTCCTACATTATCCATACGAAGAAACGTTGCATCCCTTGCATTATTCTACAGATATTTTCACAGCAATTGTTCCGAGGAAATTGCTTCAATTGTGCCACCTCTCCACATCTTTCCCCGTAGAACTAGGGCAGCTGAGAGCGCCCATGAATTTACACTTTCTCCTCCAAAATGCAGAACTTCTGCTAATCAGAATTCATTTATCCTCAGAGCTACTACTGTTTGGAATTCACTTCCCTCGAATTGCTTTCCACAAACTTACAATCTACAAATGTTTAAATCCAGTTGTTACAAACATTTTATGAATGGAGGATGCCTTTAGGCACATGGACCTTTTTGTTTTATCTGTGTTTTTCCTTCCTCCGTTCATTGTCTCTTAAAAAAAAAAAAAAAAAAAAAAAAAATTATGGTCTCCAGTATATAAACTGGTGAATAAAGCCAGTGATCAGAAGATTAATACCTGAACATTGGAAGTGGGAGACTAGGCTCCATCCAGATCCACTTAATGCTAGTGTTGTTCAATTCTATCATTTTTCTTGTACGAGTATTCATATCTTCTTATGCTTCATATTAATCATCATCAAGAAAACTATAGAAGTGTGTACATCAATAAAAGTGATCGTGTGTCTTGTTACCGTGTGCTTATTTTGTGTTCTCTATTCCTCATACCTTGTTTTGTGCATGCAGCCTTCTATACCCAGTCAGTTAGAACTCACATTAGCCAAGTTAATCCTGTAGAAAAACAGGGCATAACATTGGTGGCAGCGGTGGTTCTTGATTCAGATAAAAGGTTGCATTACATTGCAAGTTTGGAACAGCCAGAACATGATAACATCATGGCGCTCCGTTCTCACATCCCCATCCCACATTATGATGGGAAGACTTACGAGATCGAAACGTTCATGGACATAGTGAAACCCGTACTTGACCTAGTTTATACCACGGACGCAGGAAAGATAGCCGTGACATTAACGCACCTGGGAAAAGCCGTTTCCCTGGTTGCCTACCAAGTGCACCCTGCTCTCACATGGGACAAATTTCGCCCAATAGTGATAGAGGCCATTAAGCCTTCGTTGGGCGTTTTCGTGGCCCACACCCGTATCCAAGACACTAAATTCGAAGGCGATCTAGATGCCACAGTGAATAAGATCGCCCAACATATCAAAGTGTCTTTCCCCACATTGACCAGAATCCAGCAAGAACAGCAGATTCTGGTCAACCTTGTATCAATATTGCCCTCAGCAGTAAAGGATCATTTCTGTGTGCACGATTTCGTCGGATATCAAAAAGATCTCATCACGATCCGACGTATTTTGGCCGTGCGCACAGAAACACCCACCCAAATCGCTGTAATCAAGAGGTTCCCCACACACCCGCAGCACCTCGACAACCAAAACCCCAAGGCTCAAACCTTCAACTCCAAGAATGCCTACCCATCCTCATCCTTCCACAACAAACCTACCTACCCTTCCGGCAAGCCCCAACCCAGTAGGCCCCGGTTCCAACCTACCCAGCCACGCAGAATCTTCAACCGGAACAAAACCTACAACACCTACCAAAGTAAGAACCCTACATTAGTGATTATCAACCCCTATGATTTCCCTGCCTGTAGTGCTAAGTGTGCCCTCCATCAAATTCGTGACTCTGCCAAACCTCGCCCCTTTACTCCTCGCATTTCTGTAAATGAAGAGGAGTTGGGACAAGAGGAAGAAATGGAGGAAATGCACACCGAAGACATAGCCCATATCATGACCTCAGACAATACCGAGGAAACCCTGGAGGAGGTAGATACCGACTCCCAGGATTTTTAAAGTATCCCCCGCCCACGATGGCCTCGGCGGGGGACGCCATAACTGATCGCACTGCCCCCATTTACTACATGGCCAAAATCAAGGACATTCCTGTCCGCTTGTTAATCGACACGGGAGCTGCTAAGTCATGTTTGTTCAAGTCTTATTATGATCAACACCACCGACTATTTGGCCCCTTGTTACCTACCAAATCAGAACTAATCTCAGCTGCTGATACCTACTTAAATCTCCTAGGAGACACTTTGCCCCTGTCAGTAACTACTCCTGCCCCCCATGCCCGTTGTTATCACACGTTCACAGTATTTTCCTCCCACTGTAAACATTATGATGGTTTCCTTGGACTTGACCTCCTTCAAAAACTCCAGGCCCAGGTTGACTGCGGCCAGAGGCTGATATCATTCAAAAAAAAAAATCCAACCCAAAGCCTCTGACAAACCCATCACGCATAAACCAGTTCACAAAAAGAAAAAACACCTCCACCCTCAACGAACTCTGAGTCAAGATTACCAAGTTGCAGCTAGCACTAAGGTAACTCCTAACCCCCCCCCCCCCCCTTGCCCCGAGTTCTCTCAAAATATCACTCATTCCGTTGAAAAAATGCCTCAACAAACGAAAGAAGACAAGTCCAAGCAACTCATTGATGTAAACCCCCCATTTCTCCTAACTCTGTCCAGGATCAATCCTCCCATGTTTCCAGGACAGACTCTTATGTATGTAAAAACCATTCTACCAAATATTTATGTACACATGTGTCCAGGGAAAATGCCGACCTATGTACCCAACAATGTTTTCCCCATGGCCCCAGAAATGCTCAGCTATTCCACAACCAACAAAATTCCCCTTGTGACAGCTTTCCGTCAGTAGCTCCCTTCCACCCCCACACAATTCACACCCCTAAAAAACTTCAAAACCCCACACTTGACTCACCCCCTCATGACAGACAAACCCACCAATCCCATATAACCTCTAAACAAACCGTCACTGCCACCGACAAAACTCCCCAAATTCGTCCTTTTAACAACCACAAATCAGTACATCAGTCCTCCACCAATAACTCATGTTCTATACCTAACTCTTCCCCCACCAACCCTCCGCAGTCCCACCAACAAATTCCGTTTTCTAAATCACTCACACCTCACCACTCTGATCCTCCCACACGCGCCATTAATCCCCCCCTCACGTGTGACCCCCACCAAAGTGATTCCCCCCCCTCATGCATACCGAGCACCTGCTCACCAGTCGGTCCCCCACCTTCATTAGCCCAGCTGTAGTTCAAGATAAATGTCAAATTCCCCCCCGCCATCAAAAATGGGTTAACCTTCGACCCATACCCCAAACTCACATGATATTTTCCACCACTACCACGTCCACCAACCCCAATCGTTGCCTCTTACAACCCGCCATCATTTCCGCTCGCATAAACCACATTCTAGTGGCCAATATCTCTGAAGAATCCCTGGCATTACCAAAAGGCCTCATCATAGGAGACCTCGAAACATTTGATGACCTCCCCATAGATTCCAATGAAACCCCTACCAGTCTCAAATTACCCCCTCTCCCCGACACATTATCCGACCACCAAAAACACAGCATGTACGAACTATTGCTAGAGTTCAGTGACGTATTTGCCCAACAACCCACTGAAATAGGACAGACCGATTTTGAACAACACATCATTAACACCACAGGCCCCCCCATAAGATAACCATCCCGTAGAAAAAATCCCATACAACGCCAGGAAGAGGAACGCCAAGTCCAAGCGATGTTAGAGGCCGGAATTGCTACCCCGTCCATCAGCCCCTGGTCTTCCCCTGTTGTCCTAGTAAAAAAGAAAGATGGGTCAACCCGTTTTTGCGTAGATTACAGGAGATTGAATGACGTAACCATTAAGGACGCTACGCCATTACCCAGGATAGACGATTCCCTTGACTCCCTATACGGATCCAGATGGTTCACTACCCTCGACTTGCAAGCAGGGTATTGGCAAGTGCCCATCAAGGCAGAGGACCAAGAAAAAACAGCATTCTCCACTAGTGGTGGCCACCACTACGAATTTAACGTCCTACCTTTTGGCCTCTGCAACGGACCCGCCACTTTCTCCCGTTTGATGGAAGCGGTATTACATGGCCTTACCTGGGAAACCTGCCTAGCGTATCTAGACGATATCATTGTGTACTCACAAACCTGGGAAGAACACCTCCTCAGGTTAAAACAAGTTCTTCAAAGAATCCGAGCCGCCGGGCTGAAATTGAAACCCTCAAAATGCGAGATTGCACGAAATAAGGTAGATTTCCTCGGCCACGTAATATCTGAACATGGCATTGCACCAGACCCCAAGAAACTTCAAGCCATACAAAACAAACCCCCACCCACCACCGTTAAAGGAGTACAGTACGTTCTTTTCTAGGTTTAGCCACATACTACAGAGGGGATATGATAGAGGTGTTCAAGTGGGTTAGTGGGATTAACAAAGGGGACATGACAAATGTACTAAAGCTCAGTGATAGCGAAAGAACTCGTACCAATGGTTTCAAATTAGATAAATTTCGTTTCAGAAAAGATATAGGCAAATATTGGTTTGGTAACAGAGTTGTAGATGGGTGGAATAGGCTACCAAGTGATATAGTGGGATCAAGAACGATAGGGAGCTTTAAGAAAAAATTGATGGAGAAGAGAAGGGTTGGGTGTGAAGGGGGATCAGCCGGGTTGGGCCAATCAGCGCTCTGCAGACCCCCGTAATCCTGCATTAATCTCTAACCGGTTTGGTAAGATGATCCTCAGGGTATTAGAGTGTTGAGCCTATAATTGGGCTTTGTAATTGGGGTTGTGTGGGACAGGGATCTGCCTTGCTTAGGCCAATCGGCTTTCTGCAGACTCCCATTTTCTTATGTTCTTATGTTCTTATGTTTCGTCCCACACTTTGCCGCAATAGCCAGACCCCTCCACCAACTCACCCACAAGGACACCACATTCACCTGGACACCTGAAAGAGACCTCGCTTTTAACACTTTGAAACAAAAGCTGATCCAAGCTCCTATTGTCGCTTTCCCTGATTACCATAAACCTTTCCGTCTTTCTACCGACGTATCTCTGTACGCCATTGGTGCAGTTTTAGCTCAAGTAAGAGACGGAGAGGAACATGTGATAGCGTATGCCAGCTCCACACTCAACCAAGCCCAACAGAATTATGCAGCCACCAAGAGAGAGTGCCTAGGGATCATTTGGGCACTCAACCACTTCAGGTCATTTGTGTTGGGCGCGAAACTAGATATAATAACCGACCATCAATCTTTACAATGGTTGCGTAGGTGCGAAACCAATTCAGCCATCTTGGTACGCTGGAGAGAGACACTAGAGGACTACGATTTTACAATACAGTATCGTCCAGGTAAACTTCACACCAATGCAGACGCCCTGTCACGTTTGCCAGTACCGAAAGACCTCCCCACCAACCTAGCCGCCTACAAAACACTGAGCTCTTATATACCCCCATCAACCAACATTATTCCCCCCCAGCCCCCTCACTAATTCAATCTTGGGAAACAAGGATCAGACCACCCTGGATACCGTTAAATATCTTCAAGAAACTGACTCGCTGGGGAGATCAACTTGCCACAGACTCCGGTCACATAGTCCTAGACCCCACCATTGCCCACGACTACATGATTGCCATCCACGAGGGAAACGGCATACACCTTGGACAAAAGAAAATGTTAAAAAGCTTCGCGGATCAGTACTGGACCCCCAACCCCTCCAAGATTGCACAACGCGTGACAGAATCCTGCAAACCTTGTTTATTGGGGAAGGATAGATCACGCACCCCAGGCCCAGCTGGTACCATTTCTGCCAACAATCCGTTCCAAGTCCTATCCCTCGACATCATGGGCCCGTTTCCTTCTTACGCTGGCAACCGCTATATCGTCACATTTGTTGACGTATATTCAAAAATTTTAATAGCCTGCCCAGTTAAAGACCACACAGCCACCACAGTCGCCGCACTCCTTGCCACAGAAGTGTTCCCTATATTCGGCCTTCCTCTTGCTGTTCTATCCGACAATCAGAGAATCTTTTACAAATCTGAATAGGCCTAGGCTAGGCCCTAAGTCTGATGTTTAATAGAATGGAATAAATTAGGGTATATTCCTGCATAACGACATGCATTAGGCGAATGCTAGACTACTCGGCCCACGGGACAGCTCGGCCCAGTAGAAACGAGACAGCTCGGCCCCGTGTTAATTACGAGACAAGTCGTAATTAACCTAACCTAACTACACATTATGAATCGAGAGAACTAGCCTATGACATAATTATACAATAAATGAACATTTCGCCCACATTACACACACGCCATAAACCCTCCACTTAGCTCTCCCCACCCTATATCCTGACTGGACTCGTCAAATTGCCCCATAGCAAAACACGGGGCCGAGCTGTCTCAAATAATGGGCCGAGCTGTCCGAGCCGAGTTGTCCCATGGGCCGAGTCGTCCAGTCACCCAAAAATTGGGCAGTGTTACTATCAATTTAGAAAACTAGGCCCTCCGCCTCCTGGGTTAGGCTATACTGATGATTTGGACCGACTGTTAGCCCATTGA
>CM064511.1:22667456-22672456 GCA_032716605.1 Paralithodes platypus | reverse complement strand
GCGAGGACAGAGTCCACCTGGCCAGGCTGAGATGCGGACACCATCCAGCTCCCCTGAGCTATCAGAAGAGACTGGATGACTCCGTTGTCGACGCCTGCCCGGGATGTAACACAGCACCCCATACCATTAAACACATCATAGAAGACTGCATTTCACACAACCACTTACGCCAACAACACAATCTACACTCAATGAGAGCTCTGGGAAAGCCCGATCGTGGCCATGGCCTTTCTCAGGGACTCGGGGCTGTTCGGCCAGGCAGCTTAGGGAACAACAACAACAACCGCGCAGAGCATTTAAAATTTGAGGAGCCTTCATCATGAGCGCACGCGACCTCACTCATGGCTTCAGTCATAATGAATTGGGTTCTCACTACGAAAAAACTTCGTAAAAAATAAAAACAAAAAGAAAATAAGAATAACTATTCAATAAGCTTTCCATCATATCGTGGATGTACTTGTGTGGATCTTTTGACCAGACGCTACTGCAGGCGTCATTCTTCCTTCACTGACATATCAAGTAAACCAAAATCCTTAATACATCAACGAATGGGAAGGGGATGGTCGGGAGGGCCCCAGTCGTCAATGATTACGGGGCCACTACTAAATATTAGGTTTTCTTTATCTCCTTACAGGAGTCAAACCTATAATTTATTAGTGGCCCCTCCATCATTGACGAACATGCCTGATTTCTAAGACTGGAGGGGGACATTCGTAATCATATCATAACTCTAGAAAAGCAGATAATCAAACAACCACATAGTATTCTTACTTTTGTAAAAAAGAGATATTTGGGTGCATAAACTTTATACAGCCTAAATCTTCAAAAAGGGGTACAAGCAGGAGCGTGCTTCAAAGAAGCCTGCTTGAAAAAGGGTTAACTCCGAGACTCTGTACACAGATCTGCTAGTTAAGAAGGCACCCCACTTAAAGTAAGTGGTGAAAACTAAAAACTTATAAGTTTACAGGTGCACATATAAACCCCATTAACTAGTGGATATATTCCTAAAAATATAACCAAACATAAATTAATTCTTGTACATTCATAGAAGTACTGAACTCGTGTACTTATGCAGAAGTAATTACTTCAAAAGTAAAAGTCGTAGTTGCAACTACCGAGATTTCTCAAAAATCTATTGCTTCACAGCCAAAGCTACTTACAACAAGAATTGTTGTAACACTACTATTGGCCTTTAGCACAATTTCCTGCAATGAATACTACAGAGAAATTTTAAAATACAATGCCTACAAACAGTATCACAGCTCGTATGTTCTGAACACATACTTCGGAGGGGTCTAGGGTGTCCTATGTCACACTGACTGCACCTTTCCCCCCCCCCCCCTTTTTCTTGAAATTAAACAAAACGTGACCAAAAGGGCCACCTAGACCCTCTGCCGTAAAGCTATACATGGCAAGGAAGGTTTGTCCAGAGCTACTGAAAGGTATCGAGTCAAAAACTCCTGATTAGAGGCCCACAACTGTGTGGACTTAATAACTTCCACCGAAAGATTATTAAGGAAACGTAAAGAGGCTGTCCCCTTGCGTAAATCGTGGGTCTTACCCACAACGCCGGGATTACTCTCTTTAAAGTCCTCGACCAAGAGAGAAGCCAGTGTACGCTCCATCAAGCGTTCACCCGGACTTGCGACCCATAAAGCACCCTGGTGATTTAGAGGTGCCACTCTTAAATATTTGGTTAGAGCTTGCACTGGGCAAAAAAGATGGTGCACCTTTCCCCTTTTTAACGCCGGCACGGTGAACTCTGAAAACACGTGTTCACTGTGCTCGTTCTTCGCTATGAATCCTGGGGAAGGTGCAATGTGAATACACTCATGAAGCCTATCAAACCTGAGGCAATTAGGTGTGTTGCTCATCGCCGCCAGCTCAGATACTCTGTTCCCGGTAGCCAAAGCCATAAGGAATACTGCCCTTTTGTAAAATCTGCAGTCTTTGGTACATACGGGAACGAGAATAACGACGATGCTTTGTCCAGAGACCATGTAGGCCTGAGCTGACGGGGAGGTGGGCGGAGTTTAAAACCTGCCCACATAAATCACTTTCAGATAAATGTTTCTGCATGAACAGATAAATTAAATAATTAACAACCAACGCCACCGAGGGCACAGTTTGTTTTGTTCTAAGAATCCAAGACGTAAAAGCTTGCCAATGCGATTGAAACTGTCGCTTTGTAGACTGGGTATATTGATTCGTGAATATCTTGGTCACGTCGCTACCATATGGTGCTAGCCACTTGGCCTCCTGAATGTCCATAATGAACAAGTCCGCGAGGTTTCTAGGTTGCCAATTGTGTTCTAAGTGGAACAACCCGACCGGGAGTGACACTGGGTGCGGGCACCACGTGTTCAAATGCTGGTACCACACTGCGCCGGCCACAGGGGCGCGATTAGCGAGACTACGCCTCGCTAATCCTGTAGTTTGTTGACTACGTGGCACATTAGAGACGCGTCTGGCGGCGGAAAATAGATAAATGGAACTCAACCTGTTCTCGTCCGTCATCAGAGCGTTAGGTCCGCCTGCCGGCGTTATCGTCCGGCGGGTGAGGTACAGTGGGAGTTTGTGAGTCTTCTCAGACGCAGATAAATGTGGATGGTAATGCTCCGCACACGCAAGAGCGCCCATTCTACTGATGTGCTTTGTCTCTGAGACAGAGCGTCTGCCCAGACGTTTGCTGCGCCTGGGAGATAAGATGCGTGAAGATGAATGTCCAGCCTGTTGGCTAGTAAAAAAATCTTTTCTGACACGTTTAGCCACTTCCGAGATCTCATTGACCCTTGTTTCTGAATACAGTGAACCGCATTCAGATTGTCCATTCTGAAGGCCACCGACTTGCCCCGTAAAGCAGAGCCGTGAGCCTGAAGGACAGATAAGGGGACTAGTAAGTCTTTGACATTGATGTGGAAGATTTCTAAATGGGACCAAAACCTTTGACCCTGATGCCCGAGGTTTGACTAAAAGCCACAACCTATCGTTCCTGACGCATCCAAGTCCACCCATACCGACGGCGGAGGAGAGGTTCATGACATGACTGCGTGCAACATTTCTCTCGTCGCCCAAACCGCTAGTAAGTTGTGTAATAACGTTGGGATAGGCCATACTATCCCCGCCGGTAATAGTGGGAAAATTTGTTGCCCTCCAAGATTAAACGTTAGACTTACAACCGGCCCAACTTCACAGTTAGCTGAACCCAGTTTGAGAGAACCGACTAGAGATTCCCAAAGTCTCTGTGTCGTAGTCAGACTGTGGAGAAACATAAACAGTTTTTGCGAAATCTGTTTCGAGTGTCTACACTCGGACTCATAGTGAGAGAAGCTGTGTCCTCGACCAGCCCTATCCCCTGAAATACTCGTGGGGGAACAAGGGTTTGACTTTTACTAAGTTGACCTTGAATCATAGAGATATGAGATGGTTTAACGTAACGTAGACATGAATGATGCGTAACTTTTCTGTTTCTGCCACCACCAGTTAGTCGCCCAGATACCACCAGACCCTGATCCCTTGTTCTAACAAGGGCATCAGGGCTTGCGGGGACCTTGCTTGAATGCTTGTGCCAAATTGAAAACAGTCTTCCAAACTGCTGGTGAAATCAAAGAAGGAATTAGAACTGGAGACAGAACTACTTGGCTTGCAATACGGTCAAGAAGTTTCTTCACTAAGAACATCCTCAGATCCTGCCTTGCTCGAACTGCCTCTAATAAGGCCGTCCGAATATCTCCTAAAGACTTGGATGGAAGTCTGGAGAAGCAAGCGCCGGGAAAGTTCAATGGCTTTCCTGACTTCCGCGGCTTCTATTGCCTGAGAACAGCGTAACAGTGACTTTGTTACTTGCTGGGAACCATATATTGCGAAAACAGTTTAAACGCTTTTCCTCTTAACCTAAACTCGCGGTCTAGGTAAGCTGGGGAAGGCGTGCTAAAGGGAGCTTATAATTCGCCCAAATTGATTATTTGGGGGGTGGCAGCCAAGCAGAGGGGACTCCGCCGGCACCAAAAACTGGAAGAGAGAACCAAGAATGGCGTTCTGGAGGGATTTGGTGGGAAGAATAAGTCATGGTTATAATAACTTGGAATGTCCTTAATATGAACATCCAAAACATTTCCGTAACATTGCTACCCCTGACTCATCAGGCCCGTATAAAAGAGGCATAGCTCCTGTTTTTTGACTGGCGCCTTGTCTAAAGGAGGGGGAGATATGTCTGATATGACTCGCACAGTGGAAGTAGTGAGAGCTGCTGTGCCTGGCACATTGGAAATTAGATCTGACACAAGTGGATGGTTAGGTATTTTAGCTAAAGCAAAGGATGTAGCCAGAGGTCGCACATTCGTCGACATCGCGGGATCTCCCGTATCAAAAGGAGTTTCCGGCGTAGGGCCAAAGAACCTATTAAGTGCATTCAATAGTAGTCCATCAATCTCTTCCGCCGGTACATACCTAGCCGATGACGAACTCCGTGGAGATTCGACAGTACCCTGAGAGTCGCCTAGGTGACTGGACTCTTCAACCTCCATCTCTGAGACCAGAGATCGTTGTTCCTCATCCGTTAAGTCTGGCTTATCATGGGAAGATCCCGCCGAAGCCGGGACCTCCACATGTTGCCATGTTAAAACTGGGATAGAAGATGGTACATCGGCATCCCGGTGGACGTCAGCACTAGTTGAGTCACAAAGGGCTGTGTTCTGTCCTGCCAGGACTGTGAGTATCGCCATACACCTTGGCTGTGGCTGTCCCTCGCTTGCGAGCTCGGTATACTCTCTGAATGGGAGCCCTCGTCCGAGTCCCGTAAAGGTTTATGATAATTAAAAGCTCCCATAGCTCATTAAAGCAGAGCTGGTGAGCAAAATCATAAAGTATACTAATTCATTTAATTTATATTTAATTGTATTAAAATAAATTACTATAAATAAACACAATATTATCATAATATAATCATAGAAAATATATATGTTTATTATGATTCAGCTATTAAATTATTTCATTAACAA
>CM064511.1:22572542-22667356 GCA_032716605.1 Paralithodes platypus | reverse complement strand
CGGGGAATGAAGTATAGTTCATTGTTTCCTCTTCTATTAGTATCCGGGGAATGAAGTATAGTTCATTGTTTCCTCTTCTATTAGTATCCGGGGAATGAAGTATAGTTCATTGTTTCCTCTTCTATTAGTATCCGGGGAATGAAGTATAGTTCATTGTTTCCTCTTCTATTAGTATCCGGGGAATGAAGTATAGTTCATTGTTTCCTCTTCCTACGACATTTTCACCCACACATACCTTCAATTCGACTGTCTGTCATTCTTTCAATTAGAATGGATACTAGCCCCAGGCACCCTTACCTTTTGCCATTTTTTTTCTTCATATAATAGATCCTACCATGTCACCACTTTCCTCACAAATATTTTGACTGACAGATTTCCTTACTAGTCAAGAGCTTTATATAATCCTGTGTGTATTCAATGTTAATGTTTACCATTATGCATTGCTATGCTCACTATAGGTCTACATTAATAAAGTGTATGTTGTGATCGATAGGTTAGCTATAATATCATGTAAGAATTTTGGATGACGTGAACAACCCTGATGGCAAATTGTCACTTGTATCTAATCTGTCAGCAGTACCGTTTATTTGTCTTGAAGATATCTTTAAAACAAATACATGATTTTTAATAAAACGTTGTTAATACTTTGAAGTAATCCTGGTGCATAACAGATTTAGTTTTTCTTTCTATATTCCAACTACTCCCTCTCGGGCATAGGCTGAGAGCCTGTACATTCAACCGTACATTGAACGGCGAAGCCCGTGAGGTCTCGTTCTAGTCTAGGGAGTGAGACATTTAATAGCATAAAATACATACCCTCTACCTGACATGACGCTGGGTAATTTCTTTCTACTGTATGTTATACAGTGTTTAATTCTGCTTGCACACATATTTCATTTGCACTTAGTTGTGTTAATTCGTCCCTTACCATGTGTCATTTTGTATTATTGACCTCCTAAACTATTGTAATAAAATTGTCCAACCTGACTTTTAAAAATAACAATGTTATTCTTTAGAATAGTGTATATTGGTTCACTATACAAGTTCAGGCTATATTATATATTAATGATATTATATAGTTAATGATCTTATATAGTTAATGATATTATAGTTAATGATGGTATATAGTTAATGATGGTATATAGTTAATGATGTTATATAGTTAATGATGGTATATAGTTAATGATGGTATATAGTTAATGATGGTATATAGTTAATGATGTTATATAGTTAATGTAAATATAGTAATGATATTATATAGTTAATGATATTATATAGTTAATGATATTATATTAATGATATTATATAGTTAATGATCTTATATAGTTAATGATTTATA
This sequence comes from Paralithodes platypus, assembly GCA_032716605.1. NCBI lineage: Eukaryota > Metazoa > Arthropoda > Malacostraca > Decapoda > Lithodidae > Paralithodes > Paralithodes platypus. The sequence continues at coordinate 22,666,017 of CM064511.1, read as the reverse complement.
TATGATTATATAGTTAACGATATTATATAGTTAATGATATTATAATAGTTAATGATATTATATAGTTAATGAGATTATAGTTACTGATATTATATAGTTAATGATATTATATAGTTAATGATATTCTATGTTAATGATATTATATAGTTAATGATATTATAGTTAATGATATTATATAGTTAATGATATTATATAGTAATGATATTATATAGTTATGATATTATATAGTTAATGCTATTATATAGTAATGATATTATATAGTTAATGATATTATATATAATGATATTTAGTATGATTATATAGTTAATGATCTATATAGTAATGATATTATATAGTTAATGATATTATATAGTTAATGAATCTTATAGAGTTAAAGATATCATAAGTTAAAGATATTATAAGTTAAAGATATTATAAGTTAAAGATATTATAAGTTAAAGATATTATAAGTTAAAGATATTATAAGTTAAAGATATTATAAGTTAAAAGATATTATAAGTTAAAGATATTATAAGTTAGTTTATATATTTAATGATATTATATAGTTAATGATATTATATAGTTAATGTATTATAGAGTTAATGATATTATATAGTTAATGATATTATAGAGTTAATGGATTATAGAGTTAATGATATTATATAGTTAATGATATTATATATTTAATGATATTAGTTTCATGATATTATAGAGTTAATGATATTATAGAGTTAATGATATTATATCGTTTATTCTATAGTAAGCTGATTAGTTAATGAATATTATAGTTAATGCTATTATATAGTTAATGATATTATAGAGTTAAGATATTATATAGTTAATGATATTATAGAGTTAATGATATTTATGAGAGTTAATGATATTATATAGTTAATGATATTATATAGTTTGATGATATATAGAGTTAATGATATTATCTAGTTAATGATATTATAGAGTTAATGCTATTATAGAGTAATGATATTATATAGTTGTATTATATAGTTATTGATATTATATAGTTAATGATATTATAGAGTTATGATATATAGAGTTAATGATATTATATAGTTATGATATTATATAGTAATGATATTATATAGTTAATGATATATATCTGTTATGATATAGTTAATGATTGTAATGAGATTCTATAGTTAATGTATTATATAGTTAATGATATTATATAGTTAATGATATTATATAGTTAATGATATTATAGAGTTAATGATATTATATAGTTAATGATATTATATAGTTAATGATATTATATAGTTAATGATATTATATAGTTAATGATATAGAGTAATGATATTATATAGTTAATGATATTAAATCACACGAATAAAAACATTTTAGGAATGTATACTCATGTAAAATCTTTCATAAAAATGTGGGGACCTCAGCTATTTATAATTATGGAATTATATCTCTGGAAACGAATTCATGGATATAATTCTCTATCACTACAAAACTATATATACTATTTATTGAAAAGCAAATTCCATCCAAAAACAATCCAGATAGTTATATTTGCATAAATAAAATCATAGGGAATTCATACATATTTGTGAGTGATTGTAATGTAGGCTATATAATTGTCCATTTCCCTTGTTTGGCACCAGTGTCCCTAAGCCTCCACCTTTGAGCATAATAAGCAACCAGGGTGACATCACCGTCCTGAGTCACTTCATTCATGATATAAAAGTGTTGACTTAGTTTGTCATTGATTCTTACACATGCTTCACTAGACAGGACTAATGGGGAGGTGAGCGAGATGACATAATTCACCGTTGGTTGTGTGGGATGTGTAGGTAAACGATACAGTACTATAAGGACGAGTTGAAGTAAGGGAGGAACAAGTTATAAAGGGGAAAGACTAAGGAAGACTTAAGGGGGGATGGCCCGGTTTTCTGCACCACTTTCTCCCTCATGTTAAGCCCCATTAGTTTTCATATATTAAGATGTTTGCCCCATTAGTTAGTCGATTTTAAGACCTTTCGCCCCATTTCTTAATCGATATTTAGACCTTTCGTGCTGTTTAGGTGTCGATGTTTTCCCTGGCGAACGATAGTGAGCCTGTAATGTTGGAAGAATCAGCCTTCGGCCGGGACATTATTCTACCGAAAAATGTACAAATTAATCTACAAGGGGGATTTAATGAATGTTTTTTTTTTTTTTTTGATGAAGGTCTAGGGAGGAAACTAGAAAAATAATGTATACATGCAAAAATCGCCCAAAAAGGGAACCACCTCCCTTAAGAGGCGGTAGGGCGAAGGAGAAAGAATCCAAGGAATATATTTAATTGAAGAGAGGGAATGGGGTAGGTTACCGATGACGAAGTACGAAATATAGTAACACACAAGCAGATAATGAAGGAGAAACATTAAATGACTAAGGAAGACAAATGATAAGGTCGAGAAGAATGGAGAGGTAAGAGCTACAGTAATAAAACCGACAGTAAATGAACAATAAGAAGTAAAACAGACATAAGAGACACAAAGAAAATGAAAGCATGAGGACATTTGAGCTGGCGAACGAAGTAAAAGATGGAGGTTAGAAATACACAAGAACGCAAGATAGGACTATATAATTATATATTTCAGTAAAGAAGATAGAGGACGATGTAAGGTAGGAGATGAGAGAGGAAGAGGTCGTGTTAGGGGGGGGGGGGGGAGAGAGAGTTAGAGCGAGGAAAAACTGTTCATCCAATTCAGCCTGCAAGTGGGTTAAGGGGAGGAAGACCGTTTTTTCTGGACCCCCTTCTCCCTAATGTTTAGTAACACTAGTTTTGAAATTATAAGACGTTCGGCCCATTAGTTTGTCGATTTTAACACCTTTCGCCCCATTTTGTTGTCAATTTTAAGACCTTCCGTGTCATTTAGGTATCGATTATTTCCTGGCGAGCGATAGCGAGCCTGCAATTTTAAGAGGAACCGGCCTTCGGCCGGGAAATCTTTCTACCGAAAAATTTACAAATTTATCTTGAAGGGGGGTCTAGGGGATGTTTTTCTAAGCTTGATGGAGGTCTAGGGAGGAAGATAAAAAAATATATGAATAAATGAATTAATAAACCAAACAAACGGTCTGCCTCCCCTTAACTTGGTGTCTCTATTTGCGAATGTAATATCCCGGACTGCTCACTTGAGGAGCTTCACTCTCTGGGGATTTGTTCACTTGTTGTTAGGCACCAGACCTTTAAGGGTTTGGCTTAACTCTTTCAGTACGGATCATGTCTTTATCATTTTATTGTAGGTGTATTTAGACGATTCCATGCAGCTTAGGAAGGAACTGTAGGATGTAAAAACAAAGTAATTTGAGATAGTTTGAAGCCCTTCTTATTGTTAGAGGTCCTTCCTTAACTGAATGATATTGTCTTATAATAGCGAAAATTAAACCAAATTACGTCACCTGTAGAGAAAAGGTTTAACCAAGTATTGTGTTTTGGAAATTTGTAGATATTTGAAATATATGATTATAACACTATTTTAAAACATAATAGTTTTGTCCGTATTTTCTGTTATTCAGCTTCATGAGTGGCTAGTGCTTCTTGTCGCTGATACAAACTGATGTAATTAAATTAATTGTACAAAATGATAATTTGAAATAAGTTCACGTACATTACAAATTTGTCCATGTTTTAGACAAACTTTATATTCAATGTAGATGTAAAACCATAACAAATAAAACAAAAAATAAATAAATAAAAAGGCAAACAAAAAAATCAATGCATAAACATGTGCCTTGTAATACCCATTCATAATAATGTGTAATATTATGAATATGCAACAGTTGCCTACAATGTCCTAAACTGTGAAGTACTCTCAATCAGCTTAGGAGTAATTATTTTAGGCACTTCTAATTCATTACACATTGGCAAAAACTTTGCAAGCTAAAATATCACTGTTATTTGAGTGTTGATGGGTCTACGGTACAAGGGAGACAATTATCATAAAATAGTTAAGAAATTAATCATCTTTGTACATTGGCGTCTTTTTATTGTTGCTGTAGTAGCCCCAAGATGCCCTCTATGGGGATTCCGCGGCATCCAGGTCGACCCAGGAGCCGCACTTCCCCAGGGGGAGGTAGGGAATAGTGAGATCCGTTTGTGAGGGGGCAGCAGGGGAGGAGGTACGTTTCATCTGTCTGTAGCTCTCCCAGCAGCAGCACCATTGCAGGCGGATCTCAGTGGCGCATTATTCCCCCTTTTAGTCGCCTTGTACAATATGCAGTAGGATACGTGGGGCATATATTCCTCCACTAAGTATGAAGGAACCCCTTACTCCCAGTGGTATCACACACACACATATCCTACCCGTATACTGTGCTCTACCAACCAGCATTTTCATAAACAGTGGTCCGTGGTCCGTAGTCTGTCTGTTCAGAAATTCCTCCTAGACCGTTCGATTGATTCTCACCAAAATTCACAGGCATATCTAGTTGGACAATGCGATAGTCATTCAAAATAATTTTAAGATCAAATTATAGGTCGAGGTCAAAAGTTAAGGTAAAACATGTTTTCAATATTTAAGGATTTTCAGTTTGTACTCAGACTTCACCACTTTCACTACTAGATGTTGTATATATTGATAATATGTTGACCATATTTCAGATACACATATCAAAGGTTGAGGTCAAAGGTCAATATCATTAATATTTTGTCTAGTAATTCATATAATGATTAGAGTCTCACTAATCTTATATATTACTAAAAATACCTAGATCAAGGTCATACTGGAAGCTTTAAATAATCCATTTGGAAGATCAAGGTTACAAGTCAAGGTCAAATATAAGGTCAATATATTATTTCTTTTACTATTCATGCAAACTTCACAATATTTGCTTATATCGTTGCACTTTATATGAAAATGAAAATAATTGCCATACAAATATATAGGTCAGAATCAAGGTCAAAAGTCAAGGTCAGCTATTTCTCTAATATCTCCTTAAACTAACTCATAAATGATTTCTCATTAGGCACACTTATTTAATTTCTCAGTGATATGGTCAGGCAAAGAAGAAATGTAATACCACATAAAGGCCAAGGTCAAAGGTCAACACTCACAATATATTTATAAAATTACTCAAATATTGGGAAACTCACTGTGTTAGTTGCTTTTAACATATATAACTTACTGATCAAATTCCATATAAGTAGTCTATAATTAAAGGCCAAAGGTCAATCACAAAGGTCAAAACAATATATATATTTATTACTAAACTGCTTGGATTGTCACCAAATGTTATAGGCAAATTCGGATGGTTAGTTCAATAATCAGTTCAAGTATATATACATTATATATACTGTATATATTTGTAATATGCACTCAAAGATCAAGGTTACAGGTTATGGTAGCTATTTCCTGTTATTAGGTTTTGATTGGAGTTACACCATAACTATCGCAGCAATTAAGTCGGCAGCTGATGCGACATCTTTAGAGGGCAATTCAGACAAAATATTTAATATTTACCATATAAAGTAATAATACTGCTTCATATGCACATATTTAACTTGTATAATGAGCATGTGAACATTGAAGAACCAGAAAATAGGTGTAAAGAGGAAATGTCCAGTGTGAAACTGCATATTTGTGATGGGGTAGGGAGGGAGGCAGGAGCGATTGCGGCATAGATGTGCTCTTTCGGTCATCTCAAGAGATACTGAAGGCTCTGAGTCGGTCTCGTGCCTGTGTGAGGGTGGAGTAGGGTAGGGAGAGTGTACAGGAGGGTGACTAAACATATTGTAAGTGGGAGACACGAATTATAGGCAGTGGGGGAGGACATTTTTTGGTTAAATGAGGAGGGGGCAAGTGAAGGGAGACAGGGTGGGAGGAGAAGGAAGGGGAAGACACATGTAAGGGGAGGTGGGGAGGTGGTGTTAAGGGGACCGACCGGTAAATTACAAACTTCCAGGTCTTACTTTTAATTTAAATGAAATTTGGCACAGGTGTATATGACCATAAAACTAGATCAAAAAAGTTTATTTTTTTTTTGCTTTTTTCTTGCAATTTAGGCAGAAAAACGTTGAAAATCATAGCACTGCAGAAAATGATAAACTCCTACAGAAATCCCCATAGCACATGTTTTATGTGATCAAACAACTCACAAAAGGTGTATCTGTAGTTTCTATAAAACACATTTTACATAATATTATTTTGTGTATTTGTTCGATTTAGGTGATTACGGATTCAGGCGAATATATTTATAGAAAATTACAACTTTGACGACATATTGTGAAAAAAAAAAAATTAATAGAGTAAATTGGCTTTATTGGCCTTTTAGTGTTTTTAACCCTTATTTAGCGGCGAGCAACATAAGTCGAGTTAAATAAAGCTGGACTATGTGGCGGCGCTCGACATAGGTCGAGTGGCAATTTCAGCACGTAATGTGGCTGAGAGAGAGAGACAAGTGGTGGCAGGAGACTAGCGAGCGTATGACTGCTCCAGACCACCGCGGCGAACCTACTGACACAAATCTCAGCTCCCTCCTCCCTCTCTCACTCGCTACATACTCAATTATGTACTGAAAGTACCGAATTACCTGCTTTTTGCACTCGCGTTGCACGGTTATTGCAAGAAAACTATCCATCATACAAGGATCGTTATGGTGTCATTCGAAAGCTCTGTTTATGCCCTTTCAGGGATAGGTACTTGTTTTACGTTCTGGGTCTTATTTAGGCATGAAAATGATCACGTAAACAGCCCTATTTTGGCTAAAAACACCCCGCTGTGCGGTACACATAAATAAACCGCATAGGCCGCTCGTAAGGTGTTAATTACCTTTCCAATGGTATATACACCATTCCTATAGGTCCAATAATAACTGTAGAATAACAACCGATAGTGCGGCAATATAGGTTCTGAGAAAAACAGGTGAAAGTCCAAGGTAATTAGGTGAACATTTTTACTTTTGTTTTTTAGATTTACAATATTTTACGCAGGAACATGGCAAAGTAGAAGATAAAGCGTATGGGAGGTTGTAGAGTAGCTTACGCTCTTTCGATTTATATACGTATGCTCCTCGTACGACCAGTAGTTACTGAGCATGTTAATTTCAAAGTTCGCTATATACGTTTTTAGAATTACAGGAAAAGTTTGGAAAACATAAAAAAAAACGATTTCCAATGGGTTCTCACTAATAACATTGCACTGGCTTATGAAGGGATGTTGACTCTTGTTGAGTAAACACCTATTGGTATTTTCAGGATTTCGAGTTTTTTAAGCTTAATTAACCGGTCGGTCCGGAAACATACCAGCCTTCCGTCTCATTAACTCACATCCACTCACCAATTCTCTGCAGTCTCTCTCTCTTCGCCGCAATGTTACATCTTTCTTACTATTCTACCACTATTACAATAATCAGAGCTCTCTCAGTGTGTACCACCTGCCTTTTTGTAGAGTACGTAGGACCCGTCTTGCAAGACAATCCCACCCCTACTCTGTGCAACTCTCTAACCCAAGAGTGAAACATTATGCTCTTTCTTTCTTCTATTCAACAGCTGAGCTCTGGAAGTCTCTCCCAGAATCAGTCTTTCCCTCTTCCTATGACTTAAATTGCTTCAAAACTCTGTGTGTCCAGGCATTTTGGCTCGAACGTCCCTTGATTTTGGCTCTTTCACTCTTTCAACTCTGGGGGAGGTACTCGCCACAGGCAATTCTGCCATTTATCTCCGTCACTCACATAGAAAACAAAAAAAATCACATATTGCTTCCATTTCACCGGCCCTGTTTATTTATCTATTTATTAATTGTTGTATGTGCTCTCTGCCAGAAGCAGTGTCACATTCGCCCCGCAAAACCTTCCTGAAAGAGTGTCGCAGCCCTTGGGTTAATAACAATATTGGTAATATGCTGACCAAATTTTATATAAATATTTCAGTGGTGAAGCTAGGTCAAGGTTATAGATCAACAGAAGATTTATAATGTGTTTTATAAGTACAGACAGATTCTCACTATACTTATAATATTATCATATACCAATATGAATGGAATGACCAAGGGCCCCCCTCCCCCCCTAAAAAAACAATCTGATATCAATGTCAGTTTAAATAAAAGGTCAATGTATTACCTTTGTTCTACTCATTTATTTCTGTAATTAACATTCAATCTTCATATAAATAACATGATGATCAAAACAGGGCTCAAAGATAAAGGTTAACTTTTCTTCTAATACAGTACCTCCTAAACTAATTAGTTAACTTTCACTAAATTAGGTATACATATTTGATTTGCCAATGCAACAGGCACTCAAACAAGAAATGCAATCCTACATGAAGGTCAGGGTCACAGGTACAAGTTAATGGACCATCAATATTTATGTTTGAAAATATACTCAAAATTCAGCAAATTGACTATTAATTGTTGTTCACATAAATAACATATTGACCGAATTTCATAAACATATTCCAAAACTTATAAACTCAAAGAACAAACCAAGAACGTTATTATTTGTTTGTTAAGCTGACACATAGGTTTTCTTTAAACCTACATGTTATTTTCGGAATGCATATTCAGGCAACAGATATGTAACAGGTAAAGTTCATATGGTAAGGCCAATTCCATCTTCTCAATTAACCCCTATGGTGCAGGAAACGTAGTACTGCGTTTGGCAAGTTACAGCAATTTACAGCAATTTACAGGTTTTAAAAACCTGTACAAGCTGTAGAAATCGAGTGTCAGAGGGCGGGACCGCGAGGTCTCCACCTACTACTGTGATATCATTATTCGAGAGGCCCGAAACAACACTGATTAGGTCGTTCCAGAAGGCCTCTTTCCGCTCTCTGTTTAAGCCAACCTGTGGAGTATGTGGATATCACATTCATAATTCTTTCACCAACTTTTAGTTTCAATGCAATCAATCTTCCATTTACTCTCTTTATTTCAATCCCACTCTTCTCCCGCTCCTCGGATACCAGGACAATCAGTCCACCTTTCGCTTATCCAGATTCATCCCCATTCTCATAAATCTGGTATTTCTTGTTTTTTCCAACTATCCACTGCACAAAACTCTTCTAAGTTCAAGTACTTTCACAACTTAATTTGCTCTGCCACTCATACTACCAACATTGACACTTGCAAACCTGAAAGTGCGGGAGGCTGCCTTTCGGTTTTGAACATCAGACTTGCATGGTTTATACATTTGTTCTTCTGTCATATTCGGTAAAAATGGAGCTGGTAAGGAAAAATTACAGCCGTTCCCAGCCCCTTAATTAAGCCAAGGGTTATCAGGGGTAGAATCCAGTGGCCACAGTGCACCTCATCAGAACCAGCCGCAGGGACGCACCCTGTGCGCATACATGGCACTACGGCTGACCTGGTAATATTCACCTAATGACAGGGCAGTCTCCTGGAGTGCTACCATCAGGTTCGGGCCCCTATACTGTTAAGCGAAGAGTGCCAGTCTGGAGAAGTGCTATGCATTGTACCCTCTGGATCCCTTCGATCGGGTAAAGCCCAAAGCGCCAGAACCAAGTATAACGGGGTAACATTTATTGACAGTGTGTCACCATTAGGCAACTTGAACTATATAATAATGAAGTTTTGCTACAACACTGCCCCAACATGTGAACACTGTGGACGACTCTAGCGTGGTGCCAAAACAGCGCCCAGGTAGAATTAGAGTCCCCTGTGGCACCAATTTGCTCCCCATCATCCTCGGCAGTGCCATACCAAGGCAGTGCCAAATAACAAAGTCATCCTTATATAGTGATAGCTGTTGGTCCACAAGTCTAGCACCATCCCCCCTATTTATCGCCTCTTATGGCACGCAGTAGGATGCGTGGGGCATATTCTTTTATTTCCACCATGGATAAAGGCCCCTTTACCCACTGACTAGTTAATACTGTACAGCGCCACCTAAATGCTAACAGTAGCATATCCAATGTGTTAGTTATATAAGATAAGAATAGAAAGTAGGGAGTTATATTGTCAAGCAAATGTAATTACGCTCCAGGTATTTAAAAGGCAGAGAAATAGACTGCCCTATTGACTAGTTAATACTGTACAGCACTCCCTATAATTGCTAGCAGTAAGACACAAGGTATTAGATATTAATATTATGTGTCATGCCCCAGCCAGGGTTCGAACCCAGGCCAGTAGTGCAGTACTCCAGCACCTAAACCACTAGACCAACGAGGAGAAGTAATAAGGAGTTACTGTATAAGTAAATGTAGATACGCTGTCAACGGTATAGCAAGTTTCTCTGAGAAATAGGGAACTGTTTGTTAGTTAGCCAGCGGATACGAGCGCCTTGTATAAAATTTACTTGAAGTGCAAAGAGAAATTTTAACATTTTGATAGTGAGTCTAGATGTAATTTAGTATTAAGGACATTTCGTGATTAACCAGTTGCTTTAGGCTGGTTTAAGTCAGACTGTGAACTGCATGTGGGATTCTTGGGCACAACGGGGATCCATCCCAAAGTGTCTTCAAAACAATCAGACGTGTTCATTTCAAAACCCCTTTGTAGTCTGAACTAACGTCAACTGGAGTTAAGGTAATCGTGAAAGACCATAGATATTAAGGAAAATTCATTAATATATCACAGACGTAACATTATGTTCAAGTTTTCTTCAATAAATCCCATGTCTGCGACCAGTTGTCGTTTTATATCCTCATGTAGTTAGTGCTGTTTTTTAAATAACTACTGGAATAATAATAATAATAATAAGAAGAAGAATAGCTCGTTCATGTGGACCTTAAATTATGAGAGTTTTGTCTAAGGCTCACGCCAGTTTAATTAGTCGTGAACCATTATTGGATATATCCCTGTGTCATAATTGTTTACCCTTTCCACTGCTGCCACACTTTGATTTTCCTTGCCGCTTAATTAATGGAGTGTTGTCCATTTTGTGAACAGCCTCATGATTCATTCGGGGAGATGTGAGTGACGAGGCAATTGCGTGAGCTAATCAATGAAGGGGTGACTTTTCTCTGAAGAGTTGTAAGGTCGTCATAATCCGAAGATTCGAAAGCCAGAGACAGGTTCTGTTACAGGTGAGACGAAGTAAAATATGTAAGCAGAGTGCGTAATATTTGTATTGGTTTGGTATTAGGAATAGCTATTATCAATGAATTATTATGTTATGATACGACAATCATGTAAATAGGATTTTTTGTATAGAAAGTATAGATTATATATAGTGAAGAGGTAATTTTTTAAACATCGTAATATATAGTGATATGCTGCGTGATAATGGCCTAATGGTTAAATTTGCTGAAGTATACTTACTAATTGTAGTCTAAAGGATTTGTAATGATGTTTGACGTGAGTTGAGGTGAGAGTGGGTGAGACAGATGGTAAAAGGGTGGTCGTTGGTGATCAAAGGGGATATGATAGCTGAGCACGAGAGAAATTAATTAACTTGGGGTGAATTGGTTGGACACAGTGAGGAAGCCATATAAAAGCTGCGGAAGTTAGCGGTGGTGGACGGACGGACAGTGGGTGATAGACACAGAGAACAATGGAGTCAAACATGTCAACAGGTAAAGTAGAGGATCACAGCAGAAAACAATGAACAATATTAATTAGGCGATTATAAGACACTTCACCCACATTAAGTGTCGATTTTTCCTGGGCGAGCAATACCAAGCTTGTAATTTAATATTATTTTTTACCTTAGTCTAGGGTGCTAATTAATTAACTCTGCGTAAGCAGAGTGGTATCGCACACACAGATCCCGCGCGTATACTGTGCACCACCGTCGTCGTCGTCGTCCGCCGTTCGTCCAAAAATTCCTCCTAGACCGTTTGACCAATTTTCACCAAATTTCACAGGTGCATTTATGTGGTCAATACAAAGCTCAGCTAAAAAAAAATTTAATTTTACCTAAAGGTTAAGGTCAAAGGTCAAGGTTAAAAATATGGTAATACTTCATATGCTTTAGTTTTAACTCAAATTACTTCATTTTCATTATACAAGTTGCTGGTAACATGTATATCATATTGACCCAATTTGAGATACATACTCTAGATGGTAAGGTCAAAGGTCAAAGTCAAAGGTCAAAATAAGATTGTTACTAGCATTTCTTAAACAATTGTTTGATTCTCACTAGGCTTATCATGTAAATTTGGAATAACTAGGCCTAAGTCATACAAGGAATAATAATGCCACATTTGAAAAGTTGAGGTCAGAGGTCAAGGTCAAATATAGGGTCAGTATCCCAATTTCTGTACTATTCATGCAAACTTTCCAAAACTCGCTGTGATGGTCACCCATTAAATGAACATGAAGATTTAAAATTTTCAGAGACATATCATGAAAGCCAAGATAAAGGTCAAAGGTCAAGGTCAACTATTCCTTTAATATCTCTGAAAGTAACTGATGAGTTTTGAGCAAATTAGGTACACTTATTTGATTTCCCAAGGAAACATCAATTCAAACAAACAGAATCATTTTATATAAAAGTCAAGGTCACAGGTCATGGTCAAAGGTCAAATCTTATAATTTATTGAATCATTACTCAAATTTTGGCAAACTAGCTGTTTAAGTTGCATGGTACTTAAAAATCATATATATGAATTTTCATATAAATATGTTTATAATTAAGGTCAAAGGTCAAGGCCAAAGTTCGAAACACGAGTGTTAAAAATGTTCCCTTTACTCTTCCCAGACGGTTTATTGGATTGTCATCAAATGTTGCAGGCAAATTTAGCTGGTCAATGCAATGACTGGCCAATTTTGATTTTATTACACAAATACCAAAGGTCAAGGTCACAGACTATGGTTACTGTATCATATTTTCAAGAGTCTATTCGAATTACACCATATTCGTAATATTTATGCTAACAATAGTGTTATGTTAACCAAAATTTAGATGAATATTTCAATTGTTAAGGTCAAAGGTCAAAATAAGGGTCAAAGGTCAAGGTAAACTATTCTTATAATATCTCCTGAATGAACTGATTGCCTTTCACTAAAATAGGCACACATAATTATAAAATTTGCCAATTTGATAATCACGCACACAAGACATGTAATACTGCATAGAGGTCAGTGTCACAGGTCAAGGTCAAGGGTCAATGTCTACATCTTTAAACAAATATTAACCACTCATCGAATTCAGGGTATTAGTTAATTTTTTAAATATGTAAAGTGACTGGATTTCATTAAAATATTCCAGTAGTTAAGGTCAAAGGTCAAACCCGGAATGAAAATAATTTCCCTTAATCTGACGAATTGGTTCTCTTCAAACCTACCTGCTATTTTCGAAATGACATTCAAGCAACAGAGAAAACAAAAGTTGTAGTGTAAGGTAAATGTGTGAGGATCATGTAAGGAGGTGAAGTGATAGTATGCGAGTAGTTAGCTTGGTTCTTGGTTGATTGTAGACTAGTAGACACGTCTGGTAGATTCTCTTCCTCTTCACGTTATTTTAGTAGTATATTTAGTAACAATCTATCTTGAATTAGTATCATGATATTTATAGAAAATATTCCCCATTATAAGGAGGATATCTCAACCAGTGTTGGCGGCACCAAGCCTTGTATGTAAGAGTAAGTTACATTTGCAATTCACTGCAAGTATATTACCTTAACCCTATATGAGAGAAGTGTTAATATTTCCCATAAATAATCCCAAGCAAAACATGTACTAGTAGTCATAGATCGATATCATATGGTTTAAGGTCAGTATATTTTTGTTATCAATTATTTACATACATTTAACAATCTTTCCTGATATTGTTCATATATATATATATATATATTGTTACGTATCTTGATCCTCGAGTGGTCAACTTGATGAAACTAGATAGCACAGAGATATATATTAAGGTATCAGTCAGCTGAAGGCAAAACGAAAGTAAAATCTAATAAAATTATTTCCTGTTGTTGCTTCCTTTCCTTTTGGATCTTAGGACTTGGTATCCTTTATTGACTGATACTCTTTAATTATGAAAAAATACTGAAACTAATTAAAGTCATGTAGTATTTATAAAGAATTATTATTTAACCGAAGCTTAGTAGGCTATGGTTATGAACCGAATAAGTTATATCTAAAGAAGGACTATTAATTATATATCAAGTCTTGAAAGATAAATATTAAGGTAAGAATATTTCTGTCTCTTACCCTTTTTTAAATGAATAGCTAGTTTTCTTATATGTCCTTTTATCCTTATATCAAGTTATTATTCTTGGTTCTTGTTTTACGTTAATATTATTATATTATTATTATCAGGATTAATATCAAAGTCACATAAAAAGTTAGATATATATTTAATAATTAGATAAATGTATTTTCTTAACCACGTAACTTTGAGGTTTGATTATGAGTAAATTAAGTTACAGGATCGCTTCATAGATTCGATTCAGGTCTCACTCAAATAATATGAAAAGCAAAAATAATATTTTGAAGCTAAAAGAATTTTCTTCAGCTTAGGAAATCACTAGAAGTAACATTAAAACAGCCCTGTTAGTCTAAGGCGATATTACTAATATGAGACAATAGTAACACCGTTCTTGTTCTTACCAGCAATGTAAGCTTAATTAAAAGAAAATGAATGAACTCGTAAGTATTAATATAAAACAATAGTATTGCTTTTATCATAACCCAACTACTTAAAGAGTTGCTTTAGTCCACAAGTCAGTCAACTAAAATAGTTAAGTACATAATAGTAGCGTTAACGTTAATTCCCAATCACATATCTCACTAACCAACATAAGTGTTTACACCGAACACACTTAACACACACTTATATAATCTGACTGACAGTCACAATCCCATTATAATACTTCACCCCTGTCTTCCTCCAGCTGCTTGTTCACCTTCCCAACTCCAAATGTGACTGATTTGAATGCCCACTACTCGGGTCTTATATACTATGCAATGATGGTGTAGGAACGAATCAGGAGGCGGGGATGGTGCGCGCCCCAATCACAGCTCTTCTAGTTGCGTAGCAGATGCGTGGTCCAATGGCATCGATGATCATCATAGCGTCGGGTCATCGAAGTAGTTTGCAGGATCCGAAAGGAGGGGCCAAATTGTGTAATGACGTCAATCACCCATCAAATTTCCCCCCCCCCATATGACGCACGCAGGTGTGAAGGCTTGTTTGCTAGTATGCGGGCGAGCTTGTTCCCACGCTCGCTGGTCTGCTTCGCCGCCCGGGTAATTCGGCACTCCTTCAACTCTTAACTCTTAAATAAACACATACAGGGCTCCGTATGTCAGACCTCCCCCCTAGAAGAGAGTTTAAGGAGTATAGTACGTAATATACATAATACATAATTAGATTCACCACCAGATTCGCAACAGCAAGATTATAATGAGGATAGAAGAAGGATATCACCCAAAGTAGGCAACGTCTCCAGGTACCACATCAGAACATAGCCGGAACATAGCTGGAACGTTATTGGAACTGCAAGGCATTATCTCACAGCTGAAGGCTTGAAAGCGCAGTACTAAAGCATGATATTTACCTCGCTACAAGGGAGAGCTAATTGCCAAAATCCTCTCATTAAGTTAATCTTACTGCTGTATGAGGCCAACCTGGTAAATGCAATCTTTAATAGATACGTGATAGGCAATGGGCTAGCACGTTCTGGACCCCCTTAATATGTGTAACATCCAGGGAGTATTCCTGCAGCAACAAACTCCACCTGGTCAGTCGTTGGTTTTTATTTTGGAACTTATGCAAACATTTTAAGGGGTGATGGTCAGTATACACAGTGATGGCACCAGAGGCAGATTGCACATAGACAGCAAAGTATTGAAGGGATAAAATTAATGCTTACAGCTCCTTCTCAATGACTGAATAGTTACGTTGAGCAGAATTTAATTTTTTACTAAAATAGAACACAGGATGCAATATTTCACAGTCGTCTTCCTGTAGCAATACTGCACCAACCCCGGTATTGCTCGCATCCACTGCTAGGGAAAAAGATCTGTTAAAATCAGGAGCTCGGAGTACAGGATAATTTGATAAAAAATATTTGGTAACATTAAAGGCCTCCTCACATTCGGAGGACCACTCAAACTTCACATCCTTACGGAGAAGATCTGTCAGGGGAGCTGTTAACCTAGAAAAGTTTAAGATGAAACGCCTATAATAACCAATCATTCCTAGGTACCTTTGGATATGTTTCTTAGTGCTAGGAGTTGGGAATTCTAGAATAGACTCTACCTTTGCTTGAGGAGGTGCAACCTGCCCCTGAGCTACCGTATATCCCAGATACTGGACCGTACGTTTTACAAAGGTGCATTTCTTAAGATTTACCACCAGATTGGCATCAGCAAGATTTAAGAACAGCAATCTAAGTTGGTAAAGATGCTCCTCCCATGACTGTGAAAAGATAAGAATATCATCGATGTAGACAATGCATCCAGGTACCCCTTCAGTCACCAAATTCATGAGGAGCTGGAATGTAGCTGGAGCGTTTTTCAAGCCACAGGGCATTACGTTACAGCAGAAGGCTTGATTATTGACTACAAAGCATGATATCTCCCTCGCTCTAGGGGTGAGAGCTACTTGCCAATATCCCTTCATAAAGTCAATCTTGCTGATATAGGTGGCTGTACCAATCTGATCAATGCAGTCGTCGATCCGTGGCAGTGGGTAGTGTTACGACCGGGACTACAAATAAAACAAGGGCACTTAATGATTGGACTAGTAATAGGGCACTATGCAACAACGGTACGCTAGATCCAAACCCTCGAACTTATATGCCGGCGAACAAAACACCTATACCCTCCAGAGTTAATCTGCGATAGCGGGGTATCCTTAACTGGGCATAAATGTACTCTACTTCAGGCTAACCAACACTGGTATAGCCTGATAACAAACAAGATGCAAGTTACGTTAAAATGCATAAAAAGGAATCTATGGAAAGATCAATTAAATAACTGCAAGATTTAACACAATAAAAAGATGCTTCAATACAGTTACTCTAAACAACAATAAACTCTTCACTCCTATCTGAAAGAAAGTGAAGTATAGTCTTACAGCATAGACCTGGAAACTTCTGAAGAAAGTCTGATGCTCATAAGATGCTCGTATCTTAAACTATATAAAGGCAGGAGGCAGGACACCACATGTGTTAATCGAATACACTAAAAGATAGGACATATAATGTTAACTGACACGAGAATACTATAAATGCGCAACGGTAGCAATGCTCGACACTAAAAGAAGTACTTCCTCATCAACGAAACAGTCTGCTATGGTTGTGCGGCTCAACAACAACCTAGACTAATAAATGCTGTGAATAATAATGTGTACATATCAAAGAGCTTATATTAAATACTAACAAGTGTCTACTCGATTAATAATGTCTAGCTGGGATACTCTAGGTAAGGAACTGGGGTTGAGCAAGACAGGCTCGTAGCCTAGCGATGTCCTTAAGACTGCATCCTTTAAGTTACGTTAATTGACTAGGGGCTCTCTCGATAGGTCCAGATCACAAGTATCTGGTTCTATCCTGGCGACCCTCAAAAGACAAGCAAAGAGGCAGCAAAGTGGGGAACTGGTACAGGCCAAAACCCTCAGTCAACACAATGCTGCACTCGCAAAGGACGCAACCGAAAAGACAACCCAGGCTACCACAGGACCGGTCAAAGTCGTGTAGGTATAAGCAAACCGTACACACATCGGAGACAACGACTACAGTTACCTTATCCCAGTCTAGCATTAAATAAAAGAGCAGAAACACTAAATCAATAATGGAGACACACACAAAGTTCTTAACCTATACTAACTAAGAACCCTCAAACCTATTCTAAGTACATGTAAATATCTTTGCGGACGGCGCATGCAATACAATGGGCCGGGTATGGAAACCGTATGCAGAACCCAAGGGGAGTGTTGTGCAGTTAATTAAGGTTAGAGTATGGAAAGAGAGAATCGAGTGGCTACTAGGGCAGGAACGTGCAAAATGCCCCTTGTTATGACACTTAAAACACTCTACTTCACCCTTGGACTTCCCCTGAGGTGGGGAAGGGCCCTGAACTTTCTTAAGTGGGACGGTTTTTGGTTTGTGATCAAAATTAGTATCATTGCTCTCACTTTTGTCATTAAATGTTGCAGCACTGACTCGGGGGGTGGAGTGTTGCGCCCCTTGTTAACTGCATCGGTCCGTTGTGCAGACCCGCACCCACGAATCAGCGATAATCTCAGGTCAGCCAACTCAGCTGCCTTTTGTAGAGTTTTAGGTTGTTTCTCTTTGAGGTTCAAAGTCAGGTCGCCGCCTGTGCATTTAAAAAATTGCTCTAAAAGGACTAAATGCTCAAGCTCTTCGAATGTCGTCACCTTCTCTGACCTCAGCCAATTTCTCAAAGCATCAGACAGTTCCCGGGCATGTTCTAGAAAAGTGCACTCACGACCCTTCGTAACACCCCGAAACTTCAACCTATATGTCTCTGGTTGTAACTCGTACGCCCGCAGAACAGCTTCCTTCAATACCTCATAATCGATGCAAGACTCCAAGGGCAACGCATCATATGCCTTGAGTCCTTTGCCAACCAACCTAGAGGAAACAAGGGCTGCCCACTTAACCTCGGGCCATTGGTGCTCCCGGCACTTCTTCTCAAAACGCAGGAAAAACTCGGTGACACCCGACTCGTCAAATGCAGGGACTAACTTAAGAAGGTGCGATAAAGACTGATCAAGACCTCGATTCCCAGAACCGAGACGCTGCCCTGTCGACTCCACCCAAGACTTCTCAAGCTCTATGTCTGCACAGTACCTGGCCTTTCTCTCCTCAGCCTGAATCCTGAGCTCAGCCTCTCGCTGCCGCTGCTCGAGCTCAGCCTTATGCTTTCGTTGCCCGAGCTCAGCCTCATGCTTAGCCTGTCGCTCCTGCTGCTGAAGTTTGGCGAGTTCGAGCTGAAACAACATCTCGGAAGACAAACCTTGAGGAGGGGGTGCTACTATTGGGGACCCACCCCGTGAATCACCTAGAGGCATACCCAACCGCCAGCGGGTATCGGCCTGCGGGAACGTACCCGGCTCTGGAGCCCGAGGGGGCGCCATGGTAGGAGTCGAGTGGAATGGGGGCTGGGCCGAAAGTGCCCCAGCTCCTGCTCCACCCGAAGCCTCACGCACCCCACCGAGCACACAGGTAACCAGCTCACCTCTCGACAAACCGCTAGTACCGGGAAACCCTAAGACCGTGGCTACACACTGCAGTCCCTACCGGTCTAGCACCGACACACGATCCGCTGACACAGGCTCCTCCAAAAAATATCTGAGCATCCTCCTCATTGTTCACCACCCGAACGCCTCTTAACAACTCCACCTTCTCCACCTCCTCGTCTGCTTCCCGTACTGTGTCCTCACTGTGCACTGATCCGTCGTTCGACATAATGTCCACCGGAAATCCTCAACGTTTATAAAAAAAAAGAAGTACCTAAACTCTCATGTAGCACTATTCACTCAAAAAATGCTTGAAGACAACTCAAGTGCTATACTACGTTGCCAAAAAAAAAATCCAACGTGTCCAAAATATTCCTCAAAAACAAATGTCCAAAAATCCTGCAATTATTTCTTAGTTCACTAAATCCTAGACTAAGGTCGCCATTTGGTATGACGACTAAGATAAGATACTAGGCAAGGTCGCCATTTGTTATGACGACTAAGATAAGATACTAGGCAAGGTCGCCATTTGGTACGACCGGGACTACGAATAAAACAAGGGCACTTAATGATTGGACTAGTAATAGGGCACTATGCAACAACGGTACGCTAGATCCAAACCCTCAAACTTATTTGCCGGCGAACAAAACACCTATACCCTCCAGAGTTAATCTGCGATAACGGGGTATCCTTAACTGGGCATAAATGTACTCTACTTCAGGCTAACCCACACTGGTATAGCGTGATAACAAACAAGATGCAAGTTACGTTAAAATGCATAAAAAGGAATCTATGGAAAGATCAATTAAATCACTGCAAGATTTAACACAATACAAAGATGCTTCAATACAGTTACTCTAAACAACAATAAACTCTTCACTCCTATCTGAAAGAAAGTGAAGTATAGTCTTACAGCATAGACCTGGAAACTTCTGAAGAAAGTCTGATGCTCATAAGATGCTCGTATCTTAAACTATATAAAGGCAGGAGGCAGGACACCACACGTGTAAATTGAATACACTAAAAGATAGGACATATAATGTCAACTGACACAAGAATACTATAAATGCGCAACGGTAGCAATGCTCGACACTAAAAGAAGTACTTCCTCATCAACGAAACAGTCTGCTATGGTTGTGCGGCTCAACAACAACCTAGACTAATAAATGCTGTGAAAAATAATGCGTACATATCAAAGAGCTTATATTAAATACTAACAAGTGTCTACTCGATTAATAATGTCTAGCTGGGATACTCTAGGTAAGGAACTGGGGTTGAGCAAGACAGGCTCGTAGCCTAGCGACCTTAAGTCTGCATCCTTTAAGTTACGTTAATTGACTAGGGGGCTCTCTCGATAGATCCAGATCACAAGTATCTGGTTCTATCCTGGCGACCCTCAAAAGACAAGCAAAGAGGCAGCAAAGTGGGGAACTGGTACAGGCCAAAACCCTCAGTCAACATAATGCTGCACTCGCAAAGACGCAACCGAAAAGACAACCCAGGCTACCACAGGACCGGTCGAAGTCGTGTAGGTATAAGCAAACCGTACACACACCGGAGACAACGACTACAGTTACCTTATCCCAGTCTAGCATTAAATAAAAGAGAAGAAACACTAAATCAATAATGGAGACACACACAAAGTTCTTAACCTATACTAACTAAGAACCCTCAAACCTATTCTAAGTACATGTAAATATCTCTGCGGACGGCGCATGCAATACAATGGGCCGGTTATGGAAACCGTATGCAGAACCCAAGGGGAGTGTTGTGCAGTTAATAAAGATTAGAGTATGGAAAGAGAGAATCGAGTGAGAGAAACAGTGGTAAAGGGGGTGATCGGGAGAGAGTATGCAAGGGGATGTTAGAAGCACATGCGCCAAGCCTGTCCTGACGAGGACAGCTCTTGTGGACCCTCACGGAGGAGGTAAGTTACACAGGAGCCCGCAAAGGCGCGATGGTCAGCCAATCACGGGCCGATATGTCACAAGACAGCAGGTGTCACGTGACACAGCAAGACACGCCGGCCAATGGCGAGCGAGAGGCAGGAATGCACCCGCACCTACAGACACTCACTACCATCTCGCTCTGAAAGTCTTTCTCATTCCCACGCTGGTACTATCATCACTACTGTTGATATAAAATATAACCCGTTGTCACAGACGAAAACAAAGACCACCACTGGACTGTCTGTGACAATGCGATTACTATGAAAGAATGAACAACATTCTCTGATAACTGTAGCCCATTTCGATGTCCCTGGCGAGCGCTAGTGGCTAACGAGAGGCGATTCTGCCAACGCTGGTAGACGTCACAGTAGGTATCGTTCTTTGTGACAGCATTAACTTGCCTATAGTCCATACATAACCTATGGCTCCCGTCTGGTTTTGGCACAAGTATGACCGGACTACTCCACTGGCTTCAGACCCTAGTGATCAGCTCGTTTGACAACATGAAGTCAAGCTCGACCTGCAGTATACTCCTGCGTTGTGGTGAGACACGGTAGGGGGATAGTTTAATGGGTGTTGCATCCCCTACGTCGATGTCGTGCACGGCCAAAAAAGTGAGCCCTGGAGTATCACGGAACACACTGGGAGACTGAGATAAAACAGAGATTAGTTGGTTCGCTTGATCAGAGGGAAGATGACATAGTTTATATGGTAATTCCCCCCAAGCTACTGAGTTATACTTAAAGTTGGATAGGCTACATGACAAGTCAAACTCTACATGGATACCTTCAGGATCTGGAACAGTCTGTTGCGGGTCAGTAAGAGAACTGAAGACTTCGTCCGCACCAGGCTGTCCACAGGTCCTGACATTCACTGCCACAGTGGGAGAATCTGGAGGAGAAGAATCACGGGACCTATGGTAGGGTTTCAATATATTTATATGGAATACTTGCGTGGGCTTTCTCCTGTTTGGGGTAGTTACTAGATAATCGGTAATGCTCACCCTCTGAATGATCTTATATGGGCCCTTGAACTTGGCAGATAAAGGTTGGCCAAAAAGCGGGAGCAGGACCAAAACATCATCACCGGGCTGAAACTCCCTCTCATGGGCTTTTCTGTCATACCAGTTCTTCATGGAGCTTTTAGCCACTGTCAAGTTCTGAGCTGCAAACTCACCTGAGGATCTCAGCCGGGTTTTGAAATCTGAAACATACTTGAGGAGGTTTTGGTTTCCTCCTGGCCAACTAGGCTATCCTGCAATAGGTGCAAAGGACCTCTTACCTGGTGACCGACAACTAGCTCATTAGGGGAAAAACCCAGGGATTCAGTTGGAACCTCACGAGTAGCAAATAAAAGAAAGGTACCCCCTTATCCCACTCAACTCCGGTCTCTGTACTATATTTACGTAACATGGCTTTCAAAGTTTGATGATACCGTTCGAGAACCCCTTGACTCTCTGGGTGGTAGGTGCTCGACTTCACATGCTCGATACCCAACTCCTTCAGGGACTGATGAAAAATGTTAGAGGTAAAATTAGTTCCTTGATCACTTTGCACCTCATGGGGGAAACCCATTCTGGTGAAGAATTTGAGCAGTTCCTTGATGACAGTTGGAGCAGAGGTAGTCCTTAAGGGTATAGCCTCTGGGTAGCGAGTTGCCATGTTCATAATCGTTAATAAATAAATGTTACCTTGGGAAGTCTTAGGCAATGGGCCTACAATGTCCACTACCACCCGAGTAAAAGGATTCTCGAAGACGGGCAAGGGCACCAGAGGATGTACAGGCACCTTCTGATTGGGTTTTCCTGTCATCTGGCAGGTGTGACCCACTCTACAAAACTCCACTACTTCTGCACGCATTCCTGGCCAGTGAAAGTGGGCTCTGATTCTGTCTAGAGTTTTTCTCACACCTAGGTGTCCTGCCAATGGTATACAATGTGCCATTTCCAAGATATCTCTACGACAAGGTTTGGGGACTACTACTTGATGGACGTCCCAGGCCCCGTCATCGATTGGTCTGTGTGGCTGTCTTCATCTACGCCACAATACTCCTCCTTTGATGTAGAAACATTCACCAACCTCCTTCTCACATTCCTCTTCACTCACGGCCCTGGCAGCTAACTCCTTGCATTCTCTATCATCTTTCTGTAGCTCTACCAGGCCAGTAGGACAATTTGGAGGGGTTTCATGGTCATCGTTAGGGTCAAGATGAGCCATAAAGGTGTCAGATAAATCCACCTCAGTCACATCATCAGGCACAGTTGGAGCGTCATTCACACTCTCATCATCCCTTTCATCAACTCTTACAATCGGTACATTTCTGTCTGAGGGAACTGCTACTTGAGACATTGAACGTGTGACAGCACGCACAGGGAAAACTGTTGGCATCTCCTTTTCGAGCTCACCGGTTAGTGGCTCGTTAACAGGGGAAAGTGACAAAATGGGGTCTGGTCGGGCCTTCTTACCTGCTACATCATTCCCCAAAAGGAGTGTTACCCCGGGCACAGGGATATCTTGGGACCTACACAAAGCTATGGTGGCCTCACCCTGTAGTAACTCACATTCAATTTCGCCTTTTACCAAGTATGCATAAAATTGGCCTCCAGCACCTCTCATTGATAACTGGTTCGCCAGGTGGGCACTCAGTGTAAGGATTCACCATGAGGGTGCTAGTAGAACCTGTGTCTCTCAAAATTTTACCTCAGGCATGCAACCATTTAATCTCACGTTGCCAGATGAAATAAAGGGACGGTAACTGTCCTGCACTGATGGAGAAATTATTAGTGGCTTAACCCTAGTGGGTTGCACCACGCATGCTACTACACCCCTGTCTAGATGGTTTACCTTAGCTGCTAGGTACTCCTTCTGTCGGGAGTCCTGTATTAAAGGAACTTTTGGTGCTAGGTACTCCTTCTGTCGGGAGTCCTGCATTACAGGCACATATGGAGTTTGAGATACGGCGGCAACTGTCTGCCCCGATCTCTCGGTTCTCTCCTTGGCCCAGCACTGATAAGCTAGGTGGCCTCTCTTGCCACAAAAAGTACATACTTTAGGGGAAACGGGAACGTTCCCTCTTTGAGCATTACTATTACTTTGGGCCCCACCTCTGTTACCATTGCCCTGAGTCGCATTTTTAGTTGGGGGAACAATTTTATTTTGGCTAGCTGGGGAAGACGTTACAGGCTTGTGACTGGGTCTGTCAGATTTGTGATTGGGATACTTGGAATAAGAACTAGAATTATCGTAGGGCTTCTTTCCACGAAATTTGTTGTTGAACACACGTATGTGTCAGCCATGTCAGCGGCGTCGGCAAGACAATCTACCTTTTTCCCCCTCAAATGATAGGCTACAGAAGAATCAATTTTCCATAGGAAATATTCTAACAGGACCAACTCCTTCAGATCGTTGTAGCTTGTGACTGTCTTACTCTTGACCCAATGATTGACAGTTTTAATCATGGTCCTGGCAAATACCTTATGGGTTTCTTCTACTTTCTTCTGGTTTTTACGGAAAGATTGCCTGTAAGCCTCAGGCTGTAATTGAAAGGTTTTTAGGATAGCTTCTTTGAGATTGTCATAATCCTGCCTAACCTCTGCTACTTCTGACAAATTCGTGGCTCGAGCCTGCCCTGTCAAAACGGTTTGTAACATAAAAGGCCATTGATCTCTTGTCCACCTCATACCTACAGCAACTTCCTCAAACTAAACAAAGAAATCCTGCACATTATCCTCAGTGAAAGGTGGAATGACACTGGTCATAGTCAATCCCAGAGGGGGAGCAATTAAGGGAGCATTTGTATTGACATTTAGTTGAGCCATACGATATTGACATTGATATTGTTCGGTCGTTGCTCTGGCTTGTTCGGCCTTTATTCTGGCTAGTTCTAGTTCGAATAATTGATCAACGGTAAAACCAGGTGGTAATTGTTCATCAAGTTGGCTAGGATTACTCGGGATCCCACCAACTGCTCTGTCACCCTCCCCGCCTTCTACAGGGAACAGGTGGGATTTTATGGTCTGAGCCACCTCTACTACACCTCCACCCCTTTTTGTCATCCATGCTGGTTCAAATGACGTCATGCGCACCAGATCCGAAGAGTTGATGGAGAAATATCGCAAGATGATCCAGCACTACAAAAACAAGTCAAGGAATATCATCATCTCAGGCATTCTCCCCAAGATCGACGCACCTGACAAATTCTACGACAAGGCTTTCAGCACAAATAGCCGACTAAAACATTTGTGTCTGAGGGAAGAAGTTGAATTCATCAACCTCTGGGACAACTTCTACAACCAGCCTACTCTGTTCCGCAAGGATGGCACTCATCTAAACCCTGTGGGTTCAGCACGCATGGGTCGTCTCCTACACGAAGCAGTCCGCAGCCATGGATCAAAAAAACGCCATCCGAGAAGAAGCAGCAGTGACATAAATCATCCAACGCCAAGAAAAAAACAGAGGCAACCGAGGACCACCAGCGATAAGGACCGAAGACAGCGAGGACCGAGGACAGCCATGAACATAAATGTAGATCCGACAAGAACCAAAAATATTATTAACCTTATTTAGCGGCGAGCAACATAAGTCGAGTTAAATAAAGCTGGACTATGTGGCGGCGCTCGACATAACTCGAGTGGCAATTTCAGCACGTAATGGCTGAGAGAGAGAGACAAGTGGTGGCAGGAGACTAGCGAGCGTATGACTGCTCCAGACCACCGCGGCGAACCTACTGACACAAATCTCAGCTCCCTCCTCCCTCTCTCACTCGCTACATACTCAATTATGTACTGAAAGTACCGAATTACCTGCTTTTTGCACTCGCGTTGCACGGTTATTGCAAGAAAACTATCCATCATACAAGGATCGTTATGGTGTCATTCGAAAGCTCTGTTTATGCCCTTTCAGGGATAGGTACTTGTTTTACGTTCTGGGTCTTATTTAGGCATGAAAATGATCACGTAAACAGCCCTATTTTGGCTAAAAACACCCCGCTGTGCGGTACACATAAATAAACCGCATTGGCCGCTCGTAAGGTGTTAAAGAGCGTTCCGTGAGTTCTAAAATAACAAATTTAAAGGTTTTCTATGCAAACGCTCGTAGCATACGCAATAAATTTTCAGATTTAGAGGAGCTAGTGTTTACAGAAAATTATGATGTGATTGGCATAACAGAATCTTGGCTCAATACAGAAGATAGAGACTTTTTAGCAGAGTATTCACTTCCCGGTTATGTAATGTTTGAGAAAAGCCGAATAAATCGAAATGGAGGTGGTGTTTTACTTTATATCAAAGAAAGTCTTAACCCTACCCTCTTGTCAAAACCTCAAATTGTGAACGTCGACGCATCTTTTGTGCTAATAAAGAATAATAAAGGTACAAAATAATACTTGCATTAATATACAGACCTCCAGCTCAATCAGTGCAAACTGACCGAGAAATTTACGAACAAATTGCAGATGTAAGTAACTCACAAGATACCGTAATTTTTGGTGACTTTAATTTACCTGTGACCAAGTGGGGCGATACTCTTACTTCACACTCCGGACATGACTTGTATACGAACTTGCAAGAGAGTTCGCTTTATCAATTTGTTGGAACGCCGACCCGTGGTAATAACGTTCTTGACATTGTACTTGCAACAAAAGAAGAATTAATAGAGAATTTGAATGTTGGTGATGAATTCAGTAACAGCGACCATCGTACGATAACTTTCACTTTAAAGTTTACTAGTAACGAACCAAATAGTAGCATCGAAAAAGTCCCTAATTTCAAGAAAGCAAACTTCCATAAACTTAGAGCTATGTTTAAAGAAACTGACTGGAGCTTTTTAATTCACAATAACGACATAAATACATCTTGGAAGTTATTCGAAGCCACTTACCTAAAAGCAGTGCAAGACTGCATACCATCAAAAACTCGGCATCCAGGCCATAATAATAAGCCCAAATGGTGGAATAAACATATTTCAAACTGCCTGCTTGCTAAAAAATTTGCTAATGATAGATTAAAATCCTCACAAAATGACGAAGAACGGCTGAAATTTGTAGAGCTACGACGCAAAGCCAAAAAGTTAATTAAGCAAAGTAAAAAGACCTTAGAGTTACATATTGCGAATCAAAGTAAAACAAACCCGAAAGAATTCTATAGTTATATCAGAAAGAAAAAAGTCGTTACTTCAACTGTTGGACCGTTAGTCGATGAAAATGGAGAATACACCAAAGACGAAGAACAAATGAGTAATGCCCTCAATACCTTCTTTGCATCAGTTTTTACAACAGAAGACCTCAGTGATATCCCTACACCATCGCCGATTCAGATTGATAATTCAGATGTTCTAAGCAATATCACCGTTACAGAGAGAGAAGTATTGAATTGTTTAGATAAACTCAAGGTAAATAAAACGCCTGGACCTGATACAATCTCGCCTAGAGTTCTAAAGGAAGCTAAGGATGAGCTCTCTAAACCACTGACATTACTATTCAATAAATCCTTGCAGTCTGGAACTATGCCCGATCAGTGGAAGCTAGCCAACGTAACACCGATATTCAAAAAAGGCAGCAAATCCCTACCCAGTAACTATCGTCCAATTAGCTTAACCTCAGTTGTATGTAAAATGCTAGAAACGGTCATACGAGACAGACTCGTAAATCACTTAGAGGAAAATAACATACTTAAAGATACTCAACACGGCTTTCGTAAAAAACGTTCCTGTTTAACAAACCTCTTAGACTTCTTCCACGATATCCTCAACCTCTACGATGAGAGTAAAGCTGTAGATATTATATACCTTGATTTTCAAAAGGCCTTTGACAAAGTTCCCCACAAACGTTTACTGCTAAAACTAAAAGCGCATGGAATACAAGACGGTGTGTTGAAATGGATAGAAAATTGGCTCAGCGACAGAAAGCAAAGAGTAGTCATAAACGGTAAGGCATCAAAATGGACCAATGTAAGTAGCGGGGTACCCCAGGGATCGGTACTAGGACCAATTCTCTTTCTAATTTACATCAACGACATAGATGAGGGTCTCACCTGCACAATCTCAAAATGTGCTGACGATACAAAAATTGCAAATAGCGTACTCTCAAAAGAACAAGTTGACGATATGCAACACAATCTAGATAAATTGTCATGTTGGGCCCAAATTTGGCAAATGAGTTTCAATGCGGATAAATGTAAAGTACTACATATCGGATACCTAAATGAGAAAGCAAACTATTCGATGAATGGCACTCAGCTTAAGAATGTAAACAGAGAAACCGATCTGGGAGTAACAATATCGAGTAACCTAAAACCGAGTCAACAATGTTCAGAAGTTGTTAAGAAGGCAAACAAAATAATTGGCTTTATAGGCAGGTCATTTGAGCATAAATCCAAAGAAGTTATCCTAACCCTTTACAATTCATTAGTCCGCCCTCTTCTGGAATACTGCGTTCAATCCTGGTGCCCTTATTACCAAAAAGATATAAACAAGCTAGAACGAGTTCAACGTAGAGTTACCAAAATGATACCTAGCCTAAAGAACAAACCATACGAAGAGCGTCTTAGAGAATTAAATCTATTTCCTTTAACCCAGCGCAGATTAAGAGGTGACTTAATTCAAGTGTTCAAAATCATCAAAGGCATCGACAATATGAACTGTAGTAAGTACTTCACTATCGACCAATCTAATTACACGCGGGGAAACGGTTGCAAAATTATTGGTAAATCTTTTAACTCACACGAATCTAAGAATTTCTTCTTCAATCGAGTTGTCAACTTGTGGAATGGGCTTCCCCGAAACGTTATAGACTGCATCACCGTTGATTCATTTAAACTCCGCCTAGACAAATATCTCGCATCAAACCCGCGACTGACTGCGTTTGTAAATGAATAACTTTATTTTATCCCCCCCTCAGTTACTAACCCATCTGTCCCCTACTAACTTCCTAATCCTGCCACGGACATTAGTTCCAGGGCAGTATTTCCCTTTCCAATGTTCCCTTACCCACTCTAAACCACTGTTTGGACACTGGATCCTCAGTGTTTTGGAGGACAAGCAACCTAGAAGGGTCACTAGATCTGTTGTTGCTTGATTTCCTTTGTACTCCTTTGTACTTTGGACATGTTTGAGACAGTTAACTGGAGATGTGAGGTAAGCACTTTCAGTTCGGCTTTTGACAGACGGTCAATATCAGGGGCTGTGGGTTCTGATTCTATGAAAACCCGAGCATCTTCGTCATTAATTTTATCAGGCATGATTAATATTTGATTTTTAAGTAGTGAAACCGTAATGAAACTGAGTGAAACTATATGAAACGAATCCTGGCGAGGTTGCCACTCTTCTGTTACGTATCTTGATCCTCAAGTGAGATATATTATTAGAGATATATATTAAGGTATCAGTCAGCTGAAGGCAAAACGAAAGTAAAATCTAATAACATTATTTCCTGTTGTTGCTTCCTTTCCTTTTGGATCTTAGGACTTGGTATCCTTTATTGACTGATACTCTTTAATTATGAAAAAATACTGAAACTAATTAAAGTCATGTAGTATTTATAAAGAATTATTATTTAACCGAAGCTTAGTAGGCTATGGTTATGAACCGAATAAGTTATATCTAAAGAAGGACTATTAATTATATATCAAGTCTTGAAAGATAAATATTAAGGTAAGAATATTTCTGTCTCTTACCCTTTTTGAAATGAATTGATAGTTTTCTTATATGTCCTTTTATCCTTATATCAAGTTATTATTCTTGGTTCTTGTTTTACGTTAATATTATTATATTATTATTATCAGGATTAATATCAAAGTCACATAAAAAGTTAGATATATATTTAATAATTAGATAAATGTATTTTCTTAACCACGTAACTTTGAGGTTTGATTTTGAGTAAATTAAGTTACAGGATCGCTTCATAGATTCGATTCAGGTCTCACTCAAATTATATGAAAAGCAAAAATAATATTTTGAAGCTAAAAGAATTTTCTTCAGCTTAGGAAATCACTAGAAGTAACATTAAAACAGCCATGTTAGTCTAAGGCGATATTACTAATATGAGACAATAGTATCACCGTTCTTGTTCTTACCAGCAATGTAAGCTTAATTAAAAGAAAATGAATGAACTCGTAAGTATTAATATAAAACAATAGTATTACTTTTATCATAACCCAATTACTTAAAGAGTTGCTTTAGTCCACAAGTTAGTCAACTATAATAGTTAAGTACATAATAGTAGCGTTAACGTTAATTACCAATCACATATCTCACTAACCAACATAAGTGTTTACACCGAACACACTTAACAGACACTTATATAATCTGACTGACAGTCACAATCCCATTATAATACTTCACCCCTGTCTTCCTCCAGCTGCTTGTTCACCTTCCCAACTCCAAATGTGACTGATTTGAATGCCCACTACTCGGGTCTTATATACTATGCAATGATGGTGTAGGAACGAATCAGGAGGCGGGGATGGTGCGCGCCCCAATCACAGCTCTTCTAGTTGCGTAGCAGATGCATGGTCCAATGGCATCGATGATCGTCATAGCGTCGGGTCATCGAAGTAGTTTGCAGGGCCTGAAAGGATGGGCCAGGTTGTGTAATGACGTCAATCAACCATCAAATTTCCCCCCCCATATGACGCACGCAGGTGTGAAGGCCTGTTTGCTGGTATGCTGGCGAGCTTGTTCCCACGCTCGCTGGTCTGCTTCGCCGTCCGGGTAATTCGGCACTCCTTCAACTCTTAACTCTTAAATAAACACATACAGGGCTCCGTATGTCAGAATATATATATATATATATATATATATATATAGGGTGTCTCAAAATAAACGTGCCAAACTTCCGGATATGATTACACAGATAATTCTAAGCATAATATGTTTTATAACAAAATTGCTAAATATCAACCATATAAGAGGTATTGAAGTTATTAAATAGATTTCTCCCCTGCATTGCTGTAATGAGCTCTTCTATGTCAAATAGTTTTCAGTGGGTCCAAACTGAGCTAATATGTCTATTATCATTTTGCAACTTACAGAAGTGTAATATCTTGATAATACCATGGTAAAATAATTGCAGTAAGTTGGGGGTGTGGTTAGTTCTAGGACAGCTAGGTCAGCTTTATGGGGAAATACTTAAGACAATGCAATTTTCAACAGGCAATATCTCCGTAGCGTTTAGACTATTTTTCTTAACCTAATCCTTAAGTTTGGCACGTCTATTTAGGGACACCCTATATATACAATTAGGTCAATATCCGAAGACTAGGTCGCAGAGTTGGGTATGCATTTTGTTTTTACACAGACGGGAGGGGAAATGGAATGGAGTGGACGAAGTGGCAGCAATTATAATTAAGACAAATGAAAAGTTATATGGTGCAGTATTCTATGAGGGGGAGAAGTTGACGGCTGAGGACGGACAGAGAGGCAGACAGTGGGGAGGCTGTACAGAGACAGAACCAGACAGAAGACGTGAACAATGTGTAGTACAGTGGTAGGTGTGGAGGAGGAAGATTCGATACTGGTGAAAATGAGAAAATAGTAGGGATATAGAAAGTGAAAGCATGATTGCAAAATGTGCCATACACGAAAATAAGTGAACACGGAGTAAGAAAGGGAAAACATGGTTGTGCAATGTACCATAAAAGAAAATAGGTTAATACGGAGATACAGCATAGGAAGAAAAGGATAGGGCACAAAAGAGGGATGGGAAGAGAAAGAAATAATTATAAATGTGAAACAGCGTATAAAACGAGAATATATTAGGGGGAGATTTTAAATTAAGATGTCTTTTGCTGGACTCCCTTCACTTTCATGTTTAGCCCCATTTTGTTTTGAGATTCTAAGATGATATGCCCATTAGTCTAGCGATTTTAAGACCTTTCGCCCCATTTATGTAAATGTTATAACCTTGCATGCCATTTAGGTGTCGATTTGTTTTTTGGCGAGCGATAGCGAGCCTGAAATTTAGGCGCTCAAATTTATCTCGAAAGGGGGTCTTGGGGGTATTATTTTAAGCTTGATGGAGGTCTAGGGAACAAACTAAAAACCTCCCCTTAACCTTTCCTGTACAGGCGACGTCTCTGTATCTTTATTCTGGCAACTATTAAACAATTGTATTCAGTTCATAAAGGGCCTCCAACAATCAATAGGCTTCGAACCATCTCGCTTAACCCTTTTTACCACCACAGATCCTTCTTTAGCTGCACAAACTCGTCTAAATATAGTTAGAAGATAATTAAAAAGACGCCGCCGGAACAGGAGTTAAGGAGAGATGGGTCGTTTATTTGGTCTATTAATTCAAATATTCCTTTATTTCTTAGTTTCCTTGCTAGACCTCCATCAAACTTAAAAACACATCCATTAGATGCCCTTCTAGATTAATTTGTAAAATTTTCTGTAGAAAAATGTCCTGGCCGAAGGCCGATTCTTCCAAAATTACAGGGTCACTTTCGTTCGCCAGGAAAAAAATAGACACCAAAATAGCCTGAAAGGTCTTAATATTGTCAAGGAAATGGGGTGAAAAGTCTTAAAATCGCCAAACTAATGATCCGAACGTCATAAAATCTGACAACTAATGGGGCTAAGCATGAGGAATAAGGGGGACGAGAAAATCGGCCCATGTCCCTTTAAGTAATTGATGGCAGCAGATACAACCTAAGGGTCATTAGTGTAGCGTTATATGACAGGTTGGAGTTAAAGGGGGTCACCTGCTTGTTTTATCATTCTCTCCTTTTCTCTCTTTCTCAGACTTCTATCCATTTGGCCCCATTCAGCCAACTGTTTCAAGACGTTTATCCCCATCCAGGTGTCTATTTTTTCCTGGCGAGCGATAGCGAGGCAGCATTGTATGGAGAAATCGGGCTTCACCGGAGAAATTTTTCTTTCGAAAAATTTACAAATTTAGCTTGCTATAAAACAAAAATATATATATATATGCTGGCTCCCTACCGCTCGCCAGGAACATATTGACACCTGGATGGGAGTAAACGTCTTAAAACAGTAGGCCGAATTGATACAAGCCAAAGAGAGAAGGAGAGACAGAAAAAAAAGCGAGGTGGCCTCCCTTAACCCAGTCTGGTGCGAGGGTCACTCTCTGTTTTTCACTCCTTTAGTTTTCACATTAATAGACGTGTCACCTCATTTGTTCGGCGATTATAATGCACTTCACCCCATTCAGGTGTTAATATTTTTTTTTATGGGCGATCAATAGTGAGTCCGCAATTTGGATACACACTATTATATATCATATAGTATTATTGGGAATAATGATGGTGATTTACCTTTTAATCATCGTAGTGGATGGGTTTATTACCATCAACATATTTCCAAAGGGTAGTTAATATATTATTAATGCATTATAATTACCATGTCCGTGCCCATTAGGCTTTACAGTGTGCAGCACAGTCGCATGGATGAATTAATTACATTACCATGAAATAGATACAGTAGGTCGGTTTTTCCAGTCTTCTAATTCTTACATTTTGGCAACTATGCTAGGAACAAGCAACCTTCCAATCAGAATGATAGCCATGAAAAAGGCCTCGTGAATGCCACAGTTCGTCGCGAGAAGAGTGTTTATTGATATGGAAACGGTATATAAAATCGTTGGGTATATTGATAGTAATTTACCTCTTTTTTCCTTGTACCAAAAGAATATATTTCTATCAATTTACTTCTAAAAGGGGTAACAATTATGGAGGCTTAAAATATATTTTTCGTACACATTATTGTTACAGCGCCTGGGCACAACAAGTGATTACGGTGAGAGGACACAGAGGTAGTGGCAGTGGATGCAGGAAGGAAGGAAGGAGAAGGAACGATACAGAAAGGATGAATAATGTGCTGAAGTGATCAATGGGAGACAGTGCAGGTGAACACAGACACCAAAAACAAAGATAAACGAGACAGAAAATATGGCAAATATGCAATACCGTGGAAACAGTATATACTATGTGGCGGCGCTCGACATAGGTCGAGTGGCAATTTCAGCACGTAATGTTGCTGAGAGAGAGAGACAAGTGGTGGCAGGAGACTAGCGAGCGTATGACTGCTCCAGACCACCGCGGCGAACCTACTGACACGAATCTCAGCTCCCTCCTCCCTCTCTCACTCGCTACATACTGAATTATATGGGGAAAGTACCGAATTACATGCTTTTTGCACTCGCGTTGCACGGTTATTGCAAGAAAACTAGCCATCATAAAAGGATCGTTATGGTGTCATTCGAAAGCTCTGTTTATGCCCTTTCAGGGATAGGTACTTGTTTTACGTTCTGGGTCTTATTTAGGCATGAAAATGATCACGTAAACAGCCCTATTTTGGCTAAAAACACCCCGCTGGGCGGTACATATAAATAAACCGCATAGGCCGCTCGTAAGGTGTTTTGGAGTCACATATAGACAATAATTTGTAAGTATGTCCTATGCAATTATGGCAATGGATGTATTGTGTGAATTTATAAATAGGAATCTTCAAAGTGAAAATTGTATTTCCTAACTTGGAAAGCATAGATTTCCCTAGGGTCTCGGGCAACGTTGGACCAGGGCTTCTCGTTCTCTTTTTCGTCTGCTTCTTCTCTGGGGTGGGGCTATATTCTCGTCTGGGCACCTTTACTTGGTCACAGACTTAATCTGCTTGGCTGTTGGTACAATCGATAAAGGAGGTACTTTAACATGTGTGAGAACATGCCCTGGTTCCTCGCTTTTCGAATGTGCTGGTACGGTGTTCGGAGGACACAACACCGGGTGAGATTTTTGAGGATGCAATAGTTCTTTGATCAAAGGACACATCAGGGCCTTGCTCGGAGGATGTAGGAAGTGTGCTTTGGTATAGGGGCCTAGCAAATGAGCGGTGAAACTGCTGAACCATCTATCTTTCCGGTCCTGCATCCTTTTCTTGTGCCTCTTGCTGGTGGTGGGCTTCCCGGGAAGAGGGGCTACAAGTATCCCTAAGACCTCCTGGACTTATGCCCTTTCTTCTCCTTTCTGTCAGGTAGAGGGTTAAGTAGCGGCCATGGGGGTGGTAGTGTAGGTGAGGGATTTGGCCGTTCCAGGTGTTGTCCACGTTTTCTGTTGCCCCGCTGCTGATCGGAAGGGTGAGGCTGGGTTGTAGGGTTAACTACGTTGGTGTCTGATAACCTTGAGGTTGTAGACTAGACAGGTGATAAGGCAGCGACTTAAAGGCTGGCGTACATGCTCGGATGTCGTAGAATCCGTCAAAATATTAATGATATATATATATATATATATATATACAGTATATACAGTATATATATTAGCGGTGGTTTGAGCCCGGCATAGAGTATAAATTATTTAGTAGCTCATGTGTGTTTGTAAGATATACTAAATACATATAATAGCTTGGGCTAGGAGTCGAACATATGCAGGCAGGAGGTCTGTCACCAATTCCACTAAGGAGGTTAATAGGAGGATTCTGATACTTCTACCTGTGTTCCTCCCCAACCTCAACTCGAGTTGGGGATTGAAAGTTTATTAATCCTGTCTTTTAAGCCTGCTATTATTTTGTTCATTAAATAAACATCTTGTTATACTTAGAGGAGCCAGATTTATATTAAAAGACTGTCAGTCCCCCACTCGAGTTGAGGTTGGGGAGGAATACAGGTAGAAGGACCCGATTCCTTGTTTAAACCTCCGTAGACAGAACTCCTGTCTGCATAGGTTTGAATCCTAGCGCTAACTATTATATTTGTCATCAAAGTTATTTATATATATACATATAATTATATATATATATATATATATATATATATATATATATATATATATATATATGTATATATAATATTTTTTATATATATATATATATATATATATATATAGAGAGAGAGAGAGAGAGAGAGAGAAAGAGAGAGAGAGAGAGAGGTCATAAAAGTAATTAAAACGTAATATACTAATAAGAGTTGAGATGAATTCAATAGATACCATGAACAAACCGAATCAAGGTTATGAATAAGTGAGAAATAAAAGAGAACACAATGCACAGTCAAAATAGAAAGCAAGGGATGTAAACAGTGGAAGGTGCAGAAATACCGTACATGAGAAGGGAAGGAATGAAGTGCAGAAATACCGTACATGAGAAGGGAAGGAATGAAGTGCAGAAATACCGTACATGAGAAGGGAAGGAATGAAGTGCAGAAATACCGTACATGAGAAGGGAAGGAAAGAAGTGCAGAAATACCGTACATGAGAAGGGAAGGAATGAAGTGCAGAAATACCGTACATGAGAAGGGAAGGAATGAAGTGCAGAAATACCGTACATGAGAAGGGAAGGAATGAAGTGCAGAAATACCGTACATGAGAAGGGAAGGAATGAAGTGCAGAAATACCGTACATGAGAAGGGAAGGAATGAAGTGCAGAAATACCGTACATGAGAAGGGAAGGAATGAAGTGCAGAAAATACCGTACATGAGAAGGGAAGGAATGAAGTGCAGAAATACCGTACATGAGAAGGGAAGGAATGAAGTGCACAAATACCGTACACGAGAAGGGAAGGAATGAAGTGCAGAAATACCGTACATGAGAAGGGAAGGAATGGAGTGCAGAAGAGCGAGAGGATGCAACACTAACTGTAAATGTTATCTTCAAAATAATGTAATGAATGATAAAGCGAGTATTAAGAAATTGCAATATGAAGAGTGTTGTGTAGGTCGGCTGGTGTGGATAGTGAGCCGACCTTAATTATTTGTGAAAGTGAGGGGAAAAAGTGCCAGACTGAAAATTGTAACTAATGGAAGATAAGAGCATGTGGCAGGATAGATAAAGATGAAAATAGATATTTTGTATTAAGGAGAGGCAGACCGTTTTTCTGGACCCCCTTCTCCCTAATGTTTAGCACCACTAGTTTTGAGATTATAAGACGTTCGGCCCATTAGTTTGGCGATTTTAACACTTTTCGCCCCATTTCGTTGTCAATTTTACGACCTATCGTGCCATTCAGGTGTCGATTTTTTCCTGGCAAGCGATAGCGAGCCTGTAATTTTAAGAGGAACCGGCCTTCGGCCGAGACATATTTCTACCGACAAAATGTATAGATTTAGCTTGAAGGGGGGTCTAGGGGGTGTTTTTTTAAGCTTGATGGAGGTCTAGGGAGGAAACTAAAACAATAAATGAATAAATAAATTAATAGACCAAACAAGCGGCCAGTCTCCTCTTAACCCTTCCAGTATTCTAAGATGCATTTGTCACTTAACTATGGCTATCATTAGACACTTTTATACAACATAGGATGAAGCTCCAGCAATACAAAACTAAAGGTAAACATATATCTCAATTACTCCTTGGCTCCCAGAAACCTCTCTAAGCTTAATATCTTGTAATAACCTTTGACTGATACACTTTTTTATCTAAAAAGAGTAGGCTACTGCTTTACTAGGCTACAGTGACACCAGGGTCATCTGTTGACACAGTATATTAACCCCTTGTGTGCAGTCACACTTTATTTTTATATAATCTCTATTTGGTGAATTGTATATTTAGTTACATATTCTGTTATACATATATTTGTTTAAGGTTAGGTTATCACACCTGGTAGCCTATTTCTGCGAATTTCAATTTTATTATATTCGGTTAGGCTATTCAACGCTGGTAGCCTATTATTGCGTATTTCAATTTTTAAAAAAAATTTTGGTTAGGCTATCGCCCCTGGAAGCCTAATTCTGCGTATCTCAACATTTTGTTTTCGGTTAGGCTATCACCCCTGATAACCTATTTCTGCGTATTTCAGCATATTTGTTTTCGGTTGAAGTGATTGAAGTGTTTTTAAAGTGAGTGAAGTGTTTTAAAGTGAGTGAATTGTTTTTTAAGTGAGTGAAGTGATCTGAAGAAAGTGACTGTCACCATGCCTCGCGCTTGTGCGAACTGCGCCGGTAGGTTTGGTGAGTCCATGTTTGCTACTATCGATCTTCAAGTCTGCCGGCTCTGCCAGCAACGAGAGAATTTTACAGTGAAATTAGATGAAGCCTACAACAAGATCAACGTCCTCACCATGAAGCTGGAATCACTCCAAGAGTTTGTAACACTCAACGTTGGAGTGCCACAAACTTCAATTGTCACCGCAACTCCAGCAGCCACCAACGCCCCAACGTCAACTGCCAACAATTCAACGCCTACAGTAGCCATTTCAGCTGATGTTTCCGATACTCAAGATACAAATAGTGACTCTCTTCCCCCTCAAGACAACTTCCGTGTCGTGAGGAACAACGTTTGCCCCAAGACCAGGAAACACATACCGATTACCGAGTGTCAAAACCGTTTCCAGATACTCGCAGACTCAGATGACGAAGAGGAAATAGAAGAAGTCCGGCTCGTGGGAGACTCGATGATACGTGGTCAGCTCACAGAGTTTTGCGCCAGGGCACCTAAGACCAGGAAGCGTTTTTGTATCCCTGGTGGTGGTGTGGATGGCGTAGTTGCAGCAGTTGACGAAGTATCAAAGCTGGCCCCTGCTAATACAATGTACGTCATCCACGTTGGATCCAACGATGTACAGCGAACCCGGTCGGAAGATTTACTTTTAAAGTACCAGCAGCTGATCAAGTCGTTTAAGGAGAAGTCATCAAGGATCATCGTCTCAGGAATCGTCCCCCGGCTCGGTGTAGAGAGCCGATTTTACAACATAGCCACCAGCACAAATCGTTGTCTAGCAAACCTCTGCAGGAAGGAGAACGTGGGATTCGTCGACACCTGGGACAATTTCTACTACGATGACTATTTGTTTTCGGACGATGGAGTTCATCTGAACCAGGTGGGAGCAGCACGTTTTGGGCGTCTTCTCAACGATGCGGTGAAGGATTTTCGGAGAAGAAATCGACTCAGCACAGGACAACCAGGAAGGAGGACCGAAGACAGCGAGGACGGCAATCTACAAAGGAATTAAATACTAATCCGTCAAGAACCGCAAATTTGGATAAAGCTCCACCAACACGACCCAAATTCAAAACCGTCAGGGATAACGACCGAGGACCGATGACAGCCATGAATGTAAATGTAGATCCGACCAGAACCAAAAATTTGATGAAAGAACGATCTGCGAGTTCTACAACCGCAACTTTAAAGGATTTCTATGCAAACGCTCGTAGCATACGCAATAAATTTTCAGATTTAGAGGAGCTAGTGTTTACTGAAAATTATGATGTGATTGGCATAACAGAATCTTGGCTCAATACACAAGATAGAGACTTTTTAGCAGAGTATTCACTTCCCGGTTATGTAATGTTTGAGAACAGCCGAATAAATAAAAATGGAGGTGGCGTTTTATTTTATATCAAAGAAAGTCTTAACCCGACCCTCGTGTCAAAACCTCAAATTGTGAACGTCGACACATCTTTTGTGCTAATAAAGAATAATAAAGGTACAAAAATAATACTTGCGTTACTATACAGACCTCCAGCTCAATCAGTGCAAACTGACCGAGAAATTTATGAACAAATTGCAGATGTAAGTAACTCACAAGATACCGTAATTTTTGGCGACTTTAATTTACCTGTGACCAAGTGGGGCGATACTCTTACTTCACACTCTGGACATGACTTGTATACGAACTTGCAAGAGAGTTCGCTTTATCAATTTGTTCGAATGCCGACCCGTGGTAATAACGTTCTTGACATTGTACTTGCAACAAAAGAAGAATTGATAGAGAATTTGAATGTTGGTGATGAATTCAGTAACAGCGACCATCGTACGATAACTTTCACTTTAAAGTTTACTAGTAACGAACCAAATAGTAGCATCGAAAAAGTCCCTAATTTCAAGAAAGCAAACTTCCATAAACTTAGAGCTATGTTTAAAGAAACTGACTGGAGCTTTTTAATTAACAATAACGACATAAATACATCTTGGAAGTTATTCGAAACCACTTACCTAAAAGCAGTGCAAGACTGCATACCATCGAAAATACGGCGTCCAGGCCATAATAATAAGCCCAAATGGTGGAATAAAGATATTTCAAACTGCCTGCTTGCTAAAAAATTTGCTAATGATAGATTAAAATCCTCACAAAATGACGAAGAACGGGTGAAATTTGTAGAGCTACGACGCAATGCCAAAAAGTTAATTAAGCAAAGTAAAAAGACCTTAGAGTTACATATTGCGAATCAAAGTAAAACAAACCCGAAAGAATTCTATAGTTATATCAGAAAGAAAAAAGTAGTTACTTCAACTGTTGGACCGTTAGTCGATGAAAAAGGAGAATACACCAAAGACGAAGTACAAATGAGTAATGCCCTCAATACCTTCTTTGCATCAGTTTTTACAACAGAAGACCTCAGTGATATCCCTACACCATCGCCGATTCAGATTGATAATTCAGATGTTCTAAGCAAGATCACCGTTACAGAAAGAGAAGTATTGAATTGTTTAGATAAACTCAAATAAATAAAACGCCAGGACCTGATACAATCTCGCCTAGAGTTCTAAAGGAAGCTAAGAATGAGCTCTCCAAACCACTGACATTACTATTCAATAAATCCTTGCAGTCTGGAACTATGCCTGATCAGTGGAAGCTAGCCAACGTTACACCGATATTCAAAAAAGGCAGCAAATCCCTACCCAGTAACTATCGTCCAATTAGCTTAACCTCAGTTGTATGTAAAATGCTAGAAACGGTCATACGAGACAGACTCGTAAATCACTTAGAGGAAAATAACATACTTAAAGATACTCAACACGGCTTTCGTAAAAACGTTCCTGTTTAACAAACCTCTTAGACTTCTTCCACGATATCCTCAACCTCTACGATGAGAGTAAAGCTGTAGATATTATATACCTTGATTTTCAAAAGGCCTTTGACAAAGTTCCCCACAAACGTTTACTGCTAAAACTAAAAGTGCATGGAATACAAGACGGTGTGTTGAAATGGATAGAAAATTAGCTCAGCAACAGAAAGCAAAGGGTAGTCGTAAACGGTAAGGCATCTAAATGGACCAATGTAAGTAGCGGGGTACCCCAGGGATCGGTACTAGGACCAATTATCTTTCTTATTTACATCAACGACATAGATGAGGGTCTCACCTGCACAATCTCAAAATTTGCTGACGATACAAAAATTGCAAATAGCGTACTCTCAAAAGAACAAGTTGACGATATGCAACACAATCTAGATAAATTGTCATGTTGGGCCCAAATTTGGCAAATGAATTTCAATGCGGATAAATGTAAAGTACTACATGTCGGATATCTAAATGAGAAAGCAAACTATTCGATGAATGGCACTCAGCTTAAGAATGTAAACAGAGAAACTGATCTGGGAGTAACAATATCGAGTAACCTAAAACCGAGTCAACAATGTTCAGAAGTTGTTAAGAAGGCAAAGAAAATAATTGGCTTTA
This sequence comes from Paralithodes platypus, assembly GCA_032716605.1. Taxonomy (NCBI): domain Eukaryota; kingdom Metazoa; phylum Arthropoda; class Malacostraca; order Decapoda; family Lithodidae; genus Paralithodes; species Paralithodes platypus. The sequence continues at coordinate 22,624,692 of CM064511.1, read as the reverse complement.
TAGGCAGGTCATTTGAGCATAAATCCAAAGAAGTTATCCTAACCCTTTACAATTCCTTAGTCCGCCCTCTTCTGGAATACTGCGTTCAATCCTGGTGCCCTTATTACCAAAAAGATATAAACAAGCTAGAACGAGTTCAACGTAGAGTTACCAAAATGATACCTAGCCTAAAGAACAAACCATACGAAGAGCGTCTTAGAGAATTAAATCTATTTCCTTTAACCCAGCGCAGATTAAGAGGCGACTTAATTCAAGTGTTCAAAATCATCAAAGGCATCGACAATATGAACTGTAGTAAGTACTTCACTATCGACCAATCTAATTACACGCGGGGAAACGGTTGCAAAATTATTGGTAAATCTTTTAACTCGCACGAATCTAAGAATTTCTTCTTCAATCGAGTTGTCAACTTGTGGAATGGGCTTCCCGAGACGTTATAGACTGCAGCACCGTTGATTCATTTAAATTCCGCCTAGACAAATATCTCGCATCAAACCCGCGACTGACTGCGTTTGTAAATGAATAACTTTATCCTCCCCTCAGTTACTAACCCATATGTCCCCTACTAACTTCCTAGTCCTGCCACGTTAGTGGCAGGGCAGTAGTTCCCTTTCCAATGTTCCCTTACCCACTCTAAACCACTGTTTGGACACTTGATCCTCAGTGTTTTGGAGGACAAGCAGCCTAGAAGGGTCACTAGATCTGTTGTTGCTTGATTTCCTTTGTACTCCTTTGTACTAAGCTAATAACCAGTATATAATATATCATCTAATAACAGCCAACATACAATAAATAAACGTGTCATCGTATACTGAAATGGTTTAACTTTGATAACTTGAAGATATATACAGTACAATCTTGCTAGTGATGTTTTGGAGACATAATACTAATACATCATTGTTACTGCCATTATTACCACATATAATGTTATAATTGGCCTTCAGCACAACCAACATTACCTTTATTACCAGTACAACATAATAACTAGGCATTACCATTGTTTTGGAGACATAATACTAATACATCATAGTTACTGCCATTATTACCACATATAATGTTATAATTGGCCTTCAGCAGAACCAACATTACCTTTATTACCAGTACAACATAATAACTAGGTATTACCATTGTTTTGGAGACATAATACTAATATCATAGTTACTGCCATTACCACATATAATGTTTTAATTGGCCTTCAGCAGAACCAACATTACCTTTATTACCAGTACAACATAATAACTAGGTATTACCATTGTTTTGGAGACATAATACTAATACATCATAGTTACTGCCATTATTACCACATATAATGTTTTAATTGGCCTTCAGCAGAACCAACATTACCTTTATTACCAGTACAACATAATAACTATTACCATTTTTGCCACGATAAACACCACTTCTCCAATTACCATTACCTAGGCTAGATTTTTTTGTTTAGACATATGTTATTGGAACACTGTCTGAAGCCAAGTGTGTAATTCTGGGTAAGCTTGTATTTTGTGTTGTATGTGAGTGAGGGAGACAAAAGGCAGAACTGCCTGTAGCGAGTGCCTCCCCCAGAGTTGACAGAGTGACAGGGCCAAAATCAAGGGACGTTCGAGCTAAAATGCCTGGACACACGGAGTCTAAAGCAATTTAAGTCATAGACCCTCCTTCAAGATATATTTATACATGTTTAGGTAGAAAAATGCCCCGGCCGAAGGCATGTTCCTCTAAATACCATGCCGAAAGTTACCTCGGTACATAGCTTCGACTTTTCAACTTTGTATACCAATTTGCCTTTAGATTTAGTATATTCAGAGCTTTGCTTTATTATAGATTTGCACTTTGACAGATTCGTTAGGAATTGTAATTATTTCATAAATGTTTATACATATTTTAATAATGCATCACTTAGCTCTACTCCCACTAGTTCTGTATATTTTGATAGAACTAAACTTAAAGATGCCCTTAAATTCCTCCTTTTCAATACTTATGTTAGATTCGGGCCTTACATTTTCAAACAAATATTAGGAATTCCTAAGGGTGGAAATGCTAGCCCTTTAATTGCAGATTTATTCTTGCTTGCTTTAAAATTTAAATATATAAAAGACTTAGTTGACAGTAGCAAGAAAAATTAAATCCCAGAAAAATTAGCACTTGCTAAATTGTTAAGTAATAATAGTAGATATATTGATGATATTCTTGTTTGCAATTTGTTAAATTTTAATCAAGTTGCTAAACTTATTTACCCTAATTCTATTCCCCTCACACAATGTAACGTAAATTATAAAGTTGAAAATGTTCTTGATATAAATATAGATATTGTTAATGAACAGTGCATACTTAAAGTATATCACAAAGTTGATGATTTTAATTTTAACGTAATAAACTTTCCTTTCCCTAATAGTAATATCGATAGTAAGATAACTTATAATTGTTTTTATTCCCAGTTAATAAGATTTTGTAAAATTTGCACTAAAGTAGATGACTTTTGGGCTAGAGCTAGGTTACTATACAGACTCTTAGTAGACAGAGGTTTTGAGGCAAGTAAATTGTTACATAAATTTTATCTTTTTAGGGTCAATTATTGGGACTGTATTCTAAAATTTGACATCAATAATTTTAATCAAGCATTTTTAACTTGAAGTTTCTTGTATAAACTCTGCTTACTTTGTGTCTGTATTTATTGTTTATCTTTTTCTTTTTCTATTATTAATATTAATATTGATAATTTTAAGTTTTTAAAATTAATAGTTTTTGTTAAAAGAGTACTCTTTGTTTAAATCTGTTGTTACTTCTTCATATTTTGCAATTATTTGTCTTTATATTATATGTATTCATTGTCGATAGTATCAATTGCTTGCTTTTGCGATTTCCTTAGTTTATTTGTGCGATAAATGTAGGTTATTTGTAGGGTAGTTATTGATAGGGGTCACTTGAGGTATGCTATGCTTACAGGTACCTACCCGATAGCACTATCGTTAGTGAGTGCTGTACTGTCCTTTATATATTATTTTGTAATAATATAGATATCTTATAAATATTTGTATTTTGTACTATTGTTAATGTCTTGTCATGTTGCAAATTTGATTTTAAATGAATATTTTGACATTTAACATGTAGTTTCTTTATTCATGCAGAGTTTAGTCAAATTGACCAGAACGTCCCGGACTTCCCAAATTTGACTAATTCCTTGAATAGTGCGTTGTTATGTATGCGATTAGTTTGCTTGGGAAACAGACTAACTTGCTCATGTAGTAATGTACACCCTATGTGGTGGATTGTGTTCTTTTATTTCATAGATTTCATTTTAGTAAGCGTTATTTCCACATAGCGATTTTGATAATTTAATTTGACTTTATATTGTCCTTGTCCCAATTTTGGTTTGTTTAGTTTGCAAGTTTTACATTTTAATTTAAACTATAGGCTTCCTATCGCTCGCCATGATACAATTGACACCTAAATGGCACTAAAGGTATGCTGTTGCTGTTTTTATGTTGAAGTGTTTCGTTGTTGAGAGATTGCAAAATTCCTCTTGTTGAGCTACTTTGGTTGTTGAGTTGATATATTACGGTCGTTGTTGACGTGTTGGTATGCTAATATATTCAGGTGATGTTTTATGGTGTTGATGTTGAAATGCTTCCGTTCCTGAGTTGCTCCAATACTAATCAATTGAAGTACCGGTATGTTGGTGTTATTGTACTTTAGGTGATGTACTGTATTATGGTTGATGCGGAAGGGTTTTTGATATTTAGAGGCTTTAAACCATTCTATGCCGGTGACATCCTTTTCATTATATTCTGGCAACTATTACACGGTTTTATTCAGCTTAGGAAGGATGTCTACCCGTTAAAAGATTGCATACTTTCTCAGCTAATTTGTTTAGCTGCCATATAACCTTCCTAAGCTTTATAAAATCGTTAAATGCAGCTTAAATCAAGACAAAAAGACGTCACCAGTACTGTAAGGGTTAACACTGTTGTTTGAGTGTCGTTATGGTGTTGTTGTTGTTGTTTTTGTTGTTGCTGCAGCAGTTCATATTTTAATCTAGATTGTTGACCATGAAGTGTGTTTGTTGCTAAATTGCTGTAATGTTGCTCTTGTTAAACTGTTGCTATTGTTCAACTCGGTGATACTGTATTATTAATGAAGTACCGTTACTTTGGTATGTTAACGTGTTGATGCTGTAATTGACGTTATTGAGTTGCCGTAATTCATGTTTGATATTGTTGTCCACGTGTTGTTCCATTATGTTGATGTGGAAGTAGTTTGGGGCTGTTGAGTTACTGCAGTAGTGTTTATGTGGAAGTGCTATTATCTTGTTTAGTATAGTTAACCCCTTCCTTACCGAGGGTGTATTTTGTGTTATTCCAGCTATATGTAGACGATTGTATGCAGCTTAGGAGGACACCGTGGTATATAAAATGGATAGTCTAGATATTTTGAAACCTTTTAATTGCTACACGTCCTCCCCAAGCTAGATAAAATCGTCTTGTAATATCCAGATTATAATGACAAGGTCAATTTGGTACTAAAGGGGTTAATGGGGTGTTTTAATGTTGTTGATTTGTAGTTATAATAATCCGCATATTGATATATTATAGCATTGCTATTACTAAAGTGTTTTATATTGTTGATATTGATATACCTGTATATCATTCTGGGTGCTGATGTGTATACAGTATATTATATCACTGATGTTAAGTAGTGTTTTATATTGTTGATATTGATATACCTGTATACCATTCTGGGTGCTGATGTGTATACAGTATATTATATCACTGATGTTAAGTAGTGTGTTTTTAGGTAATGATGTTGAGGAGCAGTTGTTATTTTGTTGACATGTTTTAATATTATACTTAGAGTTAATGAGGAGTTTGGGTATGTTATTTTCTTATTATGTCAGTTGCTAAAATACTACTTCTTCATATTGCTAAAAAAAAAAAAAAAAAAAAAAAACATTCACTCTACGTGTTTTATGTTATCTCCGAAAGCGATTGTTACACAAGTGTTATGTATTTGTTGTAGTGTATGTGTGTGTCTGTCTCTCTCCTCAGGAAATTTGAGCTCTAAGTTTGCTTGGTGTCTAATGCTGGGGTCACACATTCACGTATATTGCTCCCGTCAGCTCCCGTCCGGCGTATCGCCAATTTATGTAAAGACGCGAGTAGTTCCTGCCTTTGAATGCCCGTTTTTCCACGTCTATTGCACTTCCCGACAGACGTAGCGTAACGTGGCCAGTGTTACGTCAGACGTAATGGAGTCGTATTGAACTACGTACGTGTTTGCGACGTGCGTAAGCATAGCCCCGTTCGACCTCATGGGCTGCACGATTTGCGGGAACACAGGCCACGCCCATGCCACGCCCCCTCAAGACCGGCGTAGCTGAGGCCGCGCGTCTTGGGATTTGTTAGGTCATACCTGGACCGGTTCTGGCCAATCGTAGGCACACCCCGTCCGACCAAACACAGACAAAGACAGTCTTTGTCAACCACGTAGGTCTGGGTTGGAATCTGGGAACTACAAAAGGGCAGGAATGGCCACACCATTCCCATTCCCAGTCCTTCATCGGCACCATGAACAACATAGAGGAATTCATCCTGGAGGAGTTACCTGCTGAGTGCCAGCCAATTTTGACGGTGTGCTTCTGCCAGTGCCAGATTTTTTTTTTTTTTTTTTTTTTGGCTAAATCTATTAAGTTGGGAGAGAAAGGAAGGATAATGGTAAACAAAACACTCCCCTCGCCAGAAATCAGGTCCCCGATGGTCCCAAAAGTAGCTGAAAAGACACTATAGACTACAGAGACTTTTATGGTATCGGAATGTATGGGTGGGAGGGTGGTGGGAGGGTGGTTTTGGGGTTGGTTGGGGGAAGGTAGAAGGGTAATTGACTTGTGTTACACATATGAAGCCGATTGGTGAGGTAGTTTCGCCACCACGGAGTTTCCTTTTTTTCCTTTTCTTCGTACGGATACGCTAGAACTGGGTGGTGGGAGGCGCTTGGTGGTGTGGTGGGGGGAAGGCAGAAGGGTAAGAGACTTGTCACACAAATATGGAACCGATTGGTGCAGTCGTTTCGCCGCCACAGATTTTCCTTTTTTTTCCTTCTGACGGGACCGACAGTCAGCGAGTGGGTGGGAGGAGGGATTTGGGATTTTTGTGTAGGGTAGCCTAAAGGGTAAGGTACATGTGGTAAAATTATGAAAGCCATAGGTGCAGTCGTTTCGCTGCTACGATTTGTTTTCGGCAGGGTGCAGAGGGTGGCAGGGTTGGCTTGTTGGTTGCTGCTCCGGTGTGGTGAGAGGTGTGACTGGAGGGTCCCCCGCTGGTCGCTGGTCCCGTTGTCCCCCGTACAACGGTGCCGCGTCTTCCCGCCAACCCGCAGTGCGGTGGTTCTGCCAGATGCGGCCTAACTAACGTATACTTCCACGTTCGACTGGAACTTTCTACGATTTGACGAGAGCAGCTCTCGTTTGACAGGGTAGCTGCTACGTCTGACGAGGCTGCTCCGGTCAGACGGCCGTGGTGGCCAGGTCGGTCGTAAGTTTTCCCGTCTTTTGACATACGTGAGTGCGAGCCACGTTTTTTATTCCACTCGATTCAACAACCGCGTGGCCTTGGCCGCACCCACAACATTCCCGACCCACGTGGGCTACTCGTTTCTACTCCCGCCATGCGTGAGTACCCCCCCGACTGGCCGCAATTTCATTTACGTTTTGCGTATTATGCCCTTACGTTTTACATAATCGGTTGCCAACTACCAATATACCTTCGTTTACAACAGACGGGAGCTGACGGCAGCAATATACGTGAATGTGTGAACCCACCATTAATCAAATCGATTAACCTTTGATATGATTAACTCCCGCGCCCATTGTATGTTCCCAAATGTTGATGCAAGTGTTATACCTGATCAAACTTTACCCTATGAGCTACTTACTCGTTACCAAAATATTTTACACTATTTTACACACATGGTTTAGCGATGGTTTCTTAAATTCATTGAATAGTGATGGTAAACAAATCAAAAAATTTGGTTAACGACATATTCAAAACTTATTCACATATTTTGGTAACTATTTTCACAGCGTACTTTCATCTTGTAACAATCTATTGGTAATGGCTTCATGAACCAAAAGGAGGATCCCTAAGTTACCCGCAATTATTGTTGCTCACATAATCATCTTAACATAAGATGCACTCATTTAAAATATATTTTGCGTCTTTGTTTATGGTTTGAAGAACATCTCGAGCTCCCAACTCACAAACAACTAAGATAAAATATATTTGTCTTGGTAATCTGTATGCTAAGACTTCTTACAAATACTTGGGTCATAAATATATTTACCCAAAGGGAACATGATTATCTCCAAAACTATTATATAGAGGATTGAGAGAGAAGATTACAAACATTTAGGGTGATGAAATGAGAGAATTGCATGCAACACCGCTCCCAAGCATGGCATGCTCGACTACGATATGTGCTCAATTGGACAAACTTGTTGCAAGTACTTTAAATATTACCCAAATAGCCATGCTTACTGTAGTTGTTGCAAGACTTTCACGATAGTCACACATTTTCTTACTGGATGCCCGATAATATTCCACACAGGATGATAATTTTAAACATGAATACCTGGTGGAATGTAGAGGTCCTAAACCCCATAAACCTGACATGACGTTATCCACAACACTTCTGCACATCAATATGACACGTGTGAAATACATCTATTGGATATATGCAGTTACTTCGTTTTATAATGTGGTGACGATTATATGAACTCATTAGTGGCAGAGTAATTTGGCACAATTAACCCATACAGTACCGGTGGCATCCTTTTCATTATATTCTGGCAATGATTACACGATTTTATATAGCTTAAGAAAGACGGCTACTCATAAAAAGGCTACACACTATCTCACTTAACCCTTTTTACTACCACAGATATTTCTTAAACTGCAGAACATCGTCTAAATACAGCTAGAGTAAAATTAATAAGAAGTCGCTGGTACAGAAGGGGTTAAATACCAACTCTGCTACGATAACATTTCGGCACCAAAAACATAGACTAATATCGAAGCAACAACAACATAACATCACTATAACAAAGTTGAGACCATATGTGGCTAGTAAATTCAGGGGCGTTGTCCGAATGGATTGCTTCAGGTAGGCCAAAATATGGGAAGACATGTTGAATGAGTGCTTCGCCGACTGTAATGGCTGACTGTTCTTTTGCGGGGCACGCTATGACATACTTGGAGTACGTGTCCACAAAAGTGATTATGTACTTGAATCCATGACTGTTTGCCATGGGGCCCATTACGTCTACTGCCAGCAATTGCCAAGGTTTGAGGCAATTAACTTTCCGGAAGGACCAGCTGTGCGGGTTCGATCTTTACCTAAGGCACACGCTTTGCATAACTCAGTGATGTGCTTTGCTGTGACATAGGGAGATGGGGTCCAGTAGACTTGTTGAAAGGTGGTGATGAGTCTTCTTTGGGCGAGGTGGATGCCGTTATCCATGTGTATGGACTGCATCGTGGACAACGTGGCTGATCACAATTTTCCCTTCTAAAGTGAAGAGATTGTCATCTCGTCTGGTTAGCTGATTGAAAATTTGTCTAGGTATCCAATCTGGTTTTATTTGTTGCTGGTATTGTTGTAAGAGGTCTTGCTGGCTGTTGTTTAACGAGCCTTGATGATGTATTGCAAAGATCGTAAGGGCTGATGTTTCTTGTTGAGAGGTAGAACTAGGAGGTGGTAATGGTAGACAAGAGAGTGCATCAGCATTGGTATGCTGACTGCAGCACCGTTGATTCATTTAAACTCCGCCTAGACAAATATCTCGCTTCAAAACCCGCGACTAACTGCGTTTGTAAATGAATAACTTTATTTTATCCCCCCCTCAGTTACCAACCCATCTGTCCCCTACTAACTTCCTAATCCTGCCACGGACATTAGTTCCAGGGCAGTAATTCCCTTTCCAATGTTCCCTTACCCACTCTAAACCACTGTTTGGACACTTGATCCTCAGTGTTTTGGAGGACAAGCAACCTAGAAGGGTCACTAGATCTGTTGTTGCTTGATTTCCTTTGTACTCCTTTGTATGCAATTTCCCTGGACGATAAACGATATCTATATCGAATTCCTCCAGTGATTCTCTCCATCTTACAGTCAGAGCGTGTTTTGTGTCTGACTTCCTCAACCATTGAAGGACGTGGTGGTCGGTTATGACGGTGACCTTGACTCCCGCCAGGTAGGCTTTGAAATGTTGTAATGCCCAAATCATTCTGAGACATTCACGTTTGGTCACAGGGTAATTTATTTCTGGTGGGTTGAGGGTGCGGCTAGCACATGCAATTATGTGTTCTTTGCCATCTCTGGTTTGACCTAAGATGGCCCCAATTCCGAACTGTGATGCATTTGTGTATAATCGGAATGGTTTGGTATAATCAGGAAAGGAGACTACCGGTGAGGCAACTAATTTATCTTTTAGGTTGTTGAAAACTTGAATTCTGGGGTCTGTCCATATGAAAGGTTCTTGTTTTTTTTTGTGAGGTCATATAAGGGGTTTAGCAATGGTGGCAAAGTTCTTCACACACCGTCGATAGTAGGATACTAGGACTAAAAATGCACGTACGCCTTTTACGTTAGTTGGAGGGGTGATTTTACTGATAGCCTCGAGTTTGGAAGGGTCTGGGGCAATTCCTTCTTCATAGACGACATGGCCCAAGATATTCACTTTTTTCTCTGCTAGGCTGCATTTGGAGGGTTTAAGTTTTAGGCTGGCCTCCCGGACCCTCTGGAAAACTTGTTTAAGGCGTTGCAGGTGTTGAGCCCAAGTCGTGCCAAATACGATGATATCATCCAGATATGCCAGGCAAGTTTCCCAAGTTAATCCTTGCAAGACTAACTCCATTAATCTGGAGAAGGTTGCAGAATCCGAATGACCCATACAGTCTTCCTTGGCTGGTGGAAAAGGCCATTTTCTGTTGATGTTCAGGCATAATGGGTACTTGCCAGTAACCAGCTTGGAGGTCTAATGTGGTGAAACCATTTGGCGCCGAGTAGGGAATCTAGAGAGTCATCAATCCTGGGAAGAGGGGTGGCTTCCTTGATGGTGACGTCATTTAGCTGGCGATAATCGATGCAAAATCTTGTGGATCCTTCCTTCTTACGGACTAGCACTACCGGAGAAGACCAGGGGTTGGTAGAGGGTTCTACTGCTCCTGTGGCGAGCATATAATTTACTTGTTTTTCTTCCTCTTGTCTTTGGATCGGGTTCTTCCTTCTGATGGGTTGCTTGATGGGGTGTCCCACGGTGTGAATGGGGTGATGCAACGTTTCAGTTTTTCCCATATCTCGACTAGAAGTAGCGAAAATGTCTTGATATGAGATAAGGAAATTTCTGAGGTCTGTTTCTTGGTTGTTGGAGAGTGTGGAGGGTCTGTCAGGAAGGTTTTTTTTTGTAAGGAGGGGAAAAATCAGAGGGGGCAGACAGTTCTTCAGAGTACATTTCTAAATCGCCAATGGCTAGACCTTTTGGCAAGGTAACAGGTTTATCAAAGATGTTAGCAATTTTTATGCAATTGAGTTGGGGTGGTAGAAGGCAAGGAGCGGTTAGGCATATCCCATTTAACGGGCTTTGGAGGTGGGGAGTCACAAGGACATTTCCTTGAATTGTAGGAACTAAGGGTATCCATTTTTCATGATGAGGGGGAACGGTATTGGAAGTGGATACTATGGCAGGAGAAATGACATGATGGGGGGTAGGGGCATTATTAATCTCAATTTGGGGTGCAGCAGTGCTAGGGGGAGTGACTGGTAATTCTATGGATTTGAGCTGCTTCAAGTTACCTGGAGGAGGTGATTTTTTTGTTTTCAGGTTTGGACGGAGGGTCATAAGACAGTGTCCTGTACCTACAATTAATGGAGGCACTTAGAGCAATTAATAAATCAAGCCCCAGGTTTCCATCATATTTGGATTCACTAGGGTTGTAGATCACGAAGGAGTATTGAACTCCGTGATTAGGGTGGGGGGTTTTAACATCTAGGGGGAGTGACTGACCCAGGTTGGGAATAACCTGGTCGTTTGCACTAATTAGAATAATAGAAAAGGACTGGATTTCTCCGAAAACCTGTCTATGTTTTCGGAAAAAGGGAAGGAAAAGACAAGAACGGGAAGCCCCCGTATCAATAAGGAGTCGAACTGTCACCCCATTCAGCGTGATTTTGTGGTACACCGGAAGTCCACCCTCCGATGTCCCGTCATGAGCCTCGCCATAGTTATGACGATTTGTTTGGGGGGGGGGGGGGGGGGGGGGGGGGGGGGGGTGTCTAAAAATCCAGCGGTTCCGGCTGGACTAATTCAGGTTGGTATGATGATTCAAGATCTCCTTCCATGTCTCCCTCGTCCATTCCAGCAGTTCCATCTTCAATAATAGTGGAAATTTGACGCGGCTTTATCCAAGAGATCTGTGCCCTCCACCTTGGAGTCCTGGTCCTTTTCCTGGTCAGTTCAGTGAAGGACCGTTTGAGTGACCACAGCATGCAAGATCCGGTGCAGGGTTTCCAGTCGGCCGGACGGATTCTTGCCCACTCCTCAGCCTTGTCAGCTGCCCTAGGAGCTACAGGGTGACTGTTGGAAGCTGTACCGGAAGTGGGGTGGGTGGTGACTTTATTGATCACAGCTATTTTGTTGGTGGTGGCTTGTTCCCTGGATGTTCGTAGCGCCATTATTCTTCGGAATACAGGTAGATCCGCGTCATAATTCGTGGGTTCCACGATGGAGAAATGGTCAGCCACTGGGTCCGGCAAGATTCTGACCAAGGCTTTGAATATTGTTTTCTTCCTCTGGGCGGTGGTTTCGTCCGGGAAGGCTGTCAAAGCGATCTGATGCAACTTTTCCACAGTTCCATCCAAATCCCCTGAGTATGTTATCTCATGGATTTTTTTTTCCGCGATCGTTTGGTCTAATACTGGATTGATGGCTGTCCGGACATAAACCACAAATTGGGCCCAGGTTAACCCAGGCATGTTGTCATGCACGTATCCTGACACCTTTGTTGCATATTTACCAACCCTAACCACAATTGTGTGTATCTTGGAAGCGTCTTCGTTCCCAAACATAATGTCTAGGACCGGTTTGACTATTTCCAGGTACGTGTAGATATCGTATTCCTCGGGTTTAAATGCCGGGATATCAAGAGACCTAATTGCTGCCATGATGACTAATGCAAATACCAATTGAATACCAGGAAAACAAAACTTTTACTGTGAGAACACTTGTGTTGATATGCCGTATCGAGACACCGCTGCCGCCAGTGTTATGACGGGTTATAATATTTACAACTCGTGATATAGTCTCCATAAAAATCCAATTATGGACTTATAGACCTTAACACCTTACGAGCGGCCTATGCGGTTTATTTATATGTACCGCACAGCGGGGTGTTTTTAGCCAAAATAGGGCTGTTTACGTGATCATTTTCATGCCTAAATAAGACCCAGAACGTAAAACAAGTACCTATCCCTGAAAGGGCATAAACAGAGCTTTCGAATGACACCATAACGATCCTTGTATGATGGATAGTTTTCTTGCAAACGTGCAACGCGAGTGCAAAAAGCAGGTAATTCGGTACTTTCGGTACATAATTGAGTATGTAGCGAGTGAGAGAGGGAGGAGGGAGCTGAGATTTGTGTCAGTAGGTTCGCCGCGGTGGTCTGGAGCAGTCATACGCTCGCTAGTCTCCTGCCACCACTTGTCTCTCTCTCTCAGCCACATTACGTGCTGAAATTGCCACTCGACCTATGTCGAGCGCCGCCACATAGTCCAGCTTTTTTTAACTCGACTTATGTTGCTCGCCGCTAATTAAGGGTTAATATAGCCCGACAGGGTCACACCGAACACAGTCTCACTAGCACAAATTGGTATTCAATGAGGATCATGCAGAACTCAATGACAACACACATGGAACATATATATGGTATATTAATCTAAGTAACGTCTAGCTTGAAGAGGCATAGATCGTCTCAACATAATCATTTCAATCTCCAACTCTCGAATATAGATTCGTAGTCGGGGATGGTTTCTTGTCTGAAACAATAGCAATAATAACATACAAAGAATAGGGTACATATATGCTGAGAATCTTATAAGTATAAATCATAAACAAATGTGGTTAATAATCTCAGTTAAGCAAATGGCAACAACAGTGAAACATGAACATAGAAATAATCACCCTTAAATATAACAATCACAATGAGTCGAGTGTCTTACGTGAATGAGAAACAAACAAAGAAACATAATATAATCTCAAGATAAGAGACACGAGTTGAGTTGAGAACAATAATAAACACCCAGGTAAGTTAGGGGAGTCACACGGCTGGGGTCGCACTAAAGGTAGTCGCGGTATTCTCAAGTGACCTTTCTACTTAAACAGTGGAGGTCAGGTCATCTACTGGACTGAAGAGTTGGAAATTAAACTCAGAGTTAATGCAACTAGAATGCTGGTAGATTGCTCTGTTTTTTACACCATAGAGGGCGTTGATTTTCGATGATAGACTGTGTTGTTTCTTTTTCTGTTCGCGTCTGTGCCCTTCGCTTTGCTCTTTTTCTCTCCTTGATGTTGGCGAGCCTGGGTCTGGTGTGTGGTGTCTCTTCGTGGTTTGTGAGGACATTTGATGGGGTTGCTAACTTGTCTTCTTGCAACCCCGTCATCTCAACATTGAATCATAATACTATATATATATATACATATATATATATAAATATACTGTATATATATATATATATATATATATATATATATATATATATATATTATATATATATATATATATATATATATATATACCAGTAGGAAGAATAGGGACAATATGTTGCTGAGCTCCATCTTTATTAACTTATTTTCGGCCACAACCAGAGGCCATCTTCAGGTGTACATTATGATCCTAGACAATGAAAAAAATTGTTATTTACAATTAAAGTGGATCTAAAAACTAAGTTTAATACAATATGAATTAAAACCAAAACCAATATAAAATACATAAGAGAACTACCTTCACCTCAGTAAACAGCAACCACAGTAAGACTAAACAGTAATAAGAAAATCATGTTTACGTTACCTAACCTATCATTCAAACTTAAACCCTAAACAAACAAAAAGTAAAACAAAAAGAAATTAAATATATCGCTTAATAGTCTATGAATTATTGGAAATGTTCAACTCAGGTTTCAATTTTTCAATGAGCAATTTTTCACCGATCAATGTTTCATAATAGCTATAAAATCTCGCAATTACTTTAAAGTCCTGTATACTAGTTCTTGAAGGGTAGAGAAATGGAGAAATTGGGTTTTGGAATAATTAAAAGTAACAATATTTTCTCTGTTCCAATCGGATAAGGTTAATAGATCAGAAAATAAGTGTACTATGGCTTCGTCAAGGGAGTTTCTGAGTGATTGCATGGTGGGTCGGTGTGGAAAACTAGGCAAATAGTGTAAGGTAGAGTCATCAGCATATTATGAGTGTATAGTACTGGAGGTACAGCTGAGACGAACATTAATGATTATTAGAATTAAAACTGGAGACAGGACAGAAACTTGAAGAACACCGGAGTTGATAGGTTGAGGAAGTGAGCGATGGCCGTCCACAACCGCAGCTATGGAACGACCCAAGAGGAAGTTAAAGCGAAAGTCACAGATAGAGGTGTAGAAACCGTAGGAGTGTAGTTTGGAGATTAGAGATCTGTGCCCGATTTTATCGAAGGCTTTCGATATGTCTAGTACAAAAGAAAATGTCTACCGAAGTCCCGAAAGGAGGATGACCAAGAGTTACTAAGATAAGAAAGAAGATCCCCAGTAGAGCGGCCCTTAGGAGGGGATGGGCGTATATATTTGCTTATTTATGTATCCTTAGTAAGAGTTTCCTCCCTAGACCTCCATCAAGCTTAACACAAAAAAAACCCAAGACCTTCCTTCAAGATAAATTTGTACAATTTCTTATAGAAAAATGTCATGGCCGAAGGCCGGTTCCTCTTAAATTACAGGCTAGCTATGGCTCGCTTGGAAAAAATTGACAACTAATTGACACAAATAGTTTATATATTGACAATGAAAAGGGGCGAAAGTTCATAAAATCGCCATATTATTTGGTCGAACATCTTAAAATCTGGAAACTAATGGGGCTAAGCATGAGGAAGAAGGGGGACCAGAAAAATGACCCATCTCCCATTAAGAAAACTATGCTGGCGATCTTAAATTATATTATTGGAAACCAAATGCTTAACAAATTTTGAATTCAGAATGGCTTAAATAACTTTAGAGGTGCAAGAAATGAGAGCAATTGCATGATAGTTGAGATGGTGGTTGAGAGCGGTAACCCTTCTTTGGGAGAGGTTGAATGAGAACAAACTTCCAGCAAGAAGGAAAGACGTTAGAGGAATGACAGAGACGAAAGAGTTTGCCTAGGCAGGGAGTCAGCACGGACGACCAGTTTTTTAGTACAACAGGAGGAACACCGTCCTGTTTGTACGCCTTCTTAGCATTTAGCACAGAGAGGGTGGAAAGTCCATACTTAGAAGAGATTAATGACATTAAGCATAAGTAATTGAGAGGGGGGTAGAGAGGGAGGAAAAGAACTGGAATCATCCAAGGAGATTTTGTGAAAATTTGAGCAGAGAGTTCAGCTTTGTCAGAGGAAGATGTGACAGTGGTACCGTCAGATTGGAAAAGAGGAAGAAATACAATTGTTGGAGAGGTATTTGGGTAGTTGCCAGAAAGCTTGGGAAGAGGTAGAGTTTGAAAATTTAGAAAATCTATTATGAATGAAAGAGTTTTTGGCGAATCAAAGAACAGATTTGGCTTGATTGCGGGCAGAAACACAAAAAGAGCGAGATCCTTGAGTTTGAAGGCAATGGTACCATTTGAATGCTTCCTCCATATTGTGGACAGCAGAAGATCAAGCGTGACAAGAACTAGATTTATTGGCATTAGAGTGAGAGAAAGAAAAGAATGTATGCCTCCATGCCCGAGAGGTTTATCTCGGTAATGCTCTCAGCGCACTCAAATTGCCAAATTTTGCTTCCATTGCCGGGGAGGCAATGGAAGCAAAAATGATTCCATGGGAAATCAATGAAGTAGTGCCGCAGCGCTAAAGTGCCACAACCACTGCCGGCTGGGCTGGGATGATTGGATGGCCGTACTGGAGAGGTAGGATGGGTAGCAAAGTGATCGGAGGAGCCCAACAGAGAGAAAAGGTTTACAGCGTAAGTAGAAGGATTAGAGGTTAGAAGTAAGTCAAGAGTGTTTGACCGATCTCCAAGGCAGTCAGGCAAACGACCAGGGGCTGGACTAACTACTCTAGGTCATTTAAGATAAAAAGGATGTAGGCTCGTTCCCCAGGTTGGTTAGTAAAATGGGAGAAAAGCCATTGGTGGTGGTGAGCATTGAAATCTCCTAAGATGGAGATTTCTGCGAAAGGAAAGATGGATAGAATGTGTTCCACTTTAGAAGTTAAATAGGTAAACAATTTGGGATAGTCAGTAGAATTAGGAGAGATAAACAGTACATAAATATTTAGTTTGAGAGTGACAAGAAAGCTGTAGCCAGAGGGTTGAGATGTCAGAAGAATCAAAGTTAGGAACAAGAGAGAAAGCAAGATTGTTGCATACATACAGTATATGTAAAATCCACCTTTGGCTTGAAATTGAGGATAGAGATTGTAGTAGGATACAGAGAAATTTTTGCTGTAAGTAGTCCCAGACAATTGGGTTTTGGTGAGAAAGAGAAGATCAGGGTTGGCAGAGGAGAGGTGGAAGTTAGAGGAAAGGCCACGAATGTTGCAGCAATTGATAGTAAGAGCAGAAGGTAATGGTCCAAAGCATTTTGACGAGTTGTTTCCTGGGGCCAGACCAATGGGGGCAATTCTGGTCCCCCCCCCCCCCCCCCCCCCGGGGACTCATAAGGTTATCATATTTTGTTGCTAAGAATTCTGAAAAGGGGAGATTGTAGGCACCTATCGAACAGGGCTATACTCAGGAGAGGCTATAGGCATTTGATAAGGAGTCGCTGGAACTCCTGTTTCATTTGCTTGGCCTCGCTTACTGATTTCCTTTGTGCCTCACTTACACGGAGAGTAATCCGGATCGCTCTCACAAACGCCTCCTCCTCCTATCTACTTCACCACACTAAACATGTACACCACACTTCCTTCTTCCAAAATTAAGTAATGATGATGAACATACACCCAGCCTCGGAGTCCCCAAGGGGGGGGGAGGGGGGGGGGGAGGGGACCATAAACGGCCCCACGCCTGCCCGACCTTCTCCTGACGAACCCTCTAAATGCTCTGGACCACGGCCTGTCACTCTTTACTATCAACTTTTGCAACATTCGCAGCCTTTCCTCTAATTTTTCATCTTTAGAACACCCTCTCTCCTCCTACAAACCTGATCTTCTTTTCCTCACTGAAACTCATGTGTCTAAAGCAACTGCCAGCAGCCCCTTGTCTGTATCTTCCTTTTTTATTTTTTTCTATGTGGATGAGGGAGACAAAATGCAGAACTGCCTGTTACAAGTCTTCTTCCCCATGTACAGAATCATGTTGACGATGTAGCCAGTCTTGCAGTCGCACATGACGAACAGCATGAGGCCAGCAGTTTCGTTTTGATGGGATGTACTAGCGGAAACCAATATTACCCCGCCATAAGATCAGGTTCTCGTCAATGTTCATTTTCTGTAGGTACTCCGGAAGATGTCATGGAGTGCCATGAAGACAGACCGGATCCAGTACATGGGGTCCTTGGGTTCTCCTGCAACAATCCAGTGATGTTTCGTCAGGGAGCTGGAAAAGTGGAGGTTGCCCATTATGACCTGGAAACGATCCCGGGTCATAAATCGGGGTCACAAAGAGGGGATCCACCGACCAATACTTTTGTATAGTCGACTTCTTGACTACACCTATCAGAAGCATAATCAGCATGAAGATGTAGAATTCTATAACTGTGATTAGTTGTCAAGTCAGTCTTAGCGAAGTAGGAAACGTCAGATGGCACGCCTCCCGGTACCCGTTGCAGTTGTTCGTTTTTGTGACTATCTGCTCGACGATAGCAGTAGTCAGGAAGAAGAGAAAGAATTCTTTGCGGACTGGTATCCTTGTTGAAGGGTCCAGTCAGGCCGGCTTCCTCCTCACCCTGAAAATCGAACACGAGTGGTTCAAAGTCATCTACATCATCCCACTGCCAATATCTAGGGCTGTCATCTATGGCGGCGAGCGAGGATGGAGAAGCCGCCGCACCATCATCATCAGACTCCCCAGAGACAGAGGAATCTGGAGTGCCAGGGTCGTCGAGATCCTCCTCTTCTCGGCTGGGATGGTCTGCCTCCCCCTCACGTCCACGTGCACTGCCGCCAGTGGCTCTGCAGTGTTTAGCCATGCTGTGGGCGGCTTATCCAGGCCGGCTCTACCACGTGTGGCTCTGCCGCAGGATGTCCCATGAGCACAGGCTCCTGCAGGTCCTCATGTGACTTGACCATCCCATCTTGAAGGTCGTGCGGCAGGAGGTGGAGGAGGTAGGAGGAGATCAGGAGTGGCAGACTGGATATGTGAGGCAGGTTTGGTGAGGAAGGTTTGGTAGCTAAGGCAGGTTGACTAATTGAGACAGGAAGGGGAGGTAAGGCAGGTTGGGTAGGCTAGGTGAAGCAGTTTGGGTAGGTGAGGCAGGCAGGGGAGGTAAGGAAGCCAGGGGAGGTAAGACATGTTAGGTAGGTGAGGCAGGTTGGGTAGATGAGGCAGCCAGTAGAGGTAAGTCAGGTTGGGTAGGCTTAGTATGTGAAGCAGGTTGGGGAGGAGAGGAAGGCAGGGTGGCTAGGAGAGGCAGGTTAGGTACGTGAGGCAGGTTGGGGAGGTGAGGCAGACAAGAGAGGTTAGGCAGGATGGCTAGGAGAGGAAGAGTGGATGGGTAAAGAAGGTCTGAGAGGTGAGGCAGGGTTGGGTGGTAAGGCAGGCAGGAGAGGTAAGACAAGGTGGCTGGGTGGGGAAGTTTGGAGAAGTTAGGCAGGGTGGGGAGGTAAGGCAAGGGGGCTGAGTGAGGCAGATTGGGAATGCTTATATGAGGCAAGGAAAGCAGGGTGGCTTGTACAGGCAGGGTAGGGGTCACGGGCAGGGGATGGGCCAGCTAATGGTGACCCAGGACGACACAGCTTGAGGTGGCGTGGTGGTGGTAGTGGTATGTCGTCATCGTCATCATTATCATCATCTTCTTTCTCATCATCACCAACACCATGAGAAAGCTCTTCATACTTCCTCTTTTTACCATAACTAGTGAGGGGCGTGTTAGAAGAGGTGGTAGTGGTAATGGTGGGAGAGCAGCATGGGTGGTAGGTCGCGGTGTGGGGCGATGAGTCACGTGCGCAGGTGCCTGCTCCCTTTGCCTGTGGCCCAGGCCTACCCAACACCCCACTTGTAGCCTTCTTTGTAGGATAGAGGAAGGGTAGTGGTTGATCATCACCACTGTCGTTCTCACCCATTGATAAAAATGACGCGGGTTGTCCTTTCCTACCACGTTTTCCCGCCTTTCTGGGTAGCTTCACAAGACTTGGGTAAAGACTGAGGAGGATTGGTAGTTCGAAATAAACAATATCCTCAACATCAGGTGTATATTCCTCCCAAGTACTATCACTCACCTTCCCTTCTTCACTGGAGGTAACTTCCCCTGTTGTAGCGAGTTCTGTGGCTTCTTCTAACCCAAGTATGCTAAAACCATGGCGGCCACAGTGAGACATGATGTACACTCACGAGTACTAAAAGTTGCTCAGGGTTGGGTCCTGCCTTCCCCTACTCCACCCTGGGCAGGTGGAAGGGGGGAGCCGGGTCCAAGTCTACCCCACCTTCCACCCCCAAACTATCCCCAACTCCCCCACCTTCCTTCTCTAGCTAGCAGTTAGTGCATAACGATGCTTGTTCTCATATATTGCAAATTATTGTTGAACCATCATTACACATGCTTACAATGGCCGACATTTAACATTTTGATTTGTATTCTCAAAATTAATTGCTATACACAACGTGGATTACACGAATCTTAGCTGTAGTGGTCTCTCTCTCTCTCTCTCTCTCTCTCTCTCTCTCTCTCTCTCTCTCTCTCTCTCTCTCTCTCTCTCTCTCTCTCTCTCTCTCTCTCATTGCACTACTTACTACGATCAAGACTTAATGTGTTTTAAATATAATAATACTGTAATATAATCCAGTCTCATACAGTATTCAAGATAAAAATGTTCACCATTATTGCAATACACATCAACGTGCCCTCTACGATCTACTTCATAGGTTCTCAAATTGCTTGCGCAGTCTAGCTTTTATAGTTTAAAAGGAAAGGACTGAAGGCAAAAATTGGCAGGATTAGTGTTGCGACTGTTATTGATTGTTTCGTTTATCATTTCAATCAGTTGTTCAGTGCACTACACTCATTACAGTGTGCAAAATACTATCTACTGATTACTGTCTTCTTGAACTGTTCAACTGAGGAAATGTTTACAACTTTTGAGGAAAGTTTGTTCCAAGTAGAATAGATCTTAAATGGGAAACAGTTTCCACAAATACTAGTGCTGAACCTTTTCAATTCTAACTGCCAGCCATGGTTGCGTATTGTATTCATATTGGGGCTAAACATTTTGCTATGATCCACATTGTCAAACCCATTACATATTTAAAAAAACTTAAATTAACTGAGCTCGTAGTCTACGTGTTAAGAGAGAGAGAGAGAGAGAGAGAGAGAGAGAGAGAGAGAGAGAGAGAGAGAGAGAGAGAGAGAGAAGCAGATCACTACAGCTGAGATTCTTGTAACCCACGTTGTGTATAGCGACTCATTTTGAGAATACAATTATACAGAATACTGTATTAATAAAGTCCTAATAAATTATAAATATTAGCCATTGTAAGCATGTGTAATGATGGCATAAAAATAATTTGCAATGCATGAGAACAATCGTCGCTAATCACTAACTGCCAGCCAGAGAAGGAAGGTGGGGGAGGTGGGGATAGTTTGGGGTGGAAGGTGGGGGTAGACTTGGACCCGACTCCCCCCTTCCACCTGCCCAGGGTGGAGTAGGGGAAGGAAGGACCCAACCCTGAGCAACTTTTAGTACGTGTGAGTGTACCTTTCACGAAAGCTTGGATATATCTGATGAGGAAGGCCGGGAGTAGGCAAGCTGAGGCTGGCAGTGCTTGGGCAGTGATGCCAACACCAAGCACTAGGCCTACGTACATATTAGCGGCAACTGCTTGCTATGGACAATACTACACTGCTCAAATATGAGCTGTCGCTGTCGCCGGTACTGGCGTGTAACTTTTTTACTGACGGACGTCAGCCGTCGCTGGGATTGTAAGGGCTAAGCAAAAAATAAATAAATAAAACAACTTCTGTCAGCTCCCATATTACTAACATCTTAGTCACTCTTCCATTGATGACCAGGGTTTCGCAAAGCTATTGTTTATCTACAGGTCATACCTCTCCATAATGCCCATCTATGGACAGATTTTTTTTAAACAAATTTTATCTTTTTCTTTGTTTGGTTCAGTGATGATGGGTATCAGATAATTTTTAGATACCGTTTCCCATGTGGGTTTACCTTCTTTCCCTTGTCCCATTTGACTTAACCTTTCGCCATTCTGGTTGTAGGTACTATTATCGTTCGTAGTTAGCGGTCTAAATGTTTGAGGTGACATCATGCCTCAGCTTTGGCAGTAGCACACTATGTGTCCCACTTGTTTCTCTGGCATTTTGTGCAGTTTTCTTCTTATTCTCCTCTCTCAGCTTCTTAGCTTTCATCACTTTCAAAGCTTCCACTTGTGTATAATGCCGTATTTCTTTACTTCGATCGGGTATGCTAGCACTTTTACTTCACTGATCTCTGTTTCTTGGCTTTCTTTGTCTAAATAAGGGTAGGCCAGTTGGACATTATTTTCTATTTCCCTCCGGAGGGCTCGTATATTGTGTCCTTCTACTTTCAACGACTTCAGTTTCTTTCTTGCTTTCCTTATGGACACCTCAAATGCCTATACGAGTATGGTTCTCGTGGTTTCCCAGATGTCTGTTTCTTCTAGCCTCACTCGGACATTGTTTAGGGTCTTTACCAAGTGTGCTTTGCCATATGCCAAATTCTTGGCTTCTTCAATGATCTCTAGCAGTGTGAACTGACACTCCACATGTTCAATCCATATTTCGATGTCTTCTTTCTCTTTTTTCCATACTCTGAACGGAATTATCGTGGTCATTTTTGCTGGCTTATCACATAATTTTGCCTTCGCCCTGATTAAATAGTCGAAGTCCACCGCTTTCCACGAAATGCTGTATAAAATATAATAATAATTCCCCTAGGGTTTGGCATAATTTGACAGTTAATCATGGACTTGAATTTTATTTCTTAAACCCTTCTTATCCAGGTATTTTCACTCCTTATTGTTGGTATTCACCCACTTCTAACCGAGATCAATTCAAATAAATGGACCAGATTTGAATATCATAGCTTAAGTGCATAACTTTGTCCGTTAGAATGATAAATTCCTGTAACAATTTACCACTATGAAAGTTATTCATTAATTAACTTGTTCCAGCGTCGAACTTTAGTTTAACAAATAATGAACTTAAAGGAAACTATATTAGAGCACTTTCATCTTAGTGACTCTTGTTAGAAAATACATTACATAGCATGCTAATCCCTTCATAAAATATATTTCAGTAATTAGCATTTAAACGGCGAAGCTAAGGTAGTTTAAACCCTCCCGCCAAGGGACAGTATTTTGGTCCATTCCCGACGAAAATCGTATTTTTAAATAAATATCGTTATTACTTATTCATATATGCCTATTTTATGTTTAATATGAAGATGTTAACATGTAACAGCAATAAAACAAGTGAGAATAGTATTTGGGGGTGAAAAAGACGTATTATTGCCGACCGATCGTATCAGGAGGGAGAGCCGGCACGACGTATACCCTCTCTCTCTCACTTCCCGATCAGTACTGACGTCTTTGCAAGTGAAGTCTCTCTGCTGCTAGGATCTCTAACTGCCTCCGCTGTGACCCTGAAACCACGGGCGGGAAATTCTCGCCGAAAATTACCCGATAAAAGGGGAAATAAGAGGAAAAGTAGGTGATAATTGAGGGGGGGAGGAGGGGAAGGGTGGGGGCGGGGTTTGGACACATGTGGAGGAGTGATAGAAGGTATGGAGGGTAATTATCTCACTTAATCACATATTGCTTTGTGATGAGTGCCAGTAGGGTGTTTTGAAAGGCATTTTTTATGCCTAACCTCTTAAGAGTTCTGGCACCTTTGCCCAGTAAAACCTCTTAAGAGTCTCGGTGCCTTTCCCTAGTTAGTAGATTATGTTTTAGCAAAATGATGGTTCGACTTCTCGACAGTGTTTACCTTACCGTTATATGTCTAACCCGGGTGATACGATATCTTGATTTGAAAGATTCGGTCGTGGTGCAAATATAATGGTCGAAAGGCGAGCCTCGCAAATCATAATGTAATGTTCATCAGCGTGTTGGTATCAAGCTCACACATCCCATTGCTAATATAAATTGCACAATATTGATGTGGGTGTGCTGTTGGAATGGCGGGAGTTGCACTGTTGGCGAGAATAGGCACCCTCGCACCATTGTTTTGGCCTAGCGTGTGGGAGAGGAGGAAGAGGAGGAATTATGTAATATCCCTTAAATTCCCCTTATAGAGAAGTATTATTGCACCACAAGGCATATTTGAAGAATTTGTTACCCAGTTATTAGCTGTACAGAAATGTATGTAAAGACAAGGTGAAGCAAAAGTGGGAGACGGGAGGGAGGGAGGGTGAAATTTCTCCTCCCTTCTTCGCCTTGTTATTGATCGGTGTTTGCAAGGTTATGCTCTTTGCAGGGCCTGTCTTACTCACTCACTCATATATGTATCTAGTATATGGGATACGTGGAATATACATGGGGTTGAGGGACGGTCCTAGAGCCCTGCCATAAAGGTGTGTCAGGTGTAAGTGTATTATGATGCTTGGTATAAAAAAATTGACATGTAGGCCGATTACTGAACCAATTTGTAGGCACATGGTTTTGGTAGGAGTCTGAAATCCCAAATACGGGAAGGAAGGCTGCAGCCCACCAGAGGAACATTTTGGAAGAAAACTCGCAGCCCCCAGGTTACCAAAATTAATCTATCAGCAAGTCTTACGTTATCCTGCCTTTCATACAACTGATGGGCCTTGTGGCTACATTGACTTGACCTCAAATTAATCTAATTTATTTCTTTAATACAAGTGATTGGTCTTACAGCTAGACTGCCGTGATCTCATAAGAACCTCATTTATTCCCTCAATTGGTAGGTAATTTGTATCTAGCTAATAGTAAGACTTATCACTGTACTAATAAGTAATTGTCTTTTATTGCATCTAATAATAATTGTAGTATATTCCTTTTTGTATCTGTTATACCAAATATAGATAACACCAACCTTTAGTTTGCCTGGGTCATTGTTCTTTTCTTCAAGACATCTGCGCGGCCAAGCGATCCCAAAAACAAAATATTACTCCAGTCTAGGAGTCTGCCACAATAGAAAATGGCAGTTTCTTCCGCTTGTTCTCCTTAGCTTATTGCCTTTGGCCACCAGTATTTGCTCCGCTCCCCTTCTGTCACACTTCCTGTCAACCCCTGCAGCTTATGGGATACATGTTGCAAGCGGACGATGTGTGCCCAAGCTCCTGGATACTGTAGGTATATCTGGGTAAAAGATGGTATAGGTATTCTTTCCCGGGATGATTGGTAATGCTGCTTTCTATCCGCCAATCATTTTATTCGTCGGCTGCCATCTATTCTTTGAAAAGGGATGCGGCCAGGGAGAAAACATTGCAGATGCCTTTGGCTAAGCTTTGACCTAGCTAGTGCTGTTGGTGCAATTATAGCTATCCTTCCCCTCCCGCACTTTTTATACTCGGGTGTCACGTCAATGAGCGCAATGAGCGCATCGATTGGCTGAGATGGACAGCAGGTACTTTCTCCTTCTGTGCGGCTTCTCTAATCCTTTCCTTTACTTATCTCCGCTTTTCCCTCGCCAAAATGATATCCCAGCAGTTGTTTATTGGTATGTTCTTGATGTTTTTTGTGACAGAGGTCTATGCAGATATATGCAGTTGGGAGCCGTTTAGGATATAGAATTCACGACCGACCAATCAGCACACACGTAGACGTTAGATCAGCTTGAGTCGGCTTGTATTGCTTGGTTCCCCTCATGGCAATTAGATCATTCTGATTGGCAGGTGGGTCTATATCCCCTCGTCTTGCATCATCGCCTCCAACTCTAGCAGATATCGTCTCTCTGTTTGCTTGAAATCCTCGCCGCTGATTAGTCCATACGTTGGTCACTATAATAAAAATAGTCATAATAATAATAATAACTATAAAGATAATAACCCCTCCAATACCAGCGACGGCGAATCGCCGTCAGTAGATAATTAACTCCCCAGTCCCAGCGACGGCGAATCGCCGTTATTAATGTACTTTCCTTGTAACTGCCTGTACAAGGCTGTACCAGGTACCACGACCGTTTGAGCACTGCTCTCATTATGGCAACACTTCTCAGCTTATATAAGACCCACTGAAGGGTGAGAGAGCCAGTCTTGCCTCATTTCTTGAGGTGGAAAGGTGGTCTCTCCTGCCATTTTTGACCACATTGCTTGGGACTGTGGAGGACTTTTATTACTGTAATCCTACAGTAGAGTACGGGATAAATGATAATAACAACAATATATTTGTTTTCAATAGATGTATCTATGAAATGTACAGTTGGTCAAAGTTCCAGCTGACCCACCCTCGCTCTGGGGCTCGCAGAATTATCTGGCAATACTGGTGTAGGAAGGAGGTGTGTCTTACAAAGATTGGGATTCGTAGATCTGATTTTGGGCTATATCATTGTTAGAACATATACTAAGCAAGGGAAATTAAGCCAATCTCTCATAAAAATGCATACATTGCATATGTATCATCCCGACATTCATCCAAAGTTCGTAGAGTTCCTTAAATATTCAAGTTAGTATATCCACTGATTGGCAACGCATATAAAACCTGCTGGCTGCCACAACATGCTTTACTAGATTTTATAAGAATACATATTTCTGTTTCATTGGTGGCTGCTTAATGAAGGAGCATTTAGTCTTCACAACGTGAACATTACATAGTCTAATTTGCAGTAATATACAGGACAGACACAGGTAACACATTAATGGCAAGTGGTATCCCTGCACCACTACACCAGTATTGCCAGCTAATCCTGCCAGCCCCAGAGCGAGGGTGGGTCAGCGGGAACTTTGACCAACTGTACATATGTTTCACTTCCCAGTGAATATAAAGTATTATTCAAAACTTTTGTGCTGGTCAGTTTTAAAAGATGTAAAAAAACAAAAAAACAAAAAATAAAAATAAAAATAAAAAGAGAGAGACATGAATTATGTACCGGCGTATAAATAAATAATTATTCGAGAAAGGGCGAGATATTGTTTACCTTTGCTTTTTTGCGTTGATCATATCGAACACAGTTAACAAACTTCTAATATGGATTTATTAGGTTTCAGTCAATGTTACCTACCCTTATTAGTCTATATCCAATTAGATATTTATTCAAAAGATTTCTTTTTAAGTAAACTTACCACAAATTTTGAATAAAATGTAAGATGTGAAGTGACACTAAGTTGTTTTATCTATTTATCATGGCCTATAAGTGTTTGTGCCCATTTAGTTAGTTTGTTAAAAGTAACATGTTTTATTCATATATTCAAATTATTATTCTAGTTACTAATGCTTTACGTATTTTTCAGGTAAATGTTATCCTGGTGAGCTGCGTGTAGCCTACAATGATTCAGTAAGTAGCGGAAATATTGTGTAACCGGATAATTAATCCAATAGGCCATATCAATATGTACATCTCAGCCATTGATAACCCAATCAGTGATGTTTGGTTATATTAGGTTATATTATGTTAGGTTAGGTAACATGACGTTGGTACTGGTTTAGTTGCCAATTATTAATCCTTTAAGTGTTTTGATAACGTCCTGTTTTCATGTTATTGAGACTATCCTTAGACATTCTTATTCATCATAAATTAATTTAGTGGGAATAAAATAATTAAATCAAATGGATAGTTGTCGCCTTTTTCATTCTCCGAGATCAATCGGAATCAAAGTCAAATCGTCTAGTGCTAGCCAGTACATAATGAAAACTGCGTCATTGTACTATAAGAGAGTCAGTCGTCACTGGTAGAGCTCTCTTATTGCCATGTTCTATTGAGACCATACGAAACCATACGGAAAGTCTGAACCTCCATGACATTCTGTGTGTCATCTGATTTGATTTAAGTAATCCAGGTGATAACATAAAATTATATGTAACATATTCGAGATTGGCGTTTTTATATTCTATACTGAACTCTACTATTACGAATGGTTTTCCATGGTTGATTATCCAGTTTGGGTGAACTAATTATGTTATTACTTTGTTTTTATGAAAAAAGGCGGATTTTCCCCTTCCAATAGTCTCCACTATAAAATTCGAAAATGGAGAGTATGGCACAAAGGTTGTTCTATTTAAATACCAAACTTGAGGGAAGTTACTAGAGGTAGTAACCCTTGCCTTTGGTGCTGGTGAACGTGGTACAACGTGGTCAACGAGATGATTTTTCTCTTATAATTTATATAATCTCACAATCATCCAGGACTTCTCTGTCCTGATAATACTCTCTCTCTCTCTTTCTCTGACACACACACACACACAGTGGCTTAAGGCGCCAAGCGCTTACCGCTCAAGCTTAGGGATTTCTTTTTACAATGCCGATGGGGAAGGATTGCAGCGTGGTCCCTCAACTATTATCTTGTCTTAGCCTACACATCGCTTCATCAATGCATCTGCATATGTATTATTTCGGAAATCAGTTTGATTTGGCATACTGTATATCCATGTACAGTAAAAATTAGTATGAATGAATTACAAGTTTGGTTTCTTTTGTTTAAGTACAAAACTAATTTGGGCTCTTTAACCCTTTCCCTGTGGGAGATGTTCCAGAACGGCATGGCAATTACAGCAATGTACAGGCTTTTAACCCCTTATTGGCGGCGCTTGACTTAAGTCGTGCACCAATTGCAGCAAGTTAGGAGCATTATTAAGGCTTTTAAAGGGTTAAAATCAAACGCAAATGGCAGGGAGCGCAGAAGGCCACACATCCGACACCTAGGGCTTACCGCCACACACTGACTCACGCTCCCTGTGTTCTCGAGAGGACGGCAGCGTAGCCAGTAGTGAGCATAGCTGGGAAATATATACCGCTATACGCTAAACTCCCATGTTCGTGGCACCACTGCATTAGAACCACGAGTGCTACGTAGCTCGTTCTGGTCTCATTTTGAAGCTTTTAGCGCCTGGTTTTTTGCTGAATACATTTCTTTTCATGAAGATACTTGATTGATCATTCAGGAGGGCCTGAATATGCCCAAATGAGCCCAAAACACCCCGCTAAAGAAGGGTTAAAGCCTCTTAAGCCTGTAAAATCGAGTGCGAGGGAGCGAGAGCACGGCAGGCCATCCATCCTCCTCCTTGGCAGCCGACTGTTACGCTGAAGGGTCTGAGTCAGTCTCACTAGATATACAGTGCTGCCAAAGGCAAAAATACCGCGACATTAGCAAGAATTGCTAATTTTAGCGAATGTCTATGGTAGCGCTGCGGGTGAACCCTGCGAGCTACGAACCTCGTTCTGGCGTCATTTTCAAGCTATTGTCTTCTAGTTTTCACCTGAGTACATTTAATTTCATGCAGACACTTGCATAATCAATCAAGAGTGCCTGAATGAGCCCTAATATGGCGGAAATAGGCGGAAACATACCCGCACCGTAAGTGTTAAGCAACACTAACGTAGATCTGACTGGTGTGAGAGGTCAACCCCTTCAGTTTTATCGGAAGCGCGAAACCCTTAACCATTCAGTGGACAAGAATCAAGTTTAGAACTATCGTGTGTGTATTGGCCGGCTGGTCAAACAGGGTAAATGATGGGTCCCTGGGGATACACCTCATGAACAAACTAAGGGTAAACATCCAATGTGGAACACAGAAGGTCGTGAAGAGGCCCCAGCTAGTGGATACCTTGGGAAACATCTCGGTACCTCCAAACACCTGAAAGATGATAAAGATTCCCGATTTGAACGGAATAACTGAGGGAATTTTCGCGCCAGAAAAAAAAATATAGATATATTATTAAATATTTAAAAGTGAAGTTAGAATTTACCCCACTCTGATCACTGCTAAACAAAGGAGTACCACATTAATTTACTAATTTCAATGATTTCATTAATTAGATAAATTTGTAAGTTAATTATTGGGATGGTGATATTTATGAAATGATTAATTGACTATATAAATGAGCTAACCACTGTATAAGAAACTACATTCGTAATTCAATCATGTGCATTATATGTGTATTTTATAACATCAATTGTAGAGGAATAGACCTTATGTGGGCAAATGTACATAATTGTTAATTACATTCTTATAGGTGAGCAGTAGGATGACATTCTTCACACCTTTCACACATCGTAAATCAATAATTGATAGCAGGAACAGTGCCATCACAATTGATGGAAGATCAAGAACGAAAACACTTACACACAACACACACACCCTGCGTGGTTTAAGAAGCCATGTGCTTATCGCTCAGGCTTAGCGAGTTCGAGTTCCCTGGAATCTGTAAAAGATGTTCTACTATCTTTATGGAGAAGAATTCTCCCTACCAATATTTCACTTGAAACCTCTGGCGGACGCTTCTTAACTAGCGCCAGAGGTACGACTGTCGAAATCAACAATACTCAACAGTATATCACTATTTGTTGTTATTATACATGGCTTTACTATATAACTGATGGCTACCCTAAGTGCTGCTATAGTATGTTAGTCATGGAAATGTCCATATTCAACAGATAATGACAACAAACATAATTATAAGGCTGATTCACTATCACAACAAATAGGAATAAAATACCTTCTTGCTTTTTACTATTAAAATGTATTATTTGTGAATATCGGTGACTTTAAATTATAATAAGTAACATATGCAATTAGTACAATATGTGTCATCTACAGACATAATGGCACAAAGATTATATTAAAGAATTGTTGGGGACAGGGAGGGTGAAGAGCTCGCGATATCGTCTTTTAAAAGGCCCTTTCAGTTACACTCCCAAAACAAATATACCGGGCGGCAACTCGGGGGAAAACTTGTTAACCCGGGAGCTGCGGGGAGACTCTTAAGAGTTCCCCCGGCGCACTGCGGGAAGACTCTTAAGAGTCAGAGAAAATAAAAATCAACTTTTGACATCGAAAAAAAAAAAAAAAATTATATTTTTTTTTTTTTATTTTTTTATCTTTTTGGCCCCCTGGGCCATGCAAAATCTCAGTCCTCTACCTCCCCTCCTTCCCCACTTTCCTCCTCTCCCTCAGTTATCACCTATTTTCCCTGTTATTCCCTTATTCTGAGGTATATTTTCGTGCTAACATTAGAAATCCGATTGGAGGGTGTGGTCATCACTGATAGCAAGCGAGTGCAAGAGAGAGAGAGAGAGTATCGATCGACTGCGTCTCAGTGGCCTTGGGGGAAATTGGCGGGAAAGCAGATTGCCTCACCCATACATTATACAACTCGCGGGCTATATCTCCGATTTTGACCATCCAAACGCTGTTTTCACTCGTTTTATTGTTGTTTCAGGTTAATACCTTTATAATCAACCCATAATAGGCGCATATGGATAAATATTAATGCTATTAATGGCACAATGAATATTTTAGTGACGGAAACACCTCAAATACGTCAGCACAGGGGGACGTTTCCAATTACCCCCATGCGCACTTCAGAGGTTAAGGACAATTGAAGCGTGGTCCCTCAACTATTTGCTTGTGTATAGCTTACACGTTGCTTTTGCATATGCATACCGTTGAAACTCAGATTGATTGATTGATTGATTTAATTATATTTAGCCAAATATCTATGGACATAATTGTTGATTACATCATTATAGAATTTGATGTCTGAGCCTTTTGAGAGCCTGGCAGGGTTCTCCTGAGATGCACCTATATAACTCTCAGACACCGGCCTTTGAATATTCCCGCCAGTCCTGCTAGTCGGGGATACGGGCACGCAAGCACCTTGTTTTGTAGCTTGTAGCCTGAAAAATACACAACATAAAATAATCAACCAAATACCGTGATCACAACCCTTTATTCAGTTTGAGAATTACGATACCACAATTGGCAGTTAGTACAATAGGCGATTGGTATTTTAACATGGAAAATATTACTACACAACAATACCAGTCCAAGGTTTTAAAAGTATCACGTATATAATAAATACACTACTAAAAGTAAGGTTTACAAAGGTCACAAATAAGGTTTAGTCTGGATATAGAATGGTATAGGTGGTAGCTCAATTACAAAGAGGTTGCTGAAGCTCAAAGTATATTTGATGAAGGCTTGAACAATGGATAAGATATAGAGATCAAATTGTACAATTCGAGTTAAAGTGAACCTGAATATTGGACTATTTAAAATCAAGATGAATAGATGCTGAGGGTTGAGAGGTCATAGGATAGGTGAATAATAATCATGAAAAAAGATAGTGAAGTTATTTATATAGTGAGGCAAAATATCTCTGAAATACAATCAATACAGATTACAAGAATTGGCGAGTTATGCGCGGTTTTGATAGGCGTGTCACTAGTTTTGGCTGTTAGGCATGCCAAGAGGGGGACTAACGGTGACTGCGATGGACGTGTCACTGGAAAAGTTGTAGCTTAGATGGGCATGCCAAGAGGAGAGGTTTTAGCTGTGATAGGCATGTCAAGGAAAGGAGTGGAGGTGAAAACCCCATGGTTCTATGTTGCTTTTTTCTTTGTTTATCCCCGCAAGCCTCAAGCAACATTCCACTCCTCGAGCATGCGTTCATCAATATGTGTGGGACTAAAAATTGATAAATTCTCATCTGTGTGTGTACGTATGTGTGTGTGCGTGTGTGGGTCTCAATCACATGGACTCTGAGAGGGTGGTGAGTCACTCTCCCCTTCACTCAGTCAATGTAGCACTGCCTCATTCCCAATAAAAATTAAGTAATTACTGAGAGGTGGTGGAGCCTGGAGGAGAAGTGAAAATGGTTGAGGGTGCTTGTGAGTGGGGGATATGGTGGCGGGGAGTTGGAAGAAGCTTGGGGGAGTGAAGGAGGAGCTGAGAATGGATCTTAGCTCATCACAAGGCCAATAGGGCAAAGATTAAATAATGGAAAATTTGATTGCTTGGTGAGAAGAATGCTGACGCCATATGGCGACACCCGGGATGCTGTCCATTACCCCTATTGATGTCATGTGGCATCACCTAGGCTAAAGGGGTTAAACAATACATCTTAACATAAACAAGTGATTAAAACAAATATAAGTATATATATAACATTCGTAAAAGTAGGAAGCAAATATGCACAAAGCAGTGATATGAAAGGGAACACTTGAATGCAAATGATATTGAAGTACATTTTGCTTTTCACAATATAAAATGAGGGAAACTTGACCAGTTGAAGTTCTTATGTAGGGAATTGTTAATGAGTGTCTTTAAATAAATGTTTATCTAATATAGATAATAAGGTCAAGGGAACATTTCAGCAAACTATTGAATATGGATAATATGGAATATGTGAGTATAAGTGGGTGGGGAATTGCAGGAAGAAGAAGAAAGGTGGGATAATAAAGGTGGAAGTGGTAGAGGTGCTGTAGAAGGATATGCTGGGAAAAACACCGGAAATATATGGAGTGTGTGAGGAGTTGCTAATTAAGTAAGGAGGAGAAATAGTGACCGGGTTGAAATGGAAAATGTGCAGAGTAACATGGGCCGAAGGGAGAGTGTCAAAGGATTGGAAGGTGGGTATAATAGAAAGGAATGTGTGGAAGCCATAGATGAATATGCCTCCTTAGCATAGTAGGGATGGAAAGGTATATAGTAGGATAGACAAAGTGGTGGGCAAGGAACGAGGTGGCTTCAGGAGAGGAAGAGGATGTGTGGACCAAATCTTCTCTCTGAGATACATAGTAGAGAAATACCTGGAGAAGGGTAAGCAGATATATGCGGCCTTCATGTGTCTAGAGAAGGCTTATGACAGACCGGAGCAACAAGGAATATAGAAGGCCCTAAAGATACATGGAGTAGGTGGCAAGCTACGGAAAGCAGTACATAGCATGTATGATGGTCTAAAGGTGGCAGTGCACGTCGAGGGCGAGTTGAACGATTTTGTTTATTTGAAAGTTGGGTTGAAGCAGGAGTGTGTCATGTCTCCATGTTTGTTCAATGTATTCATGGATGGAGTTGATTAAGAGGTTCAAGGTAGAGCAATGAATACTGGAGTGTCATTCATAAGAGAGGGAATTGAGTGGAAGTTGCCTATGCTGTTATTTGCAGATGATACAGTATGGTACTGTTAAGTATAGATGAGTAAGAGTTGCAAGGTTTGGTAAGGGGATTCAGATCAGTTTATGAGAAGTAGAATTTGAAGGTCAATGTGAATAGGAGCAAAGTTATGGTCTTAGAGAGGAATGAGATAACCAACTGTGAAATTTATGTACAGTATATATACAGTATATATATATATATACTGTATATACTGTATATCTATATATATATATATATATATATATATATTTAGGTAGAAATATACTGTATATGGGTAAGCAATCAGTAGGTACAGTTATAGTTTGGTGTGGAAAGCATGTTGTTTTATATAGATCAAGCTAGATTTCTATTTGTTTTTGTAACTGAGGCACAACACAAAGAAAAACTCAACAAAGGAAGGAGGTCAGGTGATGAAACAGGACGTCTAGCAATCCTTAAATATAAACAGTACTCCCCTGAACAGCTGGTGCCTATAACCTCCAGGTTGGTGGAAATACATATGCCGGAACTAGGAGATATTCCGTGATAATCATGTTTGCTTGTGTGTCACAAACCTAATTAGTCAGCTGCAGCAACTAACTATTCACAAACCACGGTTTATTACTCTGGATTAGCAAGAATTAGAAATGCATTTAGAATACCATGCTATTTTTTGCACACATTCAGGAACCTACCTACCTATCTACATATACTGTATAATGTACATATGTTACATAGGACTTTTATGTGTAGTCAAATGTATTCATAGGGTTAACTGTTGACTCTATATAAGGCTGACTGAAGGTGTCGATGGCCTTAAGAGATGTATATGTATTATTTTAGTTAAAGGTTGATTGTAGATGTTGATCTCAGCTTTCAGTTCGCTCTGCTTGTAGTTTGATAGATTTTATTAATTAGGTAGATATTGTATCGCTGCCACCATCCCACTTATACTCTATACATATTATATATTGGTAAAGGGGGAAAATAAAGATCTCTAGTCCAAAACCACTTTGATATAATTATATTCAAGTACAAACTGAAATAATATGCAGAAGTACTAAATAGAAGTAAATAGAGAATTCCCTATATTGAGAAGAATCTCTGAGCTATGTTCTCTCGCTCGTGGCTAATGTCTATCTGCCCCCTACCTAGCTCTCACACCTTATTACCCCCTCTCAACCACACCTATATTTCACCTTGCGGTTACAAGATGGCTACCCGTGGTTACAAGATGGCGTTGGGGAAGGTACAGGGAATGCTTGATTAGCTTGAAAGCGTGTGACAGGATCTGACCAGACAATACGTCATAGGAGTGGATGATCTTTTGACCTCTGTATTGTACAGTACCCCACATAAATATAGATACTGTAACTAAAACTTCTTAAAATTATATGATAGTTGGATATAATGAATCCTAGTAAACATAGTGTGGGGAGGTTCCTCTCACACCACTCTCCTAGACAAGGTTGAAAGGAAGGCCTTTCGTATCATTAACTCCCGTCCACTCACCAACTCTCTGCAATCTCTCTCTCTCCGCCGCAATGTTGCATCTCTCTCGCTATTCTATCGCTACTATAATAATCAGTGTTCCTCAGAGCTATCCCAGTGCATAACACCTCCTTTACGTAGGGCACGTGGTACCCGTCTTGCAACTCAATCTCACCCCTACTCTGTGCAACTCTCCAACCCAAGAGTGAAACGTTACTCTCAAACTTTCTTCTACTCAACAGCTGAGCTCTGGAACTCTCTCCCAGAATCAGTCTTTCCCACTTCCTATGACTTAAATTGCTTCAAACTCCGTGTGTCCAGGCATTTTGGCTCGAACGTCCTTTGATTTTGGCCCTGTCACTCTTTCAACTATGGGGGAGCCACTCGCTATAGGCAGTTATGCCTTTTGCCTCCCTCAATCACATAGAAAAAAAAAAAAAAAATAGTACAACCGTGAGATGTAATACGCCCACACTAAGATTCTTGCTAAGTGCAAGGTAGCACTTAAAATGATATGAGAGGTAAGCAAATTACAGTTAAAATGGGAAAGATATGAATCTAACTAACTCCATCCCTCGCACATTACCTCTCGGCCCCCCATGGTCACCTCGCAGTCCCATGCAACACGTGATTCATCACTGGCAAACGAACAATGTCTGGGTGACTACAGAATGCAAAGGTAGGCCTAATAGCGAAGCAGGCGGAAGTACATGAAGCTACAATGAATACAAAAGATGTATAATCTCCAACTGTAGTTAAACAAATTTCAAGTTGAAGACAAAAATTGAAAGTGGAATGGAAATTTTCTAAGTATTTCGTTAAAAAAATAAAAATAAACAATTATAGTAAAATTATAAAGAACGGATTAAAAATTGAACAAAGCAAACACAAAAGCAAAGACAATGAACAAAAACAAAAAGTGTAAAAAGAAAAATACTATAGGTATTATCTTCAAACAAAATTCCAATAAGAAACCCAAAAAGAACAAAAACCCAATATGCAATGAAGTTTGGAGTAATACAATTAACAAAGCAAAGTAATATTGACATAAACAAAGGTGAAATACAAAATATACAGCTGCAAAAAAAAAATCCTAGGGAAAAATCATACAAACACAATTGTACTAAAATAAATATATAATAATATTCCTACCCATAGGAAAACCCACCAAATAGTAATAAACACAATTCCACAATCCTGTGTTCTGTATCATAATACCAACCAAGTTTATAATAACACAAACAAAAACAGTAAAACCTTCCAAGTTTGATAAAACCGAATTAAAAAAAACAGTGAAAACCTGATGTGCAAAAAAAAGAAAAACATCCTATCTATAGGAATATGATATATATCAATAATAAACACAGCAAGCCACAATCCCGTGGTGTGTAATATAATACCTTCCTAATCTGAAAAAATTTCATTTCGCAAAAAACATCACATAGCATATGCAACTAAAATTTTAATCAATCTTTTCAACCGGGAGCTACCCGTTTTTCAAAATAATGTATTTCCTATGGCCAATCCTAGGAAAATATAGAATAAATTCACACACCCAACGTTGCAAATAAAATTATTACAAGGTAGTGCAATTCAATTATAAAATAAATTCCTAAACCACAATAAAACCCTAAGGATTTACACTCGAACCCCTCCAAGAAATGTTCTCTTAAAATAAAATCATGTAGAAGTTATATGTAATACCTTACAACATACAGATATTAATAAATCAACTCCTAACATTTTATTTAATCATAAACTCATAACAGAATATACTAATATTTTCCTTCTCCATATGGCCGTTCTCCTCAAGACCACAACAAAAAAATATGTTTTCAATATACTCTGAGAATTTTCTGTCAATTTTCCAAGGCACTCTAAAAAAAAAAAATTCCAATAGTAATTCTTTTCAATGAAAATACTGCCACAATAGTGAATCCATCATTTATATTAGCCAAACTAGCCAATGTTTCAGGCAAAAATCACTAAAATAATATAGTGTATTAATCTCACTGGGCCCAACAAAAGATGAATATAAAAATGCACGTTATCTTTAAAAAGAAGTAAGAATTACATTAATAAATCTACGGTAATTGAACGTATGAATTCAACTCGATCAAATCGGGCAAATTAGAATAAAGAGAACACTTAACTGAAAACAATTGAATCGTAAGCAACTCATAAAAACAATGGAAAACACATGACTAACAATATCCAGTGATCCAAAAAATTAACTCGAAAATAAAAGTGAGGCGAAGAAATTCAACTTAGCAAGTATCTCTGCAAAAAAATTAGTCACAAATTAGCGAACGAAATTTACCGATTTATTTATATATAGCCCGTAGCAATATTAAAAGGCAAACACGAAAACACAAAAATGAAAAAAATAAAAATAAGGAATATTATCTGAAGGTCCCCAAAAGTTTGTGTGAACAACCGAACAAAACAAAAATTATAATTTGAACGATTCTGAAAACAATACTCCATGAAAATATCAATCAATCAAACTTCCAAAATTCAATACAAAAGAAACTCGAAAAACAAATCTTGAACGAGTGCATTTCGGTAGAGTCCACACATTTGGACAGAATGATGTTAATTATAACCCGAAAACTAATCTTTACAGAACTCGCACTCAAATTAAAGCAATAGTATTGACCAACGTGTTAACAGAAGAAACATTATAGGCCTACTAGCGAGCGAAAGAAAACATTAAGATGGAAAGATAAACTCGTTAGAAATTCACAATAGATGTTAGGAGAAATTAAAATCACACTGTACGTACAATAAAGATGTTACACAGACCCACTTACATGTAGAAATAACAAGAACAATATTACTCAATTACCTTGGCTGCCGCAAGCGAGTCGAAATCGAAACGACATAGGCCTAAGCCACTCGCGCACTTATACACAAAAAATAAGAAAAGTGTTTAATTGATGAACACTAGAATCACTTTAAAACTTCAGATGTATTAAAAATTAACATTAAACTTAACCGCTTAGATCAACGTGCGGGTTTAAGAAACTTAAGAACAATGAATGAGTATTACTGACTTGGGAAATTAACCCCTATAAAGTCTTAAACAGATTATTATCACTTAGGAATAACAATTTAATTAGGGATACATCTGGAAATTATCGCAACTCGCACACACTTCTACACTATGCAAGGGAGAGAGACAGACTGACTGACTCACAGGATGAGTGACTGTTTGACTGTCCGTCCGTCCACGATCATGGGATGGGTCAGGAGGTCGTGGTATGACATGATCCATATTAGAATACAGATATGAAATGACATGATGAGAAATTGGAGTTTGACTGAACGACATGATAAATTGACCGTCATGTCACTGACGATTTGACATGTGTTAGAAAACACTCAATATCTAGGAGACATATTTAGAAAAAATAATTTATCTCGCTAGACATGCGGGAAATAATTGACCGTAATATATAGATGTTTGATTATACACTGTACACACCTTTAGAAGCACTTGAAGCGAGTAGTGAAGATAGCCAATTTTCTCTAGGGCCACCACAGCTAGGAGGAGTGAGTGGAGGAGTCAGCTCACTCGATAACACAGCTCAACTGATCCCGCACCAACGTTGCAACACGATGACTCCACACTCTCCTCTCTTGATAAAGTCGTCTCCCGGCAGCAACAGGAATCGCCGTAGAGATGAACTGGTAGAAACTCGTTGTTGAAGAGATTGTATTGAAGAGCTGCTAGATGAACTGGATAAATGAGTGGTATAAACTCGTTGTTGAAAAGATTTTAATGAGCCGGAAACTCAGGAAACAATGGAGAAACTGGATAATTTGTAGTGTAGACCGGATAAAATTGGATCACCGGAAATTGGTAGAATGGTTGAGTGTAGACTTGATAATTCTTCAAAGGAACGTGGTGTAGTCGCCTAAATTAACAATTCATGTTAAAAAGGAGCACCGCTGCCTACCATGTTACATAGGACTTTTATGTGTAGTCAAATGTATTCATAGGGTTAACTGTTGACTCTATATAAGGCTGACTGAAGGTGTCGATGGCCTTAAGAGATGTATATGTATTATTTTAGTTAAAGGTTGATTGTAGATGTTGATCTCAGCTTTCAGTTCGCTCTGCTTGTAGTTTGATAGATTATATTAATTAGGTAGATATTGTATCGCTGCCACCATCCCACTTATATTCTATACATATTATATATAGGTAAAGGGGGAAAATAAAGATCTCTGGTCCAAAACCACTTTGATATAATTATATTCAAGTACAAACTGAAATAATATGCAGAAGTACTAAATAGAAGTAAATAGAGAATTCCCTATATTGAGAGGAGTCTCTGAGCTATGTTCTCTCGCTCGTGGCTAATGTCTATCTGCCCCCTACCTAGCTCTCACACCTTATCACCCCCTCTCAACCACACCTATATTTCACCTTCCGGTTACAAGATGGCTACCCGTGGTTACAAGATGGCCTTGGGGAAGATACAGGGAATGCTTGATTAGCTTGAAAGCGTGTGACAGGATCTGACCGGACAATACGTCATAGGAGTGGATGATCTTTTGACCTCTGTAATGTACAGTCCCCCACAAAAATATAGATACTGTAACTAAAACTTCTTAACATTATATGATAGTTGGATATAATGAATCCTAGTAAACATAGTACAATCGTGAGATGTAATACATATATGAATGCACATACACTTATAATATGCATTCATGTACACAGATGTATGTCTATATCTATAACGTCCTGTTAATTCACCTATCGCTCTACCGACTAAACTTTTGGAAGGTCAAGCCAGGGATAAAGAAAATCCTGGAATAAATGTATGTGGTTGTTATAAAATATATAAAGTACATCAGGTTACACTTCGTCAAGCCTGCTGCCATAGATAACTAACATAGCTTGTATACGAAATGTATTTATTTATTTATTTGTTCTTTCTTTTCAGCCTCCAAATTACTTCACACACAAGTTCGGGTGACAAAGAACTGTTAGATTATGCTTAACAAAGTGAATCGAAAATTATACATTACGTTAACCATCTTCATTGATGAAATTTAGTTGTAATTTGATTTCGTTGTTTCTGAAGCGTTAATGGGATAACAAGCAGTATGGCAGATCCTAGTCACAAGCAAAAAGAAAGAAATAGACGTATTGACGAACACAAGTTTATGGTGACAATATAATGTATAACGCAATATCGGGGAGCTTGATCAGAAATTATATATGACATTAAATAATTATGGTAACAAAAGCACATTGAATAATTTAGAGTTAAAGTAGTTTGTCATGTGAAATGCCCTTTAGGCCGTAAAGCTGTATTCTAAACTGGAATAGTTGAACGACCACCATGATGAATGAACATATAGCAGATAATACAGACTGAAGGAATATATGTTATAATTGCAATACTGTATATAAAGGGAGATGGTATTTCAAGTACAGTATAACAGTTGGCTTTGGTGGCAAAGGGGTTAATTGTTGTTAAAAGTTAAGGGAAGGCAGACCGTTTTTCTGGACCCCATTCTCCCTAATGTTTAGCCCCACTAGTTTTGAGATTATAATATGTTCGGCCCATTAGTTTGGAAATGTTAACACCTTTTGCCCCATTTCGTTGTCAATGTTAAGACATATCGTGCCATTTAGGTGTCGATTATTTCCTGGCGAGCGTTAGCGAGCTTGCAATTTAAGAGGAATCGGCCTTCGGCCGGGACATTTTTCTACCGAAAAATGTACACATTTATCTTGAAGGGGGGTCTAAGGGGTGTTTTTCTAATCTTGATGGAGGTCTAGGGAGGAAACTAAACAAATATATGAATACATGAATTAATAGACCAAACAAACGGTCTGCCTCCCCTTAAGGAATGAAGGTTCATAAGCTGAGATTATTATCTACTTAGAACCCACATTTTATTCAATGCAATTGCAATAAATAGTGCAAAGAATAATTAATATACAACAAGCGAGTTTTTGTCACGATCTTAAGGGGGTAGTGCTTGTTTTTAAGGGGGTAGTGCTTGTTTTTAAGGGGGTAGTGCTTGTTTTTAAGGGGGTAGTGCTTGTTTTTAAGGGGGTAGTGCTTGTTTTTCAGTTATCGTATTTATATATTAACATATTTTTTAGCTTCCTCGCTAGACCACCAACAAGCTTAACAAATCACCCTGTAGACCTCCTTTCAAGATAAATGTGTAAATGTTTCGGTAGAATGTCCCAGCCGAAGGCCGGTTCCTCCTAATATTACAGGCTCGCTATCGCTCGCCAGGAAAAAAGTCGACACCCAAATAGAGCGAAAGGTCTTAACCTTCTCCGACATATGACGCGATTTTGAGCCTATTAGGGATACTTTAAAGCCTTTGTTACCATCAGGGGTATTTAAAAACCTTTAGTTTAGTTATTTCAACCTCTGCAGTTGTCTTTGAGTTAGCTGTGGGCAGAAAACAAATTTTGGAAAGGTAATTATAAGAGTGAGATAACTATTTCTTATTGCTAATCTGGCAACTTCTGCGTCATGTGTGCGTGAAAGGGTTAATATTGACCAAGAAATGGGACGAAAAGTCTAAAATCGCCAAACTAATAAAACTAACATCTTAAAATCTCAGAACAAATGGGGCTAAACATGAAGGAGAAGGGGGTCCAGAAAAAGCGACTACCTCCCCCTTTATAGATCCGGTGAATTCCCTTTAGATGTAAATACTATTTTTTTCATAATATAACAATAGGTCTTTTGTAAGCTAGATTAGTAACCTGACGTCTTCCATGTATTGTTTTCTTTGCTAACACTAAGGGACTTTAAACAGCTTTTGAAACACGTCAAAGTATTAACCCCTTCAGTAGTGGCGACGTCTTTTTAGTTCTATTCCAGCTATATTCAGACGATTTGGTGAAGTTTAAAATGGCTCTATGGTATTGGAAAGGGTTAAGGGAGATAGGTCGAAGCCTCCTACTCGCTTGAGGCACTTTTTAAACTGAATAACATCGTCTAAATTTAGCTAGAGTATAATGAAAAAGACTTCTCCGGTACAGAAGGGGTTAATATATATGGACCTATTTCAATTATCCCTTTAGCTTCCATACAACCATTAAGGGGTAGGTAGTTGCTTTTTCTTCCCCTCGTGTTTAGCCCCATTAACTTTGAAATTTTAGAACGTTCGTTCCGTTACTTCGGCGATTTTAAGACCGTTCGCCCCAGTTCTTTGACAATATAAAGATCATTCGTGCCATTTAGGTGTCAATTTTTTGCTGGCGAGCGATAGAGAGCCTGTTATTCAGTTTGTAATTCAGTGTGTAACGGCCTTCGGCCGGGACATTTTTCTACCGAAAAATTTACACTTCTATCTTGAAGGGGGATGTTGGGGATGTTTTGTTTAGGATTGATGGAGGTTTAGGGAGGAAACTAAACACATATACATACATGAAGAAATCGACCCAAAATAGACCCTGCTCCCTTCATAACATGGTCAAATAACAACCAGAATAACATTAAAGAATGCATCATGCTATACTGAGAAGGTTAAGGGGAGGTATTTGTTTCATCCTGGACCCCCTTCTCCTTCATGTTCAACCCCATTAGTTTTCAAATTTGAAAACTTTCGCCCATTTCTTTGTCAATATAAAGACTTTTCGTGCGACTTAGGTGTCGATTCATTTCCTGACGAGCGTTAGCGAGTCTGTAATTTAGGAGGAACCGGCCCTACCGAAAAATGGAAATATTTTCCTCAAAGGGTGGTCTTTGGTATGTTTTTATAAACCCGTTGAGTACCGCAGGATACAGTAATAAAAGTCCCCAGCAGTCCCAAGCACTGTGGCGAAAATGGCAGGAGAGACCATCTGTTCACCTCAAGAGATGAGGCAAGACTGGATCTCTCTTTTTTTTTTTTTTACAAGGCTTAAAAACAAAAATAAGCCTTGTACAGGCAGTTACAAGACAAATACATTACTGACGAATATACTCGGGCCTGGGACTGTAAGGGTTAAACTTGAGTAAGGTCTATGGAGCAAACTAAATTTTATATATATTATATATATATATATATATATATATATATATTATATATTATATATATATATATATATATATATATATATATATATATAATATATATATATAATATATATATATATATATATATATATAATAAAGCATAAATACATAAATACAATTTAGTCCCCTTATATAACCAATGGTTAGCCAGGATAGAGAACTGCATCACTAGACTTACCCCTTCCAATTCGATAAGCTTTTGTCAACTATATATAATTACCAATAAGTGATTATACCGAACTTGGAAATGATCCCTTGGTGGGAAAGGGTTGGTTGAATACGTGTGTATCTCTTGTTTGTAGCCCATGCAGTACCAGGGACGTCCTTTTCATCATATTCTGGCAACTATTAGACGACTTTATTCAGTCTAAGAAGGACCTCTAGCAATAATAAGGATTCAAACTATCTCAACCTCTCCTTTAAACTACCACAGATCCTTCCTAAACTTCATAATATCATCTAATATACCTAGAATAAAAATTACACAAGTCACAGGTGCTCAGAGGGCTAGAATATACTTACCTTTGGATACCTTTGGATGTGTTCGCCGCTCTTCTAGCGGCACCAAGGAGCGCGACGCCCCTCGTTATGGGTGGTGATTTGGTGCAGTAGACTGTTTGAAGCGACAGCTCGCTCCCTTGCGAGGATGGGCTCGTCTGGCACTTTTGCAGTTCGACATCTAGGGCTCTCTTGAAGTTGTCTAACGAGATGTCCCTCATGTGTCTTACTCGCCGTG
The DNA here is from genome assembly GCA_032716605.1 of Paralithodes platypus. Classification (NCBI taxonomy): domain Eukaryota; kingdom Metazoa; phylum Arthropoda; class Malacostraca; order Decapoda; family Lithodidae; genus Paralithodes; species Paralithodes platypus. Next base: position 22,580,955 of record CM064511.1, on the reverse strand, counting down.
GGAGTTTGTTGAAGAGATGTGAGCCTCTGTGTGATAACCAGCCCTCTCGCAGAGAGCCCATAGCACCCCTGTTATTCATCCGGGGGATTTCGCATTCCCAGCCTCTCCTATCACTGAATTTCATGACTATCGGAGTATGTAGGTTTGGTACTAAACCCTCTGCGATTTTCCATGTGTATATTATTAGGTAACGTTCTCTTCTAAGTTCCAGTGAGTACAGATTCAGTGCTCTTAAACGCTCCCAATAATGTAGATGTTTAATCGAACTTATATGCGAAGTGAAATTTCTTTGTACACTCTCTACGTCATTTATTTCACCTGCTTTGTATGGGGATGTTAATACGCTACAGTATTCAAGCCGCGGTAGCACTAGAGATTTGAAGAGCGTTATCATAGGCAATTCACCGCGTGTTTTAAAAGTACGCAGAATCCAACCCGTTAGACGTTTCACAGCCGCCACTTTGACCTGGTTATGTACTTGAAACCCATATTTTCAGATATTAATACCCCAAGGTCTTTCACACTGTCTTTCCGTTCTATTATGTGGGTAGATTCTGTTAAGTAATTTGTAATTTCTTTAACACCATTATTATCTCCGTACCGTATTAATTGGAATTTTTCCTCATTGAATTGCATGTTGTTTTCCCTGGTCCACTGGAACACTACATTCATGTCTTCCTGCAGTCGGCCCGTGTCCTCTTGTGTGTTTACTATCTTGCTTAATTTTGTGTCATCAGCAAAAGACGACACCGTACTGTGTCTGGTGTTGGTATCTATGTCGCAAATTAGTATGAGGAACAGAAGGGGCGCTAGCACTGTTCCTTGGGGCACTGAGCTTTTGACATCCGAAGGCTCAGAAGTGACTTGGTTTACTGCTACCGATTGTTTTCGGTTTACGAGGAAATTGTATATCCACCGTCCGATTTTCCCAGTTATACCTTTTTGCTTTCAGTTTGTGGGCTATTATACCATGGTCACATTTATCAAATGCCTTAGCAAAATCGTTGTAAATGACATCCACGTTTTTCTTTTCTTCTAGCGCTTTAAGAATTTTGTCATAGTGTTCCAAAAGTTGTGAGAGACATGATCTTCCCGCTCTGAACCCATGTTGACCGGTGTTGTGTAGTTCATTTGTCTCCATGAATGTTGAAATTTTTGCTTCGCAGGACTCGCTCGAAAACTTTAATGATGTGAGAGGTTAGAGCTACCGGGCGGTAGTTTTTTGGTAGTGCTTTACTCCCTCCTTTAAGCAGTGGGGCAATTATTGTGTTTTTCAAACTATCTGGTATGTCACCAGTGTCTAGACTCCTTCTCCACATTATAGCCAGGGGTTTTGAGAGGTTTTCCTTACATTTTTTCATTAGGATCGAATTCCATGAGTCCGGGCCTGGTGCCGAGTGTGATGGCATGTTGGAAATGGCCTCTTCTATGTCTTTTGGACCGAAATCAATATCCAGCATCTGAGGGGTTTCCGTGGGGGAGGTTTCCATGAAAAATATATTTGGGTCTCTGATGACTTTTGTTTCATCAGGCTCACTGAATGCCATTTCATACTGCCTGCTTAAGAGTTCGCTCATTTCCTTTTTGTCCCCTGTGAAAGAGCCGTCCCCTTTGCTCAGTGGGCCGATGTTTGATGTTGTTTTAGCCTTTTGTTTGGCGTATGAAAAGAAGTATTTGGAATTTTCCTTTATACCTGCAATAGCTTTCCTCTCCTCTTCCATATGTTGTAGTTCATATGATATTCTTAGCCTTTGTTCAATTTCCACAATTTCTCTATCTATTTCGACCTTTTGCCTATCCTGTAGATTTTGATGTGTGCGTCTTTGTGTGAGTAATTTTCTTCTTCTGTACAGCCTCCTCCTTTCCCGATCTTGTTTGCTTCTTCGTTTTGTTTGTCTTGCAGGTTACAGATTTGGGTCATGGTTTCTGTTATTAAGACTAGACATTCTGCTGGTGTCAGGTTATCCATTAAATCTTCCCAGTCTATTTCCTCCATTTCTTGATTTACCTCTTCCCACCTAATGTTTTTGTTATTGAAGTTAAATTTACTGAAGGGGCCCGTTTTTTTTCTCGATTCTGAGGTTGTCTGTACACTTTCTAAGGTTGTTTTGATCTCAATTAATTCATGATTTGAGTATGTTGTGTCCGATATGTTAATGCTGTGTACTAGAGAGTCGTTGTTAGTGAAGACCAGGTCTAAGATATTGTTTTCCCGTGTGGGTTCAGCAATATGTTGGGTAAGACTAAAAAATCACAAAGTTCAAAAAGCTCTCTCGTATTAGTATTTGCTTCTCCGGTGTTATTTGCCACTAACTGGTTTTCTAGTTGTCTCCATTTAATGTTTGGTAGGTTAAAGTCTCCTAGCCATATAATATTTGGTGTTGGGTTCCCCAGGGTTTCCACTTCTGATTTTATTTTGTTGAGCTGGGTTTTGAATTCTTCTCGGGATGAGTCTGGAGGCCTGTATGTAACAATAACTGCTAAATTTAGGGATTCTATTTTAACTCCAAGCCACTTCATTACTGTTATTTAGGAATTCAGTACATATTAGTGAGTCATGTATGTACAAGGCTACACCTCCATGTGATCTATGCGTTCTGTCCGCCCTATGTAGGTTGTAACCAGGAATCCAAACCTCACTATCTTCCTGATCTTTAATGTGAGTTTCTGTGAGAGCCGCAAATATAGCGTTTCCTTCTTCTAGCAGGCCCCTAATAAATGGTACTTTGTTCGTGGTTCTATTTTTTAGGCCTTGGATATTTGCAAACAAGATTGGGGAGGGATTGTTTGGAGTACTATGTGTACCTAATAGTCTTCGGGATGTATTGGCCACTCTAGGGAGGCCAGGAGGTGCTCGAGGTGTTCTATGTGCTCTTCCATCTCCCTCAGTCTCTTCATCTTCATCTGCCCTTTCCCTCCTTGCCTTTTTCCTCTGTCTCGTCCTCGCATAGCTAGAGAGTTTTTTTGGCTACCATTAGTGTTAGGTCTAGCATATCTCCAAGTCCCTTTAATATGAAAAGCTGGGCATTTCATATTGTAGCAGGTCTTGTTCTCAAGTGATGTCTTGCAAAGGGATGGGTGGTGGTATTTGCAGGTGTCACCAAATCTACATTTTCCATGACTGGTTATGTTGTTGCAAATTTTGTGATGAGCAAATCTACATGAATTCCCAATATATTCGCCCTTTTGACCAAAGTAGCACCTTCTTTCCAGATAATATCTGCACACTGGTGTAGACAACCCCAGTAGGTGTGGCTGGGGCTGCAAGGGGTTATGTGGTGAGCTAAGTGTGGTTGTGGGTGATAGTGGGCTTGGTGTATGGGTGGGTGAGGCCTGCAGGGGGGGTGGAGTTATGGGTCGGTTGTAGGTGGGCAGGTGGCAGTGGTGAGGGGGGAGACGATGTGGAAGGGGAGCCTGATATGGGGGCTTGTTGCATCCTACGTTCATCCTGCAATTGTATTTGATCAACAGCAGTAGGGTGGTCAATGGCCATAGATGGGATTAATGTGGGTGTTTTCTGGGTCTGGGGAGGTGTGGGAGATGTGCGGCAGGGTTTGTGTATATGTAGGGTGCGAAAGGTTGTTGTTCGGCAGGCGATGTGTGTTGATGTGCAGGAGGCAATGTGGGCATTATCATGGGAAGGTGTGCGGGTGGGTTGTGATATTTGTATGGGCCCTGAGGCCCCAATAGTTCCCCATTTTCTGTGAAAGGTAGCTATGTCTTGGCTATATTTCAGTCTATCTTGTACTTCTGTATTTTCTACAGTCTGTATGACTTGCCATGTGATATCGAAACAACTATCGCAGAAATGGAGGTTCTTCCCTCTTGTATTGTACGCCTCATTTATTGGTGTCAATCCTATGCAAATCCAGTGGTATGGTTGCTTGCATATCCGACATGCGGTGCCTTTATGCATGTGTATATTCATCTTACAACTCGTACATTTGTCTCTGGTAAACTTTTTGTTTGTTTTCTTCCACCCGCCCTTACATGGGGGAGAGAGAGAGAGAGAGAGAGAGGGGGGGGGGGGGGGGCTTGGAGGACAAGGAGGTGTTTGTTACGCGGTTTGTGGGGTGTGTGTGTGTGTGTGTGTGTGTGGGGGGAGGGGGGGGGGGGGGAGTGCCACTCCTATACACTCGTTATGTTTAAACTTTAAGTAACTTTAAGTAACACTTTCATTAATTATCTTATGAAACAGAATTCTCACTGCCCTAACCACTTTTCCCGTTTTTGGTCGACTGTTTAGCGGAATATACGGCACTCTAGGAAAATAACGAACTTTCCATTCTACCTATATATAGTATCTATTTTAATTTTCATATTTTACCTATCAACTTGATTCAGCACTGCTCAGGTTCGAATTTTCACCACATTTGGTTGCGTGGGAGATCTTTCTCCAATAACGTCACTACTAACCTGCGATATGGTCGAGAAATAATCTGCACTGATTTAATTTGTTTATTTATATATTGTTTTTCTCTGTTTGCTATTATTTACGATTTTTGTTTTGTCGATGTTAAGTTTCGCATTTGGTAAAATCGTATAGGGGGAGGGAGGGGACGTGTCCAGGAGGGGGAGGGGATATATGTGTTTATGGTCTTTGCGGTCACCGAGGGTATTTTGTTTACAGCATACGTCCTGTTCCCAAGCTAAAAGTTAAAAGTTCCCCTGACTTTAATTCTCTGTATTATACTTTACTAGTTTATTTACGTGATATACGATGTTCACTATCACTTTTAACTTAGGTTTCCTATTTTCCCATAGCCCTGTTTGATTTCATAGGACTATATAGCTAACACTTTGCTTTGGGACATAACGGTTTTTTCTTTCCCTTCTTCTTTCCACCCGCCTTATGGGCCTGCCCTAGGCCTGTCCTAGACCAGCGCCGTGGCACTGCTGTAGGAGTTAACGGATTTTTTCTCCAAAACGCGTATATCTCTCCAGATATTTTATCAATCGGTTCGATTTTGCACTTCACAGGACCGCGACAGTACGTTTGTTTTTGTGTGTGATTTTTTAAAAGTGTAATTACCAGTATCCCGCGGGATAGTCGAAAAATCCCGGACCGCTACGGACGTGACCCTCCTCTCTGACTGACTGCTACTCTCTCTACTACCACAGATCCTTCCTAAACTTCATAATATCATCTAAATATACCTAGAATAAAATATAACACAAGTCGCAGGTGCTCAGAGGGCTAGAATATACTCGCGTGGAAGAATTTAGAATATAGAAAATATGGCGTCATTTATCAATAGGGTAAAATACTTGCTAAAGATCATTATGCACTGTGCACATCATTATTAACCCCTTCTGTACCGGCGACGTCTTTATACTGTTATTTATGCTATATTTAAACGATTTTACAGTAGTAAAAATGGTTGAGTAAGATAGTTCGACGCCTGTTAATTGTTGGAGGACCTTTTTAAACTAAATACAATCATCTAATAGTAGCCATAATCAAATTTAAAGGACGGTGCCGGTACAGAAGGGGTTATACTGTATATAGTCGTGTTATGTTAGCCATCGTTTATTATTAAAATACTGCATCATTTCGAAAGAGCAACAATGAAACTCTGACCAACATTTGGGTAAGTACCAGATACGCGTGCTTCAGAGGTCCAATTACTGAGATAGGCTCTATGAAAATATAGAATAATGTATTACATTCAGCTATTTGAGAAGCGGGCACACAGACGCAATTTAACCTTTTGACAACAGAGGCGCAATTTTAATTATATCGTGGCTAACAGTGGAAGATATTTTAGGGTTTCGTACGGATCGGATCGCTAAGAATAAATAAGCTATAAACTATATCATAAGAACATAAGAACATAAGAAAATGGGAGTCTGCAGAAAGCCGATTGGCCTAAGCAAGGCAGATCCCTGTCCCACACAACCCCCAATCAATTACAAAGCCCAATTATAGGCTCAACACTCTAATACCCTGAGGATCATCTTACCAAAACGGTTAGAGATTAACGCAGGATTATGGGGGTCTGCAGAGCGCTGATTGGCCCAACCCGGCTGATCCCCCTTCACACCCAACCCTTCTCGTCCATATGCTTATCCAATTTTATCTTAAAGCTCCCTACAGTTTTAGATCCCACTATAGCACTTGGTAGTCCATTCCACCCATCTACAACTCTGTTACCAAACCAATATTTGCCTATATCTTTTCTGAAACGAAATTTATCTAATTTGAAACCATTGGTACGAGTTCTTTCGCTATCACTGAGCTTTAGTACATTTGTCATGTCCCCTTTGTTAATCCCACTAACCCACTTGAACACCTCTATCATATCCCCTCTAACTCTGCGTCTCTCTAACGAATGCAAACCTAATTTCTTCAACCTTTCTTCATACGGAAGATTTCTAATATTATGGATCATTTTTGTCATTCTACGCTGTACTCTCTCCAATGAATCTATGTCCATTCTGTAATAAGGACACCAAAATTGGACAGCATAATCCATATGGGGTCTCACTAATGACAAGTAAAGTTTTAAGATAACATCAGCAGTTCTGTTACTCACACTCCTAGAGATGAACCCAAGAATCCTGTTTGCCTTATTACGAACGCCTATACACTGTTTTCTAGGCTTCAAATCATTGCTAACAAACACACCTAGATCTTTCTCGCAGTCTGAATTTTCTAATTCTAAATTAGCTAGTTTATATTTAACATTTGTTTGCATCTTCCCTATCTTTAATACCTTGCATTTGTCAATGTTAAACTTCATCTGCCAATTTACTGACCATTCATGTAAGGTATCTAGATCCCTTTGGAGGCACTCTATATCGCTATCTGAATCAATTGATCTCCCCATTTTAGTATCGTCTGCGAATTTACTTATCCTACTAGTTATACCTAAATCTAGGTCATTTATGTATATAAGAAACAACAGGGGACCTAATACCGATCCCTGGGGACACCACTTTTGACTGCTCCCCACTCTGACTTGTACCATTTATGCTGACTCTCTGTTTCCTACCAATTAGCCATGACCTAATCCATCCCAACAACGCCCCACCTATTCCATGTGCCTCAACCTTTCTCATCAATCTCTCATGAGGGACTCTGTCGAAAGCTTTACTGAAATCTAAATATATAATATCGTATGACTTGTCATTATCTACTGCTTCATATACCTCTGAGAAAAAACTAAGCAAATTAGTAAGGCAAGAACGTCCCTGTGGGAATCCATGCTGAGAAGAATTGATTAAGTTAAATGTTTCTAAGTGGTTTCTCATTTTCCTAGCAATAATTGACTCTAGTAGCTTTCCTATGATTGAAGTGAGACTAATGGGACGGTAATTGGATGCTATTGATTTATCACCTTTTTTGAAAATCGGAACTACATTTGCAAGTTTCCAAGCTTCTGGAACTATACCTGTTTCTAATGAATTGTTAAAAAGAAATGTTAATGGGTAACTTAACTCATCTCTGCATTCTTTTAATACTCTGGCATATACCTCATCGGGACCAGGCGATTTCTGAGGTTTCAGTCTGTCAATTTCCTTAAGCACATCATTTCTACTTATAGTAACCGTACTTAACCTATTTTCTATACTATCTCTATATACCTTACGGACTTCTGGAATCTGTGCCAAATTTTCATTAGTGAAAACAGATAGAAACTGACTATTCATCTTCTAGTTCTTTGACTTTCACAGACATTTACAAAGCAGTTTTAAATCGTCTTCAGCTAGCCTTAATTTAAAATTACGCCAAATATTGTTAACCAGTGGGGTCAGCCGGCACCTACCCTGGACACCACTATTCTGCACCATCCTGTATAATGAAGAAAGGCGTCATTATCTTTGGACAATATCATAGAGATAGTGCAGAAAAAACGCGAGCGCGCGCATAATAATTAAAAATACTGACATAATTGTTTACAATTACTTTTCAACTCATAGTTGAAATAAAGAAAACATGAGAAAAAATTATTTTGGAATTATATTAGATACATTTAATTGTCATCAATGTTGTGTTATCACACTAGAGTATATGGGAGGATGAAGTCTTTCATTAGATAAAGTAGATATAGATAATAGTTTGGACACTAGAGGAAGTTCAATGACCATTATATATAAGGCTTGCTAATTGCTAGTAAATCTTTAAGTAATGCTGGTGATTATGCAAACAGGGTTTGGTATGCACACTCACTAATCAGACAAGTTTCAAGAAAGAGAGAGAGAGAGAGTTACAAGAAGTTACAATGGATAGTTAGTGTCTCCAAGACCTTGCAATCATTCCGGGGAGGTACCTGAAGAGGAAAAAGATAGCTTGTGTAGTAGATTACACTCATTACTGAGTGTGTAAAATACTATCTACCCTCTTTTTGAGCTGCTCCATTAAAAAACTGTTCACAACCTCTGAGGGAAGTGTTTTCAGGTAGAACATATC
>CM064511.1:22557542-22567542 GCA_032716605.1 Paralithodes platypus | reverse complement strand
ATAGAATACAAGGCGGCGTTCTATAGTGGATAGGAAATTGGCTTAGTGAAAAGAAACAAAGAATAGTTATTAATGGGAAGCATCAACGTGGACCAATGTAACTAGTGGTGTACCTCAAGGATAAGTGCTGTGGCCAATCCTTTTCCTAATTTACATTAATGACATATATGAGGGTCTCAAGTACAATCTCAAAGTTTGCAGATGACATACAAATTGCAAATACTGTACTGACAAATGAACATGTTGAAGATATGCAAAACAATCTTAACAAGCTTTCACAATGGGCTAAAATCTGGCAAATGTGTTTCAATGAAGATAAGTGTAAAGTACTTCATATCGGATACCGCAATGAAAAGGCAGACTACTCGATGAATGGCACCCAGCTAAAGAGTGTAGACAGAGAAACCGATTTAGGAGTAAGAATATCCAGTAACTTAAAACCAAGTCAACATTGTGCTGAAGTAGTTAGGAAGGCAAACACAATTATAGGTTTCATAGGTAGATAATTTGAACATAAATCAAAAGATATTATCCACACCCTTTACAATTCATTAGTCCGCCCACTTTGGAATACTGCGTTCAGTTCTGGTGCCCTTACTATAAAATAGATATAGACAAATTAGAACGAATTCAACATAGAGTTACCAAGATGATACCCTGTCTTCGGAACAAACCATACGAGGAACGTCTTAAAGAACTAAATTTATATCCATTAATCAAGCGCAGATTGAGAGATTACATTATTCAAGTTTTCAAGATCATTAAAGGCATAGACAACATGAACTGTACTAAATATTTTACGATTGAATGATTAAACTACACTCGGGGAAATGGCTGCAAAGTCGTTGGTAAATCATTCAACTCTAACGAATCCAAGAATTTCTTCTTCAATCGAGTCGTCAACTTGTGGAATGGGCTTCCTCGAGATGTCGTAGACATCACCTTGCCCTGAACCCAAGGTTGGATGTATTTGTAATTGAATAAATATTTTCTTTAATAGTGTTCGTTCAATAACCTAATAGATCTTAATATCATTTCCCCTGCCATGGACTAAGCCCCAGGGCAGCACTTCCTTCTCGCATCTTTCCCACATTATCTCCGAAATACTGTTGCAACACTTAGAACAGCAGTGTTTTGGAGGGCAAGTAACCTCGAGGTGTCGCATTATGTGTTGTTGCTTGATTTCCTTTGTACTCCTTTGTACTCTCTTTAGCCCGATTTAGATATTGGTCTTTAACCCTTACTGTACCAGCGACGGTATACAGCCGTCAGTAATAAAGTAACTCGTCAGTACCAAAGACGGAAGATTACCGTCAGTACTATGCGGTCCTTGTAACTGCCAGTATCGAGTGGTACCAGGTACCGTGACTTGTACACACTGTTTTGAGAACTTGGCAACACTTTTCAGCCTGGATCCAAGCCAGTGGGAGCTAGCTAGGACAGTATTCCTCCAACTTTCGTGGTTAGAGGGTGTTCTCTCTTGACTCTGAAGCCATTTTGGCCACAATGCCTGGTACTAGAGGTTACATTTATAGTAATACCCTCTGGTACAGTAGGGGTTGATTTGCCGCAGTCCACACCTATTTGCCATACCCCACCCCCCTCATTTCTTACAGATCTTGTTGATGCCTTTACTATGCCTTCCCCTATACCCTTGTTCTGTAGTCTGGCCTTAAATCTCTTTCTCTCGCTACTATTTTTAATATTATTATTTTTGGTATTATTATTATTTTGTTATTATTATTATTATTATTATTATTATTATTATTATTATTAATTTTATTATTATGATTATTATTGTTGTAATTAATTTTGAATCACTGTTCTACTAGGGTAGGAATAATTCAACAGATGCTTGAAAGTTTGTGTTATATTTAGCAAACTCCCATGGAAATCATAATCCGCCTAGCTAATGATTCTCAGTTCGGGTCAAAATGAGTTCAAACTGAAGAGTTGAATACCTACGACTGTAGAGCATAAATTGTACTTCGGAATTATTACATTCCCATTACTACCTATCTGTACACCTATGATTGTACAGCATAAATTATACTTCGGAATTATTACATTCCCACCTACCTATTACTACATATCTGTACAAGCGCTATTCAGAGTTTTGACCTACTTCGACTTCGAGCCAAAGGCACATCACTATATTTACAATGGTTGACAATACTATAAACTATCATTACCTCAATATGTCCTTGAATCACCTTAACAATATTAGAACCTATTATTCGATCAAATTGTCTTCAAATTACTTTGACAATATTAGACAATCACCATGTTTTTAACCGCCTTAACAATATTCGTAACTATTATTCAATCACATGTTCTTTAATCACCTTAAAAATATTAGAAATCATTATTCAATTACATGTTCTTAAATCACCTTAAAAATATCAGAAACGATTACTAAATCAATATGCCTTTAAATCACCTTAACAATATTAGAAATCATTATTCAATTAAATGTTTTTAAATGACCTTAACAATATCAGAAACTATTACTCAATCAACATGTCCTTAAATCACCTTAACAAGAACAAAAACTATTTCTCAATCACGATATCTTTAAATTACTATATTAGATATGACGCACGATCGATAGCATGCTGTCGACGAGGTGAATATATATTTAACCCTGTCTGACATAAGTTGCTAAATTACTGATGGGGTGGCGGAGTGCCTGGTATTTCCCTCCCAACACTTTCTCTGACACTGAGGTACCGGTAGAAGTCGGAGGTATTTGGGGTTGGCACCAACCGACAGATTCTGATCTAACTTACCTAACTTACTGAGCTCAATATGCGTCATATAACTTACTTATTGAGCTACTTCACTACTTTCATATGACGAGATCGCGTCATATGATACTCATGGGCGTACCGCCATATCACGCGATCGCGATATATATTACAGAGACGGTTAAGGGGACCGTCTTGTAAAATTCCCCAAAATTTGTATATATAAAGATTTTATGTTAGATACATAGAAGGCTGGCCATATATTCCCTCAACCTGCCTGTAAAAGTTTAATGCCGAAAATCGCTTCTAAGTGCATTATTTCGAGCTTTATATAAAACTTTCGCATGCTGAGTATGGGCCTAATATACCGTATATGTATTAATTACTAAAATTTAAATAAGAATCATTCAAAATTAATTTCATGTAATAGGAGTAATATACATATATAAATGACTAAAATGTAAATAGAAATAATTAAAAATTAATTTCCTGTAATAGGACTTGAGTTATCCTACTGAAAAAAAAGTTTTTGAACTTTGTGAGCCGTTTTCTCAAAACGAAAATTTCAAAAAATTCCAACTCGGAAATACTTATAATCCATAAACAACTGGTCATACAGTAATAATTCATATACCATTGGAAAGCCCATACAAAATTCTATAAACTGGTATGTGGGATTCTTTTAGCCGACCCCATTCATGCACAGCACGTCTTCAAATTTGCCAAAAAAGTGAAAAAATTTCAACCTAAAAATATATTAGGCTAAAAATATAACTAGATGAGATATACAAGAAATTGCAGACTAAATTGTAGAAACACCTTTAGTGAGTTGATTGAACACAAAAAGAAAGACGATACACTAGATTCTTGAGTACTGAATCAATTGTTGTAGTGTGTAATTTTGTATAATTTTGACCCTAATCTTTTACATATTTAAAAAACTATAAAACCAATTTTCAACCTGATGGTACCAAACATTAGTTCTCATAGTCCTCTAAACGTATGCCAAACCTCATTTAAATCAGAAGAAGTTCACCGACACCCTAGGAGTAAATACCGGATGGTCCCTTAATATATATTGTTTCCTTTTAACAAAAAGATGTTTCCAAATGGTTGGGCGTCGTGCCCCTTCCTAACTATTTCTCCAGCTAGGTCTATCCTAGTACAAATCCTATATCTTTATTCCACATAATTTGTGGACATCATTACGTTAATATCCCTTTACATTCAGTCCTAGACCCCCAGAGAACTGGGTATGGGTGTCATTTCGTTTCAGTTACATAACACAGTCAAACCAATCTTTCTCTATTATTCATCCCGAAAAACTCTATGGTTTTCACTCTCAACATTTAAAAAAAAAATTACATAAGATCCTAGAAGATCATGTGCTATTGCTGGCTAATTGGCTTGTGCGTTACTAACAATAAAAAAAACATCTCTCAACCCATCATCTTCTTATTTAATGTGTTGTCTAATCATTTTTCTCTTTGATTGTCTTATAATGGCACATATATTTACTGTTGGGACACAAGGCCTCTGTCTAGCATTTATCTTCCTCTCTTTAGTCTGTTCGGGCCCTTAAGGGTTCTTGAATAAAGCATGGGGGTATTTTCTTTCTTCTTCTGCTATAACCTCAAGGCTGGCCAATATATCTGGTCCATCCGCTCACTTCCATCGACCACCTGATTGCGGTCTCGTATCGCTTGGCTAATTGTGTGTAAGCAAGCGATGTGTCGGCAGGCGCCAGGATACTACACATGCATCTGAGCCGAGGGTGGGTGGTGTGGCTGATTTTGGCTCGTTTTGTATTCAGTATGGCTCTGGTGTTGGAGGTCAGAAACAATCTCAGTTTTTATCTTTCCATGGTTGCCGAGGAGGCTAACAGGTGAATTTTGGCTAAGAGAGGGCCAATGTTGTCCAGGCAGGTGCACGTGTCCGCTTGGCTTCCGTGGCTCCACCCACCTCCCGTTTTATCCGGTTCCGGCGCAAAGATGGCCTGTGATTTGCTGAAACGCGCGCCGGAGCAGGATTGTGTTGGCCCGGGCAATTTGAACTGTAGAAGCTCTAACTAGCCTGTTTTCTTCCTCGTAATATCTTCCCGGTAGCTTATTTGTGACGTTCTTTAGTGGCTGACGGGAGTAATTGAGGGTGGCACCAATGTATTTGAACGTTTTTTACCGGGATAGAGTATACGGGTGTGAACTGAGGACAAGTTATGAGCCGGGCGTTTGGGAGGTGAGGTGAGGTGAGTGGTTTGGTGCGTCATAGACTGCCTGTGATTGGCAGAGAGTGCAAAGGTGCCAAGGTGTTCCCACGGACAAGAAATAGAGGGCAAATCTTACTGGCACACCTGAGTTAATCCCGCCTTCCGATTGGCTGACGGGATTACTCCTTCAATTATTATTATTATTATTATAAGGAGTCCAGGGCCCTAGTGTACGTTAGTGACCTGAAGAAGCTATTTGCTAAATATTGCCAGTAAAGTGCTTCTGCTCAAATGGTGTTTCTATTCATGGGCGCTTTTGGCTTAAGTGGTTTACTGGTTCAATAGTCCTACCATCATAACATGTGTGCAGCACTATTATGACCAACCAGTAAATTCCCGGCAACAATCGTCTAATATATATTTGTTTTCGACCATAGGCGATGTTGATGGTAACTGCTTACTTGTCGCTGCAGATAGAGATACTAAGGTTTTATGCTAGGCACTAGGTGCACTCATAGGCGAATATTAAGGTCTGTGTGGTTGCCCAGACATTAAATGTTTGACTATTGTGCAAATACATCTGTCACAACTTTAACATATATATTAAACAAGGTATGGTCACCACATATTTAGTATACTGTATATTATATTATAATCAATATAGCCAGTACACATTTGATACATCAATAAACATTTTATTGCACTTTCTAACTCGAGGCTCTTCCCAAGTTTTGTGGCATCTTTTTTTTTTTTTTTTTTTTTTTCTATATTCCAACTTACTTCCTCTCGGGCATAGGCTGAGAGCCTTAACATTCACCGCTTTACAATGAACAGTGAAGCCCGTGAGGTCTTGTTCCAGTCTAGGGAGTGAGACATGTGAAGCACGTAGAGTACAACGAGCACCTGCCATCTTGCCTTCACATGAGGCACGGTGCTCACTCATGGCCCGAAACGACCCCATCTCTGAAGCCACCTCGTTCCCGTGCTTCATTGTCTCACCCCTTACACTCGGACTCTCACACTTACACACACACAACGCCACCTGTTGAGCAGATAACTCACCAAGCCAAAAACCTCTCCAACAAATGTACTCCCTCGTCTTTCCCTCCACTGTTCTACTCCAACGGCACCACCATCACTTCTTCCTCTGACAACACTTAATTCTTCACTCAAACCTTTGCTATATACTCTACCTTGAATTATTCTGGTGCTAATCCTCCCTCGCCATCCACCTCTCTCGTACTAATGCCTAATATCTTGTTATCTTGTAACAATGTAGGCCTACTCTAATTCCCTAGGCTTAATACTAATATGGCATATGGACCAGATAGTGTTCCTCCTGTTGTACATACAAATTGTTCTTCGTGCTGGCTACCTGCCGAGGCAAACGTTTTCTTCTCTGTCTTTCCTCTAACATCCCTTTTTTTTTTTTTTTTCTATATTCCAACTACTCCCTCTCGGGCATAGGCTGAGAGCCTGTACATTCCACCGCTAAACACGGTGAAGCCCGTGAGGTCTTGTTCCAGTCTGGGGAGTGAGACATGCGAAGCATCCATCATGGCTCGAAGCAGCTCCATCTCTGAAGCGGCTGGTTGCTTCGCTCAAGTGCTTCACCGTCTCACCCTCCAGACTCAGACCCTCACTCTCAGAACGCCACTTATTGCTGGAAGTATGCTCTCATTCAACCTGTCCCGAAAAAAGGTAACCACTCACAACCCTCCAATTATCGTCCAATTGCTCTCATATCTTGCACCTCTAACGTTTTTAATCAATTTTTAACTCAAAATGTCTTATGCATTTGTCTTCCCATAATCTTAATTCAGTTCGCCATTATGGTTTCCTTAAGCCCTTTCCTGGGCTCCCTTTCCTGGGCTCCCTTTACTGGTGACCTTCTTTCATAATTATTTAACTATATCTTGGTCATTTTCCTTTCAGGACTTCTTTGAAACCTTTCTTGTTACAATAGACATGTCTAAAGCCTCTGATAGAGTCCGGCACAAATCCCTTATTTATAAACTACCATCCTTTGGTTTATATCTATCCATATGTGCCTATATCTCCGATTTCCTGTCTAACCATTCCATAACTGCGGGGTTGTGGATGGCCATCGCTCACTTTCTAAACCTATCAACTTTGGTGATCCCCAAAGTTCTCCGGTTTTATTTTGAATATTCATTAATGATCTCAACTGTACCTCTATTCCAATCAACTCATATGCCTATGACTTGACCTTACACTATTCAACTAGCTTTCAACAGCAACCCTCCATCCACTGATTCAAAACTCAAATGATAAGGCCATAGCACACCTACCTGCTGATCTATCAACTATTTCCAATTGGGGCAGAGAAAACGTTGTTGCTGTCAATTGATCCAAAATAAAATTTCTCCATCTAAATTCCCATCACGATCTTCCACACAACTATCCCCTATCATAGAACAACACAAACTCCTCGATCTCTCTCAATATTTGTTGGTATCTCTTTTTCCATTGACCATTCTTGGAAAGGCCATATTACCACTTTTGCTAAATCATCTCCCCAAAAGTTAGGTGTGCTAAACTGTCTCTGTGGGTTATTCACCCCTCAAAGCTTCATATTCTGTAAAGGGGTATTGTGCTCCCATATGTCGAATATTGTTTGCATGTGAGAGGAGGTTCCATTCCTACCGTACTTCTTGAAAGGGTAGAATCAAATGCATTTGGTGTCCTTGACCTACCTCCTCTTACTAATTTTATACAATCTCTCACTACAAGCTGTAACGTTGCATCTCTCTGCCTCTTCTGCCACAATTAAAGTAATGAATGTTCTTCAAAGCTTTTTCAGTGAATACCTCCTCCCTTACGAAGTAGGTGGCACCCGCCTTTCAACACATTCCCACCCATCACCCATCACTCTAACCCAAGACAGAACTGACTTTCCCAGTCTTCCTTCCACTCAACAAGTTTAATCTGTAACTCTATTCCTCTCTATCGTTCCCTTGTCATACCACATGAATACGCTCCGAGTGTCCAGACATTATGATTTTAACATACCTTGAATTTAGCTCTCTGTCACTTTCAACTTGAGGGGGTCACTCGATAGAGGCAGGTTTGTCCTTTGTCTCTTTATACACATAGAAACAAACTATTTTTCCAGTCTTTCTTTCACTCAACAAGTAAACCCTGGAACTCTCTCTCTCTCAATCTATGTTCCCCTCATTCTACGACTTAAACTGTTTTCAGCTCCATGTGCCCAGACATTTTTATTCCAACATACCTTGAATTATTTCCATTGAGGGAGGGGGGGGGGGGAGGACACTCGATACAGGCAGCTTTGCCTTTGTCTCCTTATTACACATGACACAAAGACACACAAACAATCAAAACAAAAACATGGCCACGAGAAATGAGGCCGGCATGACCTCTAGCAAGTTCAGTAAACAATGAGGCGAAGGAGGCCTATAGAGTAGATACCAGTCGATACCTTTGTTGGTGGGGTAGGTGTGCCCAGTGGAATGGAAGTTAACCTCTCCGCTGCGCAGCCCCTATAGTATACAGGCATCCCTGTGCGGAGGTATGACGATTTGGGCGACCCTTGCAAATATCTATGAAAAGTAAATCAACGTGTAGGGAATGTTCGCGCGCATCGAGCCATATATATTTGACCCCACAAAAAATTTCTGGGGAGGGGGGGGGGGGGGTCCGTAGTTGAAAAAAGTGGAGCGAATGGCATTGCGCGGCCAGATTGTCATCGCGCAGCAAGATTACCCGGCTGAATATTCACGTGGGAGGAGAGGGAGGGGAGGGTGGGTTAGGGCGTAATTCTGCGTATTTATCGTATTTTGAGCACTGTTATGCTATGTAGAGTATGTGTACATATGTGTACGTATGTGTACGTATGTTGCCACCCATATACCAATGATTATGCCGCATATAGACCAAATATGCGACATATAAGCGAATTCTGAATGAGTTTAGAGGCGGGAACACAGGTAGAGAGTTTAGGCGGGAAGGTATGAATAGTACAGGGTGTGCTGGCTGAAATATCACGTATATACTGTATATCGTATTTTCAGCACTCTCATGCTATATAAAGTACGTGTACGTATGTAGGCCACCCATATACCAAGGAATATGCTGCATATAGACCAAATATGCGACATATAAGCGAATTATGAGAGTTTACAGGCGGGAACGGAGGTTATGGGAGAGGTGTGGTTGGTGCGTGGGTGGGTGGACCATGGGAGGGAGGGAAGTTGTGTCTGTGAGTCTCTGGCAAGCCAAGGTCAGCCAGCTGTATGTGCAATTATTGTTACCCTTGTCGCCGTTGTCGCCTTGCCCTTCGTCCCTTTCTTCCCTTTGGCAGGGCCAGGGGCAGGGGCAGCGTCGGCAGGGCCAGCAGAGGTCCTGGATGGCAATATTATGGTGGTCCCTGTCGCCTTTGTCACCTTGCCCTTCGTCCCTTTCTTCCCTTTGGCAGGGGCAGGGGCACGGCCAGGGGCAGGGGCAGTGGCAGAAGGGCCGGCAGAGGCGGAAGGGGCGGCTGGTGGTGGTGGTGGTGGTGGCATGGTGGTAGTGGCAGAGGTAAAAGTTTTTTTACCCTTGCCCTTCCCTGTCTTCCCAGTGGCCCCTGCAGGTCCTGCAGACCAAGGGCAGCCTCCTGCGTCGGTGGTAGTGGTGGCAGTGGTGGTGGTAGTGGTGGTAGCAGTTGCCTGGGTGGTGTTAGCAGTGTCCCAGAAAGACAATGACTCTGTGCACTGCCCTTGCTTGCATGTGCTTTACGTGCTTTACGTGCAGGTTCCTCGTCCTCGGACCTACTCGTGCCATAGTAATGGTAGCTAGGGTCTTTGGCAGCCACTCTCTGCCTTCCACGGCCGCTGACACCACCAGAAGGACGGCTGGTTGTGTCATCAGGGCGAGAGTGTGAGGGTGGTTTAGGCTCCAATGCGTGTGTACGTGCAATCGTGTGTACCGCTTGCCTGTGTACGGGCCGAGCGTGTGAGGTGGTGGTATCAAGAGGTGCCAAGTCGTACTACACCCACACCAATTTGTAGCCGCCTGGATGTAA
>CM064511.1:22385723-22557442 GCA_032716605.1 Paralithodes platypus | reverse complement strand
ATACCTTTCAGTAGCTTTAGACATGCCTTCCATGCCATGTATAGCTTTACAGGCAGAGGGTTCTAGGTGGCCTCTGGGTAACTTAGTGTTTAGATGAAGAGAAAAGAGAGGGGGGGGGGGGGGGGTGCAGTCAGGGTAACATCGGACACCCTAGACCCCGCCGGAGGGCCGTGTGCAGAGCTTCTGAGCTGTGATGCAGGGTGGAGGTGATGGTATATAAAATTTCTCTGTAGTATTTCCATTACAGGAAATTGTGCTAACGACGTACAATCATAGGAGAAACGACAATGCTTGTTGTAAATAGTTTTGGCTGTGAAGAAATATAATTAGAAGTAATCTTAGTAGGTTGCGGGCCGCAAAACTTGTATTTGTAATGTAAGTACCTCGGCAGAAGTACAAGAGTTCAGTACTGATGGGACAGGACACGAGTTCCTTTTATTTTTAGGGTTAATAATTTTAGATATATATCCACGGTCGTTAATGGGGTTTATCTGTGCACATGTCAACTTTGATGGTTTTATTTTTCACCACTTGACTTTAAGTGGGGTGCCTTCTTAACTACCAGCTCTGTGTACAGAGTCGCGGAGTTAACCCCTTTTTTGTCCAAGCAGGATTCTTCGAAGCACGCTCACGGATTGTCACCCTTTTTGTAATTTTTTATGCGGTATAAAGTTTATGCACACAAATATATATTTTTACAAAAGTATGAATACTATGTGGTTGTTTGACTTAATTGCTTTTGGCTTAGCGTTTTGATATGATTAAGAATTGTCCCCTCCCAGTCTTAGATATCAGGCATAATCAGTCAATGATGGAGGGGCCACTAATAAATTAGAGGTTTGCACCTACTGCAAGGAGATAAAGGAAAACCGAAATATTTAGTAGGGGGCCCGTTTTTTAAAAATTCATTGACGACTGGGGCACCATCCGACCATCCCCTCCTTCAAATTAGTTGATGCATTAAGGATTTTGGTTTACCTGATATGTCAGTGAAGGAAGAATGATGCCGGAAGTCAGCGTCTGGTCAAAGATCCACACAAGTACAGCCACGAAGTTATGAGAAGCGTATGATTTAGTTCTTCTTAGTTTCTTTTTAGTTGTTATTTTTTACGAAGTTTTTTTCGTAGTGGAGTACCCAATTTCATAATGACGAAACCATGAGTGAGGTTGCGTGGCGATCATGATGAAGGCTCCTCAATTTTTTATGATCTGCGCGGCTAGATTCAAACTACGGTAAAATGAGTGTTTGAAGAGGATGCCTTATTGTAATAGGCATAATCATCAAATGATGGAGGGGCCAATACTAAATATTAGGTTTTTCTTTATCTCCTTGCAGGAGTCAAACCTATAATACTACTACTACCATAATCACCGGCCTCGAACTCCCTGTGCCTCATTAAACGGCGACCTCGATTTTCGGCCGCTAAATGACCTCCGATTTTGGATCTGACCTCATCCGTACCCCCATTTTGGGGGGCTGCACGACCAAACTTCGTTCCATACACCTTTTCGATCGGAGGCCTCATTATGCCCAAAACTGGCAATTTGTGTCATTTTTTTTTTCTTCAATTGCGGCCTCCCCGAAACGACCTCCGATCGTGGCCTCGCCCACTCTGTGACCTGACCCAGGGAATTGACACCCAAATGACAAAGTTTCAGCTATCCAGGTCCAAAACTGCTGCCGCCTATTAAGAACACACAGACACCAAAACAGACCACACGAACTGATTTAATAATATAGATTTGAAATACATGAGAACAATCGTCGCTAATCACGAAACTGCCAGCTAGAGAAGAAAGGTGGGGGAGTAGTGGGGATAGTTTTGGGGTGGAAGGTGGGAGTAGACTTGGGACCAACTCCCCCCTTCCACCTGCCCAGGCGTGGAGGTATGGGAAGGAAGGACCCACCGCTCGAGAAACTTTTAGTACTTGCGGGAGTGTACGTTAGCACACCCAGAATAAATGTGGGTTATTTAGATATACAGTATACTGTATATATATATTATATATATATATATATATATATATATCTATACTGTATATATACCGGTATAATATTTTTTAAATATATATATATATATTATATATATATATACTCAAGGAGATAGCCTTTGCGGTCAATTACTTACAATATTGTACACTTAGTGGGTTATCGTTTGGGGTGAAAAATAAAAAGGGAGGTTTAAATCTTATGACTAGACTTGTTTGATTGCTTGACTGGCGGTGAGGCGTCTATGGCTTCAGCTTCTTGTTATTCTCATTCAAAAAATTGATTTATTGATTACAGATAATGGATCATAATTGATTGTGTGTTTTATAAATATATTTACATAATTGTCACCATTATTAACACTTACGCTGCAGGTATATTTCTGCTATATTAGGGCTCATGCAAGCATCCCTGAAAGATTGAGCAAGTCCGTCATGAATGAAATAAAACTGTATTCAGACCAAAAACTTAGAAGTAAAGCGAGTCAAAATCGATACCAGAACGAAGGTTCGTAGCGCGACAGGGTTAATCCGCAGCGCTACCATTAGACATTCGTTAATCTTAAGCAAATATCGCGAATGTAGCGCTACATTTGGCCTGTGGCAGCGGCTTGAATGAGTCTAGCGGGATATAACTCATACCTCTGCAGTGTCCCGGCGCCTCCTGGCTGGAGAGTGCGACGAGTGCCTGCCACGCTCCCGCTCATTTGGAGTCGTCTTCACAGGCTTTAAAAGCCAGGAAATTGCCCTATACATTGCCCATGTGCGTTCTGACACGTTCTCCCGCAGCCAATAGGTTAAGTCACTGTCCACTGCTCTCATTGCATCGATTCCGAACTACAGAAAGATCAATCGAGCGATTGCATTTGGCCCTGTCTCAAACAAGACGTCAGCTGCATCATGACTGACCAGTGTGTGTGGTGTAGTTGTGTGTTTTGTGGGCGAAAACAATCTTTCGCACAGTTTTAAGCGTGATTTTATGACAAATTCAAGCCCGTTGCCTTTTAAAAGTCTGACTGGTCGTTGCCCCTGGACTGGTAATACTGTACAATGAGTCCTGGGTTCGAATCCAGATGTATCAATGGGAATATATTATTGGGATGGAATTTGTGCTGTACTTAGTATCAGTGCATTACCACAACGCCCACCGAAATGCCAAAAAAATACCACTCATTGTTCCCTGATCAAATACCCTAATTGTTCCCTGATTAAATAGCACTGTATAAATATGCCCATATTCAAAATATGCTACAGGAGGGCAAGGACTACTGGCTTAATTGCTCAATAGGTGCTATTCTGAAAGGGAGGGTCAGAGTCTAGGGGTTGAGACAGTGAAGCACAAGGTGAGGCAGCTCAAGAGATGGGGATTCTTCGAAGCCGTTGAGTGGGCAACAAAGCCAAGGGAATCCTGTAAAGGCAAGATGGCAGGGGCTGGTTGCAGCTGAAATTGATTCACAAGTCTCACTCCCTAGACTGGCACGAGGAACTCACAGGCTTCACCGTTCAATGTATAGCGGTTTTGAATGTACAGGATCTCAGCCTATGACCTGAGCGGGAGTAGTTGATAAATCATTCATTCGATAATACTAATAGCAAAGTATTAGGGACTTTCAGGACTGGTTTTATAGTTTCATAGCTCCCCGTTACCATCGTGTGCACAGGCTTACACAATAGGCTATGGAAAACAAGTCCTTTTTCTTTTTAATACCACCTTGGTGAAGTTAAAAATGTTCCATATTATTCTTGAAAATTCTACTGTTTACAGTATATGGTCAAACTGTACTGGATACAAATTTATAATCCTAAACCGTAACTCTTAGGCATCGGGGGTGTAAAATCCACGGCGGCCACACTATATTTTACCAATATTTTTAATAAATATACGTCTTGTCTTAACCACAGTCCGAAATGACGTTTTTGTATTTAATTTAAACAATCCAGCTATGAGAGACGTTTTACGTGAGTCATATATTGATTATACTTATTGTAATATGGTAATCAAGAATAAACATTCTCTATTCACAATTGTTATATTCAATGAGGAGAATCAATCGTGAAAGTTGTAGACAAATTTCTTATCAACTCGCTGTGGAAATGTCGAAACTGAATGCGAAAAATGTTATTTTGGATTGACTACAGGTATTAAGCAGGGTGTCGGGGGCCACCAAATCTATCCACCAGGGGCCCGGAGACTCAAAGAGCTTCAAATGTTACGGCTGATATCAGCTGCCATAAGCGGTCTTCTGGAGCCTTCCACTATGGCATGGATTATGGCGTTAGAGTTAAGGTGAATTCTACGCATACTCAAACAATTTATAAAACGCTTGTAAGCGGGTACTTAACCTCACTATGGTGAGATAGCGCCCAAGATCTCGCCTCAGCCAAATCATGAGCGTTTCATTTTATCCCGGTGTTCATAAAAGGGAATGAAACGACAAGGGTAGGAGGATTGAGCCAATCACGAAGGGAGAATTACACCCCCACAAACAACAGAGATTATCCCATTATTGCTACCACAAGCAAGTGGAGTTTATCTGGTCCTTAGTGCCTGTATATTTAATTGTACGCGCTCATTACTGACTTGTTATTGAAATGTAATTATAGTAGTATTTCGGTACAGTACTTAATTAGGTTATTTAAAGTTAGGGTTATTTAGAAAATTACACAGCACGTCCATGCAAACATACCGGTTAACAGCGATGAGGTTACACCCGTGACCGAAAAACCTGAAAAATTGATGGGCTTTTATAATGTTTGTATGATTGTTTGTATATAATCATAGAATTAGGCATACTCTAACCTAAAACAAACCAGTGTACTTAGGTTAAGTAAGATTAGGTTGTTTGGTTAGGTTATTTTTAATTAGTTCCATGCTAAAATGACAAACTGACAATTATATAGCCTATTAAGGGGAGCGTACGGTGTAGGGAGTTTTCATTTTAAAATTTGAAAAAATATCGAAATCTAATGAAATGTTTTCACAAATTGCACCTTGGAGGTGGCAACATTATGGCGGAGTTTTCAGGGGCAATAAACGCAAAAATTAAAGGGCAAATTTAAACGGTCCCGCTACCCTGCGCGCGCCTAGCCACGCGCCCGTCACGCGGTATATATATTATGTGTTGAAAAATTCATCATAAAATACCGAAAAACAACAGAAAACTCCATCTTTTTCACATACATTGTGTCGCTACTTGGCAACCCTATCATGATGGAAGTGAGTCAGGGGAGGTACAAGACGCAAACACAGCTGAGCTCAGAGACTCAGGGCCCTCATAACATTCAGCATAGGGAGGGTCTACGGCGTATATCAGCGTGTTACTCGTGGTCCGCTGTTTGCCATATATTCCGTATTTATACACATTTATTTGCCTTGTTACAATTATGCCAAAGAAGAACAAGCACCAGAGAGCTCTTGCAGCCAAGTTGAGAGCTGGGAGGGCAAAATTAGAACAACGTACACGTAATTCCATCGCCACCCCGCCAGCCCTTACCTCCACCACCACTGCCGTCTACCACAGCCACCCACACACCACCACCACCACCGTCTCCAACCGCCACGCACACACCACCACCACCGTCTACCTCACGCTTCTACTCACAATCTACCTCACAAGATTTACCACAAGCCAACATCTGCCACATCAGTACCTCGTATTCCACCAGCCACATCTGCCACATCAGTACCTCGGATTCCACCAGCTCAATTACGTGAAGACTTGTGCCACATCCCAGACCCTCAGTTTACAAATGAGAGGAAGTTCGTGATACCTGAGTCGCAACTTCAGGCACTGGGAGAAAATGTTCGATGTCCCAAAAGAAATTGCAGGGGCACAGTCAAGATAATCCCCACCAGCGACAGATGGGACACAATCTTTGACATATTATGCAATTCATGTATGGAAAACCTTTGTCACACTCCGCCAAAAACTACTTTGGGGAGTTCCAAGAGGACTGAACTCAACATCCAAGAAGTGAAGCTCAGCTTGGAAACAGGTGTGGGACGAGCTGGACTTATAAAGAGGGCAAGCTTCATGGGTGTATCACCCATTTCTAATGGTGCCTATTCACGACACTGCCATTATATTTTTCAGCACATGGAGAAGCCCTTCCAAGACACTATGAAAGCTGCCCATGACGCAATATACACACTCTATGTAACCAGGGACATCACTCAACCAGATGAAAACAATGTCATTGACATAGAAGTTACGTTTGACAGGACCTAGATGACAAGGGGCCACAAGTCTCACATTGGCATTGGATTTGTTATTGATGTTTACACCGGTATTGTTGTAGACTTTGTGGTCGTTTGCAATTATTGTCCATCCTGTAAGAAAAACAAAGAACACCATTGTCACAAGAACTTAGATGGAAAATCTGGTGGCATGGAGGGAGCGGCAGGCGTGCGTCTGTGGTCACGATTATTACATCACAACTTCCGATACGTCACCTTCGTTGGTGATGGTGACTCCAGTGCCTACAACTCAGTCTGCAAGCTCAATGATGGTCGTGGTCCTTATGATGTTCCTGTCATCAAGGAAGAGTGCATCAAATCAGTTTTGGCCCCAACTCTGTTCCTCATTCATATCAATGATCTCATACTACCACTCATAATCCAATACATTCCTACGCAGATGACTCAACACTCCACGTTCCTTCACATTTACCAATTCTTTCACCCAACCCGATCTTATAAATTCAAAAATAAACACTGCCATTTCTCTGAACCAGGACCTTTCTAGAATTAATGAATGGGGACAAGAGAATCTAGTTTCCTTTAATGCACAGAAAACCAAGTACATTCAATTTTCTAACCGACAGAATCTCACTGACTCCCATATATTTTTTAATGATGTAAATATTCCCACTTCCCCTAGTATTGACATTCTCGGTGTAACATTAACTACTAACTTAAGCTGGACACATTATGTTAGAAGCATTGCTAAGAATGCCTCTAAAAACTGGGACTCCTGTACAGAGTTCGAGAATTCTTCACTGACGAGCAGTTGGCCGTAATATATAAAAGTCATGTGCGCTCTCAGATGGAATACTGTTCACCTCTGTGGGGTGGAAGTGGAGTGGTTGCATTGAGGCAGTTGGACAAAATTCAAAATAAAGCTATTAGATTAATCAATAACCCTGCAATCACACAGGACCTTCCTACATTAGCTATACGAAGAAACGTTGCATCCCTTGCATTATTCTACAGATATTTTCACAGCAATTGTTCCGAGGAACTTGCTTCAATTGTGCCGCCTCTCCACATCTTGCCCCGTAGAACTAGGGCAGCTGAGAGCGCCCATGAATTTACACTTTCTCCTCCACAATGCAAGAACTTCTGCTTATCAGAATCATTTATCCCCAGAGCTACTACTCTTTGGAATTCACTTCCCTCGAATTGCTTTCCACAAACTTACAATCAACAAATGTTTAAATCCAGTTGTTACAAACATTTTATGAATGGAGGATGCCTTTAGGCACTTGGACCTTTTTGTTTTATCTGTGTTTTTCCTTCCTCCGTTCATTGTCTCTTAAAAAAAAAAAAAAAAAAAAAATCATGTCCACAAACGGCTTGGCTCCCGACTTAGAAAACTGAAGTAGGAAGTGAGTGAGTGGAAGAAGAACAAAAGCTGGGAAAATGATGAGGAGGAGCCTACTTGGTGGTGTCAACATGCTCACTGATGACATTATAGATGTAGCTTGCAGAGGTACTATGGACAAGCCATCAGGACAAATATTGGCACCTATGCAGAGACTATGCGGAGAGCTATCTGGGCCTCCTATTTACACCTGACCTCCACTGATAAATGTAAATTTCATGGTTACTGCCCTCAAGGAGAAGATCCTTGGTGCTTCCACCAAAGAAGGACAGCACAGAAGAAGACACCACGATCACATGAAGAGGAAAAAATTGTACCTTAACAAGATACCCCTAGAAAAAATTAGAGTAATCAAGCAAGTGTACACTGACCTCACCTCTCCCGACCTTCTATCCAGGTGTGTGCAGGGGCGAACTCAGAACCCTAATGAATCCCTGCATGCAAAGGTCTGGCTGAAGGGTCCAAAAGTAAAGTTTGCTGGGCTATTCAGAGTACAGTACACTACCCAAGTGACTGTATTAGAGCACAACTTTGGATATCTGAAAGGAGATGTTACGAGAGCATGGTTCGGATCTAATTTGTTGACAGATGCTGCTCTGGAAGAAAGGGACAAAAATAGAAAACGTTCACACAACACCAAAAAGACCAGCAAAGAAGCAGAAAGTCACCATGAGTGAGGCGTATATGCCTGGCGGGTTTTGATCAAACCTGGCAACAATGAGGGAGGTGGCGCCTCCTGATACCCACGCCTTCGAGCGAATAATACCTACTTAGGGGGGACCAGGTGCCATATCAAAGGTTACAATACATTGCGAATATGTCCTGAACATGTCATATTATTGTGATGTAATTTGGCGGCTTTTCTGCATGAAACGGGAACACAAAAACATTACGAAGGCAAATTAGGGAAAAATATGCTTTCGGGGCTGTTTCTCGGACTTCTGTTTTTTTAACATTTGTCCTATCTATTCCCTCAATTATTGACCAATTTTAATGGTTTTAGTCTCATTTGAAAGAGGAAAGAATGGAGCAAAAAAACAATAAGATTATAATTGTTAAAAGTCTCATACTTTCACAATAATGTTTACTTTCTAACTTTGGGAAAAAAAGTAAAATTAATTTCAAGAAAAATATGGCATAAATAAAAAAGTAATCACTAGATATGGTTAGGCATGTAATGAGCTCTAAATAGAAAAATAAAAAAAACAACCGGACACACGGTTTGGCCGAAGTTACAAAAAACGATTTTCTCATGCGTCGGTTTTTATTTTGTTGTATAAATATTTTCGTCCAAATCGCTTGAAATTTGTACACAAAGGTCACAGTTATAAAACACATATAGAGGTAAAAATTTAAAAGAAATCGCTCAGTAATTTCTATTTATTAGAATTTTACAGGACGCTCCCCCTCATTCAGTACGGTCACGTATCATTTATTGGATTTCAGCTACATTTAGACGAGTTTATGAAACTCAGGAAGGATAAATGGTAGCTAAAAGGAAAATTGATATAGTTTGTAGCCTTTTATGGGGTAGACGTCCTTCCTAATCTGAATAAAATCGTATAATGACCATAATATAATGAAACTACGTCGCCGGTACAGAAGGGGTTACCCCTTCTGTGCCGGCGACGTCTATTTAACTTTATTCTGGCTACTATCAGACGATTTAATTCAGTATAAAAAGGGCTACGAGCAAGTAACAGGCTTCGAACTATCTCACTTAACTCTTTATACTACCACAGATCCGTCTTAAACTGCACAACATCGCCTAAATAGAGCTAGAATAAAATTCCAAAGAAGTTGCCGGTACAGAAGGGGTTATAAGGGTTACGCTTAACTTTCATATTAATTAGCGAATAAAGTTGTCAACACAGAGTCCGACGTCTGCTGTTCTTGTCAGGCCCAGTCAAGTGGTGGTATGGGTGCTATCATGTTATCGACCCCTCCGTTTACAGTTTATTTAGTCTAGATTTCACCTTAGTGGACTAAGGGGGTATCACACTGGGCCAATTCTCGCCATTATACCGCAAAAAATGGAGCTACCGCCAGTCTCCAGCACAAATCTCACCATTTGACGGAGCTAGGATGCTTCCCGCACTGGGTGGGAAGCTCCATTTTTGATGGAGGTAGATTGTCAGCCTCTTTACAGCTCGCATTTAATCTCATTGATATCTCAAGTATATGACGTCGAAATATATATTTTGCTACATAATTGTGTGTTTTGATTGTGAGAAGGGCTGCGGATAGACATAAACTAAGTAAATTAATGCTAAAATAGCTACACCACTTGCAGCTAAATAACCATTTCCTATACCTACGCCACGGCGATTGGTATAAAACGAAAACATTCGGTTGTGTAGCAGGAGGAACTGTTTTTCAGATGCCTATTTACTAAGAATCATTGAACAATATATTTAACCTAGCCTAACCTAACCTAGTATATTAGTGGACTATTTATGAATGTAAAATGTGAAAATATATTGTAACATTACCAAATTATTGAGATAAATACAGGTCTACCCGCATACACAGGATTATAGCCTACCAAGCATTCTACAACCTCCGAAAATATAAAATATATTGAAATATAATTGTCGATATAAATCCATATTACTCTAAATTATTGGTGAAACAGCACAATATAAACGACCGTTTAGTGCAGAGGTAACGACAGGGGCTCCGTCAGGCTATAGCCTATATTTTGCGAAAAACTTCCTCATAGCTACTTATATAAGCTTCAAACGCAAAACATAGCAACATTAACGTATAGATTGGGTCCTATTACACAAAGTTTGTCAATATCAATCCATATAAGACAGTTTAAGTGAAACCACTGTTCTATAGCCTACGCCACGGCGATTGGTATGAATCGAAAAAGTTCAAAATATAAATGTCCTCATATAAGCTTCAAATTAAAAAAAAATACACTAACGTGTAGATTGAGTCATATTGCATTATAATTGTAGATGTAAATCCATATTACTATACATTACAGTATAGGTGAAACGGCACAATATAGGCTAAGGTCGGACATTGTTATTGTTGTGTCGGAGACTCACGTAGCCAGGACGCTTGGCGTGTGTGATAGAATTTGCTGGCGCTACTGACCGGAAACGGAGAGTGGAGATTGGAGAATGGCGAGAATTTGGCCCAGTGTGATGCCCGCTTTATGGAACCCTCTGAAGGTTCCATAAGCTAAGGCGGCATCCGGCCATCTTTTCCAAGATGGCCGCCCACATAAAAAGCTTTGAGTATGGGCTCATAAGGGCACATGGGGGTGCTAAGGTGAAATCTTGGAGATATGGTACCACAGGAGCTCCATGAGATTCTTCGAGTATCCCGCCCCTGGTGACCTTCCCTTCTCTTCAGCCACACACATGGGCAGTAAAATCACGGGTTAACTTGAATTTGCCAGACAAGGTATCATCGTTTACCTTACTGACAAAGATTTGGTGGACATTTTTGACAATTATCTTGAGAAGGCTGGTCCCCCCAAGGAATCAATAAAAAAGGAGTATACTATGGTACTTTTTTGTATCTAGCTAAGAAAGTTTCTTGTAAACATACTATGCCGCTTCCTTAGACACAATCGCTCAACATAATGACACAAGCTTCGTAATGATTGTGAAAATATTATGAAACACAAGCAAGCATTCAGGCAAATGTAGTAGCTACTTATAACAGATTTGTCCAAGTCTTTCAAAATTTACTCGATGAACATTAGTCAGGCTACGAGTTTTGCTTTCTTCTGACAACAATCTGGAACGAACCTTTACCCGAGACTCGAGTGTTTGTGAGTCACTCTCAAGATAATTGATTTTTTTCACTGAATATATTGCATACATAATATTGTCAGTAATGCAGATGCGTCATTGCATAGACTACAGTAGATCTGGACTGGACACGAAAATGAAACTTTGCAGTAAGGGACCCAAAATCGGAGAACGAACCCCCAAATTCGAACCTCGAAACCGCGAAAATGTGATATTTTTCGCTATTTCGAGGTTCGAACTTGGGGGTTCGTTCTCTGATTTTGGGTCCCTTACTGCAAAGTTCCATTGTCGTGTCCAGTCCAGATCTACTGTAGTCTATGGTCATGGAAATCCATAATGGATAGTATGTTGCGATTATATAATACATCATGGACGAATGAACTTCATAAATTAACCCTTAAAATACCCTTCTGTATTTCTAAAAGTGTTAGTGTGGTGCTAATCAGAATTAGGTTTGGCAATACCTTTATATTGAGTTATCGTTTCACCCTTCTTATATCGAGCCAAATCCCTGTAATGTAAACTAAGGGAATGTGTTTGGTGAGCAACGTATACCAACCTCACAATTGATTAAGGAGCGACTGAAGATCGTGCGCCGGAAAACAAACTGTAGAAATAGTATAATCCCATATCAAAAGTATTATAGGTTTATATGAAAGGTTCTGAACTGTTGGTAAAGATTATACGAATCTGAAGGAGAGGGCAAGTCTTTGGAGAGTAGGCCGAGCAATAGCCGCTATGTTGTTGAAATCAGTATGTCCATCTATTGTATAATGTTCATTTTAAATAATGTTGTGATTAACCCGAGGATCGCGATAGGCCTCAAGGAAGTATCTGTAAGAAGTGTCTGTATAGCGAATGCGATATGCCTCATTGGAGGAAGCCTATGAAAACAAAAGCCATTTTTTTTTGTAAATGCCCCACAAGAACTCAAATGGAAGAAATAGGTTATTAGATGGTAAATTCCCCCTCCACTACCTCCTTCTCTCCTCCACATGTGTCACCCCCCCCCCCCCTTCTCATTCCCCCCTTTCTTCCCCCCTCACTTATTTCCTATTATTCCTTGTATTTTTTGTCATTCCTCCCTTTCCCTGCACAAAATATGAGTCACTGTCTTCCACACTTCTTCCTATCCTTCACATGCGCGGAATACAGGGGACTGTCAGTCTGCTTCAAGCGAGTATCACACTAGGCCACATTTTCGCCCTGCTCCGTTCTTTGATCTCTGTTTTCAGCCGGTAGCACAGGCAACTCCTAACACACACATAGACTTACCTGGCTTTACCACGACTGTAAGCGATCGTTTTATTGTGGTGTTTCACCTAAACTTTAGAATAATATAGATTGATATTGACAAATTTAGTGTTGTTTTTGTTGTTGCTGTTCCCCAGGCTGTCTGGCCAAGCAGCCCCAAGGTCCCGAGCAAGGCCAAGGCCATAACCGAGTGCCCCCACAGAACCCTACCCGCTTACCACTAATATAGCCAGGTGACCGAAGCCACTCCAAGGTTGGGAGCTGAGAAGGATGCGGAAAAACCCAGGAATCCAAAGCCCCACCCAAGGCCCTGTGCCCTCAGCAATTATGAAAGGAAAGTTGAGGGGCAAAGGAAAAATGTGATGCTTTGGCTCTGCCAACCTATATGTTATGTCGGGTTATAATATTTAATTCCCTTGGTACAGTCCGTTAAAACAATC
Source organism: Paralithodes platypus (assembly GCA_032716605.1). NCBI lineage: Eukaryota > Metazoa > Arthropoda > Malacostraca > Decapoda > Lithodidae > Paralithodes > Paralithodes platypus. The sequence continues at coordinate 22,544,383 of CM064511.1, read as the reverse complement.
CAATTATGGTTTGATAGACTTTAATACTCTTGACAGGAACATCCCTAGTAGGATCTTGTGCAATATACAAGGTATTCAATAGGACAATTAATACTCCATAACAACACAAGCATGAACATATATATGGTTTTATTTAATGGGGCACAGTTGGCGTAATAACACATATCATCATATATTTTTCTATCTCTAAATCCCGCACATAATGATACATTAACTTGTGCTTCCTAAATTGTACTAATATATCATAGTATTAAGAAGATTGGAGTCATGAATACCAGAACAGCCCAATGGTGAGCGTCTAGCGTAAATTGGAGTCATGAATACCAGAACAGCCCAATGGTGAGCGTCTAGCGTTAATTGGAGTCATGAATACCAGAACAGCCCAATGGTGAGCGTCTAGCGTATATTGGAGTCATGAATACCAGAACAGCCCAATGGTGAGCGTCTAGCGTAAATTGGAGTCATGAATACCAGAACAGCCCAATGGTGAGCGTATAGCGTATATTGGAGTCATGAATACCAGAACAGCCCAATGGTGAGCGTCTAGCGTATATTGTATCAAAACAGGAAAGTATACATAAAGATAGTAAACACAAGTAAATAAATATTAACCCTCAATACAATAATAAATGAGGGTCGAGTATCTTCCGTAACTAATGAAAGAATTAATCAAGTGAAGGTATAATATCCAACACGAGAGATGAGGCGAATTGACGTCTTCAAACAGCGACCCCCTGGATAGCAGGTAAGTCCCACGGTGTATCAAGGTAAGACTTAAAAGTGACCGCGTATACTACAGTGGCCTCAGGTACAGGTTCACGGGTCAGGTCATTCGCTAGACAGCGTTAGTGAAACATAAGTTTTTACTTAATGCGACTATGCGAGTTTAATATGAATTTAAATAGGACAGGGTGATGGAGAATTTAAATTGGAATAAACGAGATGTAGAAAATCCCGGCAAAGATTAATTTATATTTTATAAAGTATTTGCGTTACGTGATCGTATGCTAAGATAACGAAACAAGCTTAGGAATGCGTAGTAAGTAATATATTTATATATTATCGAGTAAAGCGAGAACGTTTAAATGACACAAGTCAAGGTGAAGATAATTAATTCTACTTTACACAGTATAAGTGAATCTGCTCAACGATAAATAATAAGATATTTACGTAAAGAGTAATGAATATTAATGATAGTTAATAATAACTGGGGCGCATATGACACAGCGATGCTTATTAATACTTAAATTCAGTATCAGTGATTGAGTCTGAACAAGTTAACAGAAACAATGAATAAAATAGTAGTTAATAATAACTGGGGCGCGGGCGACGAAATCCAGCTCATTAATACTTATAAATCAGTATCAGTGATCGAGTCCTGAACAAGTTAACAGAAACAATGGGAATTAAATACACAGGTACAGCTAGTGTATGTTAAAGGGATGTATATAAATGCGATACGAAACTATACGGAAGAATTCCTATGCATTGAACTCGAATATCACTACATCAGTAATCAACAGAACAGAATATAAACGTTCATAAAATAAACACTTCAAGAATGAAGAGGAGATTAAGGGGAATAGTAAAATGAATTATGCTATGATCTCGTTGGCAAATTGGGCGTAGGTGCTAGGTAAATAGTGATATAGATAAGAATTAATTACGGAATATACTGCGACTTCAACTCACGAATAATAAATAATACATGTACTTAGTAAATCTGCGAGCGTGTGGTCTTGATAGAAATGATTAACACAGGTATATCACGTATGCGTAATCGCTAAAAAGGCAAACAGGGTTTAACACAGATCAAAGATGAATGTCAAAGTTTAACACAGAGTAATCACAAAATCAGAAGGATAATGTATACGCACATACGAGATCTCGGGCACAGATCACAAATTAAGTAAGTACACAGCACGTTTCACATAATTATTTACATAATCATACCTCACAACAATAAGCAACAGAAGATACACGGTACACTTAAGTATTTGGAGGGCAGGGGTCGAGAGTACAAGTCTGGCCGACATGGAGCGAGGGTTAGAGGACAGCACTTCAGGGTTGTTGGCGCCACTCGAGCAGGGGTCCTAGGTCCAGGGGGTCAGGTAGGCAGGTGGTCCACAGGTCAGGCAGCAGACAGGCAGCACTTCAGGAGTACTTCAGGAGGTACTCTCGAAGGGGGAGAGGAGGCTGAGGCAAGCCAGGCACTTTTACTTAAAGTCTGAGCCCGAAGGTTAGAGACAATGAGTGAGGTGGAGGTTTGCATACTTTCTTCAGGTTTGTCTGAAGTCCTATGCTAATAATTTCTTGACCTCGTGGCTAGGCTTTCGGGGCTACAGGGGAATGGAGAAAAAGGTTAATTGGATGTTGTGAGGTACATATTTAATGTAGCCTTGGAAATGAGGTATTAATACATGTACCTACCATCTACCCACACAACTAAGGTAAACAAGCTTCGGTATGAGCTGTTCTGTGCAAGACGTGGAGAGGTAGAGTCAAGTCAACTCCCTCCTTGTGAGGACTGCCTCTTCATGCATGCACTGCGTGCAAACTACCAGGCTGCGATCTGGAGGAGAAGTCTTCAGAGCCAGCCATTTGTTGCGAACCCAACAGACTGCGGTTGGATGACAGATGAGGACGGTAAGCTTGCCGTCAACTGGATGCGAGGCTCACCAGCACCAGATGCTGTTATGCAGCTACTGTCTTGCAAGTGTGTGCGGTCATGCGAACTCCCTAAGTGTACTTGCCTCAGCAATGGTCTAAAATGCACGGACATGTGCAGGTTACAGACATGTCAGAACAAGGCTATTGAAGAAGAGCCGGTGGCACAACAGTCAGATTCCGAGTCTGACGTAGATGATATTTAGGAGTAGTAATTTGCCATAATAGTATGTACAAGCCCATGGCATGCTTAGTGTGTATTTACAGGACTTGTATTAAATGTGACAATTACTATATGCATTTTGTTGACATTTAGGCATTCCTGTCCCCAAATTTGACATTTAAAAAAATTTCGGAATTTTCGGTAGGGTATGTCTATTCAAGAAGTGATAACGACCATTAAGCTACCAATGTGCAAGGGCTATCATATCAAAACATAAACTAGAGACATGTAGCAAGCTAAAAACACCTAAGAGAATTAGTCACCCCGGGTGTACCGATATCCCAAAATTCGGGTTGGCTCATGGACTAGTCCATGAGCCAGGCCAGATATCGGTACCACCTGGGGTGACTAAACACGAATGGTACTAAAATGTTTATAGAGTGACTGTAAGTACATTAAGATATGATAGCCTTCTCGCACTGGTAGCTTAGTCTAATTTGTTTGATGCAATAGGGGCGCTACCCAAAAATAAAGATTTTTAGCGTGACGCTCGGCGTTTTCCTCATTTTCTTTAAAATCCATCACACAATCATCGCGAAACTTTGAACACCTATGTAGAATTATATTCTCTACCAGAGTTGTTCCTAGGTATTTTTCAAATTTCCTCATATTTCGGAATATACTCTATATTTTGGGTATTTTCCTCTAAATCTAGAATAAATCCTTAATATGGGGAACATTGAAAAATATATTCTAACAGCTCTTGTAGCTTATTTGAATCTCTACAAGAATTATTCCGATGTGTATTTCAAGTTTCTCCATATTTAGGGGTTTATTTCATATTTGGGGATTTTTTGTTATATTTTGGGGATAATTTATTATTGGAAGGAGCAAACATATGTAGAGTGGTTTCCATGTAATGTGTTTGTTTGTTCATGGTTTAATGGTGATATTTTTTGCAGGTGTGTGTCGACTGTTTGACGGCAGGATGGAACCATCTGCGAGGAAGAGAGCACGGATCGACTGTATCATCCACTGCTCTGATGATGACAGCGATGCTCTGGTGTCACCACAGGATTTGGACTCCTGGAACACATTGCTCAGGGCTGCAGAAATCAGGCAGCATGATCCAGTCCTGGAAGCAGCCAAGGGCCTTGAAGAAGGAGGAATACCACACATACATTATCACCGTAAATGTCGTAGTCTCTTTACAATGAAGAAGTCACTGGATTCTATCCTTGCCAAGGGTGTCAAGATAGAATCAGCAAGCGTCGACCCCAGGAGGAGGGCATCAAGGGATGCCCCTAGTACTAGCAGGGTGTATGCCAAAGTATGTATCTTCTGCGAGAAGTCAAGCAAGTACATAAAAACAACAAAGACAAGGGAGCCACTCATACAGTGTGTTGAGCTACGAGCAGATGAGAAGATTCGCAGAGCAGCAATAAGGAAACTCAACCAGAGAATCCTTGGTTAGTTAGCAGAGACCTTGTTGCTGCAGAGGGTCACTACCACAAGTCGTGCTACAAACTCTTCACAAAAGATGATTTCCCAGCGGCCGCCAGGTCGGGTGCAGGTGAAAATCAGGAAGAAAGCGAGGAAGCACGCTACGAAGAGGTTGAGACAGAAGCCCTCGAGGAACTCTGCTTGTATATAAGGACCAAATTATTCCCCAACCCAGAGGTACTGCCTATGACAAACCTCACATCTAGGCTTGAGAGATCCATGATGTCCCGTGGTATTATCCAACTGAAACCAGCGACAAAGAAACATGTTCGCCGAAAGATTGAAACCGAGTTTGGAGAATCACTACGCTTTGTCCCAGATGAGAAAGGAAAGCTTCTAATCTATCCACGCAGCCTCTCAATGGACGACCTTGCCCGGCAAGCACACAAAATGGCAAAAGACCTGCAAGAAGCAAGAGCAGCTAACTCTGAAGATGTCTTAACCAAAGCAGGAATGCAGCTGAGGAATGAGATCAATAAACAAGATGTGAGTCAGCCATGGCCTCCCGATACAGATCAGAATGTCATTCCTGCAGCAGTCACTCAATTCCTGCACACCCTGCTGACAGGAGAGTGTGAGTGTGAAACTCCCTCTGAAAGAGCTCAACGTCTTGCCACTTCCTTTGGCAGTGACTTGGTCTTTGCTGTTACCAGTGGCAAGACAAAACCACCCAAGCACGTACTGCTGACCAATGCTGTAAAGTCTTTGACAGGAAACACAGAACTGATCCGAACTCTGAATCGTCTTGGTCACTGTGTGTCTTACTCAATGTTTGAGGAGATCGATACAGCCCTTTGTATCCAGAAGCTGGAATGCTCAAAGGATGACATTCCACTGCCAGCAAACATCTACCCTGGTGTGTTCACAACCCTGGCCTGGGATAACATTGACCGACTTGAAGAGACCCTAAGTGGAGCAGGTACTTCTCATAGAGTCAATGGCATTGCTGTCCAGTCCAAGGTTGCAGGCTCTGTGCCAGAGAAAGTCCTGCCAGAGATTACCAAGTCCAAGATAAGAAGCATCACTCAGACATCATCAATGCTGCCAATATACAATGTTGGGCGGCGGGCAGGGCCACCTAGGATTGAGACTGCGTATGTCGACACTACCAAGGAAGTCCAGGATTCAAAGACAAAGAACCATATCTGGCTTCTTACTCGAATGTCAGACAATGAGGACCAGTCCATCAGCAGTTGGAATGGGTTCAACATCAAAATGCGCAGAGACATTGCAGTGGTTCAGGACACTGTAAGCTACCTGCCCACTATCAATGCTCCCGCAACAGAAATGTCCACCGTTAATGAAATCTTGGAACAAACGCATGCTATCATGCAGTCCTTACAGCTTAACAAGATTGTGTGCGTGTTTGATCAAGCACTCTATGCCAAAGCTGCCGAAGTTCTCTGGAAACAAGAGAAGTTCAAGAACATTATCATCAGGATGGGCGTCTTCCACACAATCTGTAATCTCATCTCCACCATAGGAAAGAGGTTTCAAGATGCAGGTCTTAGAGATCTGTGTGTGGAATCAGGTATCATCGCAGAAGGATCAGTGTCAGGAGTGATGAACGGCAAGAGGTACAACAGAGCAGTGAGACTACACAAGCTCGTGTATGAAGCACTGATGAGGCTTGCATGGAAAGGCTTCCTTTCATGGCTAGAAGAAAACCATTCAAGGGACATACACCATCTAGATGAAACACTGAAGGACATCAACAGCTTTCACAGCAATGTGTCTCAGGGACTCTTTCAAGAGCTGATGGAGAGTGAATCATGCACACATATCATGAAGCTTTTCCAAGTTTATCTTGAGACCCTCAGAGATGAACACAACCTCTCAGCATTCTGGATGTCATACCTGGACATGGTTGAGATCATGCTGGACTTAATTCGAGCCTCCAGAGAAGGCAACTGGATGCTCCACCTAGGAGCAATCCGACAGATGATACCGTGGTGTTTTGCCTATGACAAAGTGAACTATGCCCGGTTCCTAACCTACTACTATGCCTTGATGTCTCGACTGCCCATTGAACACCCAGAGGTCCATGAACACTTCATGCAAGGTGGCTTTTCGGTCCAGATCGGTAGCAAGAATCCCTTTGGACGGATCCCTGTGGACCAGACAATCGAAGAGACGATCAACAAAGACAACCCAGACACCAGGGGGCACAAAAGGCTTCAGCCTGAAAGGCGGAGCTGTCGCCAGGTACTACCTGACATCGGAGTATCGCAGCAGGTACTTAAGGCAGCTCAGGACTATGGTAGTAGGCCAAAAGTATACTGACTTCAGCCACCCAGACCTACAGATGCCCAGGATTAGAAGAGATGAGGCCGATGTCCAATCTTTAGTTCAACTGATGGAGACCAGCTGGTTGAACCCCTTCAACGCAGAGCAAGAAGATCTTGTCAGTTTGTCAACTGCGACTATGGCACCACCAGAAGTTGTCAAAGACCTTCTAGGGGCCTACAGAATAGGAGAGGATGCATATCAAGCCTTCAAGGAAGAGCGCCTGGAGATCGATACGCCAACTATACAGTTTCATGACACGATGACGAAGACGAAACTGAGAACGTTCACTAACATCAGAATGAAGCCACGCTCACAAGACCATGCCAAGGAGGTTATCTTAAAGGCTGACAGGAACCTATTTGGCCAGATGATCCTTGTTGCCGAGAACAGAAAGCTCAAAATGAGTGATGTCTTGGCTCATCCCCTGGGGCCTTTGCCTTGGGCACTTGCCAGCGGTGATGGGTCTCTCCGCAAGACCAACAAGGCTGCCCTCGCAAAGGAGTTAGAGAGGAATGTTTCTCCTGCAGAAGTGATACCCGAGCCCTCTGCTACCATAATTGATGGGATGAGCCTGGTCCACAAACTGAAGGGAAACGACAAAACTTTTTCACAGCTTGCAGGTACAGCACTGAGTCACGCTGTTCATGAAGGTGCTAAGAGCAGGCGCATTGATGTTGTGTTTGATATCTACAAGGAGACATCCATCAAGGATGCAGAACGAGCCAAAAGAAGTGCAGGCACAGGAATTCATTTCAAGAACATTCAACCTGGGCACAACATCCAGCAGTGGAGAAAGTTACTCGGTAGTTCCTCCAACAAGGCAAGTCTTATCAAGTTCTTGGTAGAAGAATGGAAGGCACCACAGCACAGGGAGAAGCTCAAGGACAAGGAGCTGTATGTCACATGTGAGCAGCGCTGCTTCAAGATCACCAAAGAGCAGTGGGAAGAGGCTCCTGAGCTTAAGTCAACTCAAGAAGAAGCAGACACACGCCTTCTTCTCCATGCACTTCATGCAGCAGAATCTGGGAACAAGTCTGTCATCATCACTGCAGAAGATACAGACGTCATGGTGTTGTGTCTTGGCATGTGCCACAAGATCCCATCCCATCTGTTCCAGAAGTGCGGGACGAAGAACGGGACAAGATTCCTGGATATCACCACACTGAGCCGCACACTGGGAGGCAGCGTGTGTGATTCATTGATTGGTATGCATGCCTTTACAGGCTGTGATACCGTCAGTGCATTCGCTGGCCGAGGGAAGATGACGACACTCAAGCAGGTGAAGATGGACAAGACATACCAGCATGCTTTTCACGAACTTGGACGCTCATGGGAAGTGTCTCCTGAACTCTTTGAGAAGCTACAGGAAATCACCTACCTATTTCCAAGGTACAATCATATAACTAGAAATGTTCATTCTCTAGGTCTTAGGTTACCATAAACTTATATAATTCGTTTAGGCCCTTATTCCTAACTCTGTCTTCTGGGGGTTATAATAATTATTGGATGGTGAGCATATAGGGAATTCCCCTTGTATACCCTCTAGTAGGATCCTACAGGGTATACTTTAATTCCACTTATATCTCTAATGCTCGAGCCGTTGATAATGCAATTTCATAAACAGCTGCTAGTTGTAATCCAAGTTGGGCTGGACTGTAGATGATGGTTTCTTACTGGTGGAGGCCATGTAGAAGCTGCTTTGTAATTGGCTGTCCCAGGGGGCCTGTGGTTGGTTAATCTGGAGCGGCTGTGATTGGTTGTGGTGTCCCTCCGTTCTCCCAGAAGGAGGTAGGTGTTGTAGAGTACGGCTTGGTATGACCAACTGAGGTAAATGTGACTGCAGGGATGACTCGTGTATTTTGGTGGCCCTCCCTCGTTTCTTTTGGCTTTTGGGTTTCTGTGTTGGTGTCCGGATACTGGCTACTCGATGCACTTCTACCTCTGGTATAGGTTTGAGGCCGGTCATCTCACTATAGTACTCCCTACTGCCAACCTAAAGGTTGGCAGATTAGGAGCCAAAGCGTCACAGTTTTCCTTTGCCCCTCAACTTTCCACGGAAGAGACACCGTCACTTGAGATCTAGAAAATATATAAGTAAAAGAAATAGTCAGAGTAAGCTATGGGTATGGCAGAGGTCGCCAGAGCTGGGCACTTTAGCCAACACTTCCACAAATAGCCAATTCCGCCATGGCGGAAGTGTCATTTTGTTGGCGAATTAGCATTGGCGCCAAAATGGCTGCCTATTTGCGGGTTTGAAGCTCTGGAAAGTACCTCCATGTTGCAAACCTCGAGTCCGCAAAATAAAAATTCCAGCCGCCAGCCAGCCCTGGGCCGCTCCTGCAGCTCCAGCCAAAAAAGTCATGTGACCAAGCCAACTACCTGTGTTCTGGAATCTAGGCCTATACACCGGCTCTTCACGTTTGTTCACTTACTTAGTAGCAAGCGTCGAGCTAACACCTACAACACACAGCAGTCCAAGAGTTTCCAACCTGCTAGCACTTCAACTTTGTTTATATTTTCGGCCTATTGAAGTGAACATGGAGTCTACCATCATGCCTACTGCAGCTGCCAACAGCATGGGGAGCAGTTCACCACCATCATCCGACAGTGATGCTGCAGAGCATGCAGAAATCCAGGACCTAAGCCACCCCTGGCCCCACCTAGAAACCTTCTATGGGCCTGTAATTACCAAGAAGATGTCTCTGGAGAAGGGCTTTATAAGTTTATAATCTAGCCTAGGCCTAATTTAAGATTATAAAGTTAGGCTAGGCCTATCGTTAATTTGATTGATAGCCTGTTAATTTTTAACCTAAACTAATGTTATTAGGCTACCCTAATCCCATCAAAATGCCTCAAAGCATGTAGGCCTAGGCTAAGTCTAACTTCTATATAGGCTAGGCTATATAGCCTAGGCCTAGGTCTATAATCACTAATCCCATCAAAATGCCTCAAAGCATGTAGGCTAAATATTGCATGTTCTAACTTCTAAATATAGCCTAGGCCTATAGGCTAATTACTAATATAAGTAATTTTATTAGGCTAGGCCTAGGCTAGGCCTAGGCTACCCTAATCCTATCAAAATGCCTCAAAGCATGTAGGCTAAATAATATTACATTTTCTAACTTCTATATATATAGGCTAGCCTAGGCCTAGGTCTAGGCTATAATCAGTCAATCACTAATTCCATCAAAATGCCTCAAAGCATGTAGGCTAAATATTGCATGTTCTAACTTCTATATATATAGCCTAGGTCTAGGCTATAATCACTAATTCCATCAAAATGCCTCAAAGCATGTAGGCTAAATATTGCATGTTCTAACTTTAATATGTAGCCTAGGCCAAGGTCTAGGCTATAATCAGTCACTAATTCCATCAAAATGCCTCAAAGCATTTTAGGCCTAGGCTAAATATTGCATGTTCTAACTTCTATGTATAGGCCTAGGCCTATAATCACACTAATTTTATTAGTGTCAAGTAGAAAGTGTTAATTTTGAAAGTATCATATAGGCCTAGACTAAATTTAGCCTACAATAAAATGTTATTAAATTTTGATTTGAAGATAGGCCTTTATTCTGAGCATTAAAATTAATAGGCCTAGGCTACTTTCTATTAAATTACTTAATCTATCTAAGTGGACCTATCTAGGCATATATAGCCTATTGCCATTCCCAAAGGGGGGACCACGAATAAATCGCCTCTTTGCACCTCTGTGATCCGGCGTACCTCCTGAATGGTGCGGAATTGCGAATACTGATTATTACTGAAGCACTCACCCCATAAACAAGTTGCCCCAACGTTTTACTGCCCATGTGACAAACTAAGTGGCCTATGCTTTATATATTAACCCTTTCACTGCGGAAATTCCCGGCGCGACCGAAGCCGCTCCAAGGACCCGTGCCCCCAGAGAGGGGGCAGGGGATGGTTGTGACGGTTTGGCTCCCGAAACTGCTCCCCGTGGCCGGCATCCGGTTTTCCTCCACTGGTCATTGATTTGGCTTCGGCCGTGGAGGGTCGGCAGCCATCCGCGGTTGGCAGCCTCGGGAGGTGGCCCCACGGCGTAGACGCCGCCACATCAGGACCACGCTATGCCCCAGCTAGCCACAAACACATACACTAATTATAAAAGAGCTAACTGGGAAGCATTCACAAATGAGACAGAACAACACTTCACAACTCTAAACAGTACACCCATCACTAACATCAACAATGCTGTACACATACTCAATAAAACTATCCAAAATGCTGACAAGAAACACATTCCAAGAGGTAACAGAAAAAGACACAACCCCAACTTCACACCAGAAATTCAAAACCTCATCAGACAACGCGACATACTGAAACACTCCCCAGCACCCCACACACAAGACATCACACAACAAATTCAAGCACTCAACACCCAAACTAACAACAAAATACAAGAACAACACAACTAAATTGGAATAACTTCCTACAAACACAAGACTTGATCACAAAACAAACCCCAAAAAACTCTACAAAACACTAAACAGCATCACAGTTTCCAACAGCAACACAACACAATCACATGCTGCAATCACAACAACAGACTCTACTCCTTCATGTAAACAACAAGCAAACACTCTCATCAATCACTTTTCACATGTCAGCCACCTAAAACCTCACAAAGACGACCGACGTGTCATCCGACGTAAGAGACAATTCCCCACAGACCCTGACTATACACCCTTCACCAATCACCAGACAAGCATATCATCAACAATCTCAAGCACTCACCCGCCTGTGGCCTAGACAACATAAGCAACATACACCTCAGACACCTAGGACCACAAGGCATACAAGCACTCACTAACATATCAAACTACAGCTATTCACACAACACAATACCAGACATTTGGAAGCATGGTATCATCATCACATTCACCAAACCCAACAAAGCCCCCACGCTACCCTCCTCACACCGCCCCATCACACTCCTTTGCTCCCCCTCCAAAGTCATGGAACGCCTAGTATTACAACTAATTACACCTGACCTACCCCTAGCTCCAACACAACATGGCTTTAGGCCACTGCACTCCACAAAAACTCTTCTCACAGACCTTACACAAAGAGCTTTCGACGGCATCAACTCAGCTAGACCACCACACAGATCACTATTAGCCACACTCGACATTAGTAAAGCCTTCGATGCCATCCCCCGCCACAACCTAACAAACAAAATCTACAACACAAACATGCACAACAACACAAAAAGGTGGCTGGCCAACTTCCTAGCAGGCAGATGTGCACACGTATCTTTTGCCGGTCAGTCATCTAAAATCAGAAACTTTCCAAACGGAGTCCCACAAGGATCCGTCCTATCGCCCGCACTCTTCAATCTGTACATGCACGATATAACTACACCCAATACGCCCCAAATAAACTTAGCCTCCTATGCAGATGACATAACACTCACATGCACACACCATGACCCAAAAAGAGCAACAGATCTCCTTCAACCCTATCTCAACACACTACATGGCTGGTGCACTACAAACAGACTTAATCTAGCTCCAGCCAAATCCACCGCAACCCTGCTCACAAGTTGGACAGGAGAACACGAATACATCCCTCAACTCACCATAAACAACACACCCGTAACACATACACACACACCCAAAATCCTAGGAGTAACATATGATACTCATATGACATTCAAACAGCACACCACAAACATTAAAAAGAAACTGACACCCAGACTTAACCTCTCCGCGGCGCACAGGGGGTTTTCTACAGGGTAAGACTGTGCGCACCTATGATGATTTTGGGACCTATTGCCAATTTCGATAAAAAGTACATCATCGTGTAGGGAATGTTTGCGTGCATCGGCCCATATATATTTGACCCCCCAAAAAATGTCTGGGGGGGGTAGGGGAACGGTCCGTAGTTGAAAAATGTGGAGCGAATGGCACCGCGCGGCTAGATTGTCATCGAGCGGCGAGATTTCCCTGCCGAATATTTACGCGCGCAGGGGATAGAAGGAGAGGGAGGAGGGGGTGGGTTACCGCGTATTATCACTATATCTCCTTTTTCGAGCCCTTTTAGGCTATTTAGAGTATGTATACGTGTGTAGGGCACCCATATAACAATGAATATGCCTCATAGTGACCAAAAATTGCAATATATAAGGGAATTATAAGAGAATATTTAGGCGGGAATGAAGATGTGTTGGAGGTTTGGCGGCAATTTATGAGCTGAGAGTGTGGTTTACGCCATACATATCACGTATATCTTGTACGTAGAGCACTGTCACGCTATAATACAGACTTGTACGTATGTATACGTGCCATATATCAAAATATATACCGCATATAAACCAATTCATGCGATATTTACGCACATTATCAATGAGTTTCTATGCGTGAACCAAGGTGTGAGTGAGTTGTGGTGGGAATGAAAGGGGGAGAGGGTGTGTTACGCCATAAATATCACGTCAATCTTGTATTTAGAGCACTCTCATGCTATAAAAAAGACGTGTACATATGTAGGCGTCCCATATAACAAGGAATATACCGCATATAGCCCAATTGATGCGATATTTACGCAAATTGTGAATGTGTTTCTAGCAGACGGAAGCCTGAAAGGGGGGGTTGGGGGTGGGTGTGTGGGTGGGAGGGAGGCATGCAGGGGTGCAGTGAGTGAGTGAGTCGTGGAGAGATGGAAGTCAGGCAGATCTCTAGATAGATAACCAGCTTAGTGATAATTGTGGAGGCGCCCCAGGCGTATTGATGTTTGGTATTTTGACCCTTATGTCTACCAGATGGTGTTCGTTGCCATCAACAGGTCTACAATAACATGAGTCAGGAATGGAGAGAGAGAGAGAGAGAGAGAGAGAGAGAGAGAGAGAGAGAGAGAGAAACTGAGACATGCGTATGTCGTACATCTAAATGGACTTCAGAATTGCATTTTTATGCAAGCAGACATTGCATTTTAGACACATGTGAAGTACCACAGAAACATGTAGGCCATTGACTGTAAATAAAGTACTATATTTATAGACCACCAGCGACGGTGCTGAGTCAACACAGGCAGATTGCCTGTTGTGATAGAGGGCTAAATATAGACTGGTGTCTCCTTACACCTGCGAAAGGGTAGATTGCCACCAGAGAAACGTTTACTTTTTTATTTCGAAGTAATATGCAATCTAAATGTATATTCGAGACCTACTGCAATTATTTGTATGACAGTCATGACTATGTATAATCCAATATACGCGCGTAGGCGAGACATAAGAAAGCTGGTTGAGCAATTTTCGACACCCACACAGTTATTATTCATTTTTATTTACAATATTATACAATACAAATGTATTTGTGAAGAGTATTTTATCCATTATTGTATTTATACCAATTTTGTTCCCAGACAGAGCTGCTGTAGCTGGAGAATCAAGGAGCGGCAAGGGTCACCTCGTGACCGCCTGACCGTGTGAAAATGAGTGGAGTCACACTGAGAGGGGCAATTTTGCTGAGTGTTTGGGCAATTTTTGACAGAATAAAGTTATATAATTACTAATTCTTGACAGAGACAAACTATTATAAACCTTGGCATGATATAATTGATAATCCCATCAATTTACAAACGTAAATTGGTGGGATAATTCATTTTTTTTTGTATATTGTCATTTCGATTGTACACACGAAGTTTTGAGTGATATTTGGTATGAGCTCCTGTGGCATTGTTGGTAAGGTCGCGGACTGGAAAACTCAAAGTGTCGTAGGGTAGTGGGATCGAATCCAGGAGGGGGTTATGGGGAAGGTTTTATATTGTCTAGAAAATTTTTATAAATTTTTTTTTTTACAAGATCATGCCATTGTATTCAAACAATATGAAATATTCATAGAATATATCATATTGTAAGAATACAATGACATGACCTTGTTTTCTTTTTTTCTTTTTTTATTGTTTTATTTTATTATCATAGTAGGTTGACATGATTTATTGAAACATATTTATTTTTGTACAATTCATTTGAGGTAAGAAAATAATTATATACACATTACTTAGGCTAATAACAAACATATATATTGATATACTAAAAAAATAAGGCATATTACATGTAAATCTTTGAAACTTATAAACTAAATAATGAAACATACAATTATATAATGTTAAAGCTATATCACAGGGACATCTTTGGAACTTATACATTATATAATATATATGTTACATTATGAGGTAGCGTGATCAATTAGGTCAGGTCAGGTAAGGTAGGGCGCGAGTCCAGGGCAGGGCAGGGCAGGGCAGGAGGCGAGTCCAGGGCAGGGCACGGGGCGAGTCCAGGGCAGGGCAGGGCAGGGCAGGGGCCGACACTCAGTAGTTCTTGAAGGTGTGGTAGTCCCTGAAGCAGTCACCCAGGCAGAGTGCAACTTTGCACTCGGCGCACATTGAGGTGACTCTTTTGGTTACATGGGGTTTCCTCACACTGGAGCTGCAGACGGTGCACTGCACCTGCCTGTGACGAGTGCCAATCAGCTCGGTGTTGGTTGTGTAGTGTCTTTCGACACCCAGCTGGATGCGGTCAGGAACGTGATCCCCACGCCATGCCGTACGTCTGTGAGTGGTGGTGCTTACTTCTCCAGGAGTTGGTAGGAGACGTTGTACACGAACTCCCGGAATTTCAGCTTCTGGTTTGGGGCCATATCCTTCTTCACCAACCACAAGTTGTAGGCGTTCAGCATCGTTATGTCAACTAGGTGGAGGAAGAGCTTGTGATACCACTTCACAGTCTTCCTCAGACACTCAACACCTGACAGTTGACAGTCAGACTTGTCCACCAGGCGCATGTTTTTGGTGTAGTCCACTACCATGTCGGGCTTGTAGATTGTCTTCCTGGTTCGGTAGTGGATTTTGCCAGAATCCACCTGGGCACCTGTGTGGACGGTGGAAAGCAGGTGGACGTCTCGCTTATCCTTCCACTTCAGGGCTATCACTTTTCCACACTTTTCGAGCTGCTTGTATTTCTGCCCCTTTCGTGGCGTTCTTCGCACAAGCCTCTCGCGGTGTTGCCTGGCCACGTCGTCTACTGAAGGTGTGTCACTGGAGGTGGCATCTGACAGAGGAATGACATCACCTGTGAACTTTGGCATAAACTTTCTTGTCTTTCTGACAGTCCCACATGACCCCGTTTGGTTGTCATGAAGAAACTGGCAGAGAGCAGGAGAAGTATACCAGTTGTCAGTGTAGATGATGTGGCCTTTGCCCAGGTAAGGTGCCAACATTTTCCTGACGATGGCACCTGACATGCCCATGGGGTCATTGGGAGCGGCTTTCGGTATGTCAATGTCAGTGCCTGTATACACGATCATGTCAAGCACTATTCCAGTTTCACAGTCGCACAACACGAAGAGCTTGATTCCGAACCTATGCCTCTTCAAGGGGATATACTGCTTGAAAACAAGACGTCCTTTGAAGAGCACGAGCGACTCATCAATCACCAAATTGAGGAAGGGGTAAAAGTATTTCCTATACCTCTCCAACAACATGGTGAACACATCCCGAACTTTCCATATCCTGTCAATCCTGTTAGGATTTTCGTTGTCTGCAAAGTGCATAAATCTTAGCAGCAACAAAAATCTGTCACGAGTCATGAACTTATTGAAAGTTGGGGTGGCGATGAGAGGGTCGTGCTTCCAGTAGTGTTGCAACACATGCTTCTTGATCAGAGGCATGAGGAACAACAAGGCAAAGAACGTCAGATTCTGCCACAGTCGTATCCACCCAGCCTCGTATTCTCGCTTTTGGAGAAAGGACGTCCAATCTGCCAAACACCCACCTGTAGTAGGCGTTTGTTTGGGCAACGATGTAAGTCATTACCTCCATGTCGAAAAAAGCGAGGAAGAAGTCGCTTTCGTTCGCTTGATCATCACAGGGCCAGTTGTCAGTTGTTCCTGACGTCCCAGGATTGAACTGGGGCACGTCAGGTACAAAATTGACCCCGTCAGACCAATCGAACGAAGGCATGCCAGGGATCGGAATGTCGTCTGCGTCTTCTTCTGCGTCTGAAATATCGCTTCCATGGTCGCGATACAGCACTTCATCATCATTACCCTCCTCTTCACTCGATAGACGATGCCCTTCCTCGTTTTCGTCACCGACGTCGGACTCACTCCCACTGTCCACTCCCAAATCCCCCCACCCTTGGTCCCGTGCTAGGGCTTCGTCGACGAAACCCGGGCTGCCAATGTCCTGCGAATCACCATCAAACAGCAGGGCGGCATACTTAGATGGTGTAAGTTTTTTCCGGTTCACTTTGGCACGTGCGGGCGTCTTATGAACAGGGACAGCAGAGGTGGGGGCAGGGGCGGCCGGCAGGGGCGGCGGCGGCGGCAGGGCGGCGGCGGCAGGGGCAGCAGTGGTGCGTGGCCTTGATGGCAAGATGATGGTGGTGCCTGTCGCCCTTCTCTCTGTTCCTTGGGCAGGGGCGGCAGGGGCGGCAGGGGCAGCAGGGGCGGCAGGGGCGGCAGGGGCAGCAGGGCCGGCAGGGACACCAGGGCCAGCAGTCGCTTTCCCAGTCGCTTTCCCTCTCCCTTTCCCCTTCCCCTTCCCTGTTCCTTGGGCAGGGGCGGCAGGGGCGGCAGGGGCAGCAGGGGCGGCAGGGGCAGCAGGGCCGGCAGGGACACCAGGGCCAGCAGTCGCTTTCCCAGTCGCTTTCCCTCTCCCTTTCCCCTTCCCCTTCCCTTTTCCTTGGGCAGGGGCGGCAGGGGCAGCAGGGGCAGCAGGGGCGGCAGGGGCGGCAGGGGCGGCAGGGGCAGCAGGGGCAGCTGGGCCAGGGGCGGCTGGTGGTGGTGGTGGTGGTAGGGGCACTGTGGCTGGCGTACGGGTTCTCTTCCCTACGCCCGTGCCTTTAATTTTTCCTGCCCCCGCAGGTAATGCAGCCCTAGGGCGGCCTCCTGCGTCGCTGGTACTGGTGGCAGGGGTGGCAGGGGTGGCAGTGGTGGCAGTGGTGGTGGTAGTGGTTGTTGCAGTGGCCTGGGTCGTGGTGGCAGTGTCCCGAAAGACCAATGACCTCTGTGCCATTGCCCTGCTTGCACGTGTTTTACGTGCTTTTGGTGCTGGTGCTTCGTCCTCCGAGCTGTAGAGCATGTCGTACTGGTAGCTAGGGTTTCTGGTAGCCACCCTCTGCCTTCCACGGTGGCTGACACCACCAGAAGGAGGGCTGGTTGTGTCATCAGGGAGCGAGCGTGAGGGACGTGTGGGCTCCATGACTAGTGCTTGGTTACTGGCGCGGTGGTGCTTGCACGAGTGCGGGGCGAGCGTGTGGCGGGGTGGTATCGACAGTTGCCATGTAGTACTACACCCACACCAATTTGTAGCGGCCTGCCTATAAACCCGCAGTTTTGGTACGTGTTCAAAAGCCTTACTCTTAAGAGTCTTCCCGCAGTCCGCCGGGGGAACTCTTAAGAGTCTTCCCGCAGTTCCCGGGTTAAAGGTGAATTACGGAGGCAGAATAAAAAAGATGAGTTACTCACATAAGCCAAACTATATATGAATATAGTTATCCACAAATATACCAGACACTGATAGTTAGACATAATTCATATGAAAAAAATTATAATAATAACAATACTCGAAAGCAAATAGGCAACTATTTTCCGCTACGATAATAGGCGCATCGTCTGCTGACATCACCTGTTACCACAACAAACATGACACGAGGTAGAGGACTCACAGATTCTCCCTATCCCTAGTATATAGTCCCTCTATTCACGATGATGAGAAAATGGTTACAAATTATGATTATGAAGTGCTGGTTCCTGATGTATCATTTACACAGTATATTGTATTAATCCCCTTATGATTCTGTGTTTACTAGGCTAGGGCATTCTCAGCTGACGAAAATAGATTCCACAGCAGACCATACAAAATGTCTACGTCCATCAATAGGCTATCATTTAGAAATACTTTGGGAGTTGAGAATTAGTCGTGGGGTTCTTGGATGGATTTTCTCTGATAGGGATGTGGTTGACGCTCTGTATAAAATGGTTTAGTTGATTACATCAGGCAAGGTTTACCTTGATGATAAAGGCTAGACTAGGGCTACACACTTCGATCATTCTTACCTTGGTATGAGATGCTTACATAGCCTAGGCTAGACACTTCGTCATTCTTACCCTGGTATGAGATACCTACATTTAGAAATTTCAAAGCACAGTTAGCCTAGGCCTACATTCTAAAACAGGGCCGGATCCAGGACTTTTGAAAAGGGGGGGGCGCGGTGTTGAGAAGAGGCTATGAGGAGTGTCGCCTCCCGGCCGTCGACGAAACACCATAGACGTGATTCAAACATCAGATATTCATGTTATTTTTCTAGTTAGGCCTTGTAACTTTTCGTCGATATGCCAATACAAAACATAATAAAGTTTGGAGCAACACTACTTCAGAAACACTAGGCTATATCAATGATCCATACAAAAGCTATTCATGAAGCTAGGCCCTACTAAATATTTGTTTTTCATGTAAGTAAATGGAGCCAGGACATCACCCCTAACACATACAAATAGGCCTAATACCCAACTGAAAAATAGGGGAGGGGCGTATGCCCCCAATCTAAATCCGGCCCTGTTAAACTGTAATTGTCTTGGTGTAGTGACTTGACTAGGCCTAGTTTACGTTACTGAACACAGTGGGTAAACCAATAGGAAGAGGTCACCACCTTTGGGAAGATAGGATAAGATTGGGTTAGGTATAGGAGAGGATAGTTAATATTAGATTAAACCAATGGATACTCTTAACGTACAACTTTAAAATATTTTGGGTTAGCATAGCCTAATGGTATTCCAAACCTAGGATAGCCTACAGTATATCCTGTAGATATTAGAACTGTGCCACTGGAAGAATTGTCAGTCGAAGTAAATATTAATTTTAATGTTCAACCAGAACTAAGCCTAGGCTATAGTCCTATACACATTATGAGCTAATATAGTATTACAAAATTTAATTAGGGTAAAATACATTACCCAATGGTAAAATTAGTTCTAGGTTATGTTAATATCTAGCCTACTAAATGGATTGGGGGAGACCTGATTATTCAACTAGATATGTCACGTAGGCCTATTTGGAGTTTGTAAATAGGCCTTGGCCCTATGTATGTTAGGCTATTAGGCCTATTATTTATTTATTTTTAAGAAAAGTTCTAATACCCAAAGCAAAGCCTGCAAAGGAATACTTAAAGATGTAGTTGTTATAAACTAGAACCAGGTTATGATGCTCAGACCAAATTCATGTTGGCTATATCACTCCAATTAGACAATTCCTGAAAGCCACCTAACTTTATGATGATATCTGACTACTGACAGTTACATGACTTGACTTTGCACCTCCTGACCGAACACTATCCTTGTGAGGGCCCTGGAGGTGGATTCACTAACGGTCGTACGATCCGAAAACTCCCTTACCGTTCCCTTACGCCTCAATGCTGGTATTCACGAAGCGTCGTAGCGGCCATCTTTGATCGTAGGAAGCCCCTTTTGCAAAGGGTGGTCCGGACCACCCTTACATGAATTTGACCCGGATATAGGTACACAAATATCGATAACACAACCCGCGACCATAACAAATTCGTCTGCAGTATAGCTCTTTATGACACTACTAAGTCATTATTGAGGCAATAATAGCGCAATATGATTGTTAACTTGTGTTTACAACACCATTAAGGCATTTAATACAAAGTATGAATATATTTGTATCCTTAACCCGGGAACTGCAGGAAGACTCTTAAGAGATCCCCCGGCGGACTGCGGAAACACTCTTAACCCGGGAACTGCGGGAAGACTCTTAAGAGTTCCCCCGGCGGACTGCGGGAAGACTCTTAAGAGTCAGAGAAAAAAAAAAGTAAATTTTAAACATCGAAAAAAAAATAAAAATAAAATATTTGCCCTTGGGCCATACAAAATATCAGTCCTCTACCTCCCCTCCTTCCCCACTTTCCTCCCCTCCTTCAGTTATCACCTATTTTCCCTGTTATTCCCTTATTCTGAGGTATATTTTTGTGCTAACATTAGCGAGTTGCAAGCAGGGCATTGTCATCACTGTTAGCAAGCGAGTGCAAGAGAGAGAGAGAGAGTATCGATCGACAGTGTCACAGTGGCCTTGGGGGAAATTGGCGGGAAAGGAGGTTGCCTCACCCATACATTATGTAACTCGCGGCCTGTATCGCCGATTTTGACCATCCAAACGCTGTTTTCACTTGTTTTATTGTTGTAACAGGTTAATACCTTTATAATCAACCTATAATAGGCGCATATGGATAAGTATTAATGCTATTTATGGAAAAATTTATATTTTAGTGATGGAAACAGCTCAAATACGTCAGCACAGGCAGACGTTTCTAATTACCCACATGCGCAGTTCAGAGGTTAAGAGTCAGGGGGAAAAAAAATCCATTTAAAACACCCAAAAAAAAAACTTTTGTTTTGTTTTTATTTTTTTATTTTTTTTATTTTTTATTGCCCCTGGGCCATACCAAATATCACTCCTCCACCTCCCCTCCTTCCCCACTTTCCTCCCCTCCTTCAGTTATCGCCTATTTTCCCTGTTATTCCCTTATTCTGTGGTATATTTTCGTGCTAACATTAGCGAGTTGCAAGCAGGGCATTGTCATCACTGTTAGCAAGCGAGTGCAAGAGAGAGAGAGAGAGTATCGATCGACAGTCTCTCTCCAGAGGTGGAGTAAAATGCCCCAGAACGAGGGGCCCACCACAGAAGCCACGAGCGAACACCACACAGAAACACCCGAAAGAAAGGCCCACAGAACGAAAGGACCAGGTGACCGGGCCAACCAGTTCAGACAGGCCCAAGCCCGCAGGGCTAAGCAGCTCCAAACCACACCTGCCTACCCCTTCTAAAAAACACTGACCTTTCCCACACCTCACGTATACACTACCCTCGTGTCCTACACATCTACCTACATGAAAATGAACATAAATACACCCTAAGTTAAAACACCCATGCCCTGTCCCTAGGTTGAGCCAATGCCAACCAATCAGACAGCCATAAATCTATGTATGTTCTTCCATCCGAGAAATAATATGTTCACCCCTTAAAATACCTTGTCTTGCCAGACTAAGTTTCTGAAGACCAACCGCCCCCATAAATCTATGTATTCAATCCTTAGGTTAGTTATCTTTATCCGCCATTGTGTTCATCTTTTCCATTTACTCTTCCACAATTGTTATACGTCTTCCAATCACCTCCTTCGTATCCACAGTCCACACTACTCCATATTGCTTCGTGTCCTACACCTCTTACCTGCCAGACTCTACCTACATGATGATGAACAGGAATACACATTCATATTAAAACACCCATGCCCTGTCCCTAGGTTGAGCCAATGCCAACCAGTCAGACAGCCATAAATCTATGTATGTTCTTCCATCCGAGAAATAATATGTTCGCCCCTTAAAATACCTTGTCTTGCCAGACTAAGTTTCTGAAGACCAACCGCCCCCATAAATCTATGTATGTTCTTCCATCCGAGAAGTAGTATGTTAAAACCCCATGTCCTAATTGATAAGAAACTATGATACCCACAGGTACACCATTGTATATATAACCATTGTTCCTGTAAGACCTAGACAGAGAAAATGACTGAAGATGTTAGCCACCATGCAGTAACTCTAATTCTGACCCCAACCAGAGATTGTATAGATAACCTTTTTTTACCATTGTCTATCATAGTACCACGAAACAATAACGAAGTACCCCTACGAACTGCCGCTTTTCTTTGGTCTATATTTCATAGAAAACGCAGTTCCCAGGGACAACTAGACGTACAAGAAATCGTGTCAAATAATAGTGTCCATAACCCCTCGTATTGACGAGTAATAATACACCATGTTTTTCCCTACTTTATCCACAGTCAAGCACACACCTATAGTTAACCTCCTTTTCCCCCACAGCCCCACAGTCCACATGATTCTATCTTTTCCAGACTCATATACCACCCCGTATTTGCATCCCCCGGTAGCATTTGGCTAACGTACTTTCACTGTCATTCCCCCCAAACTCCAATATCAACTGTAGCCTAATGCCACCCCCACGCCCGGAGACCTTAGGGTCAAACTTCCATGTAGCCCCCTGAACTCTCTCCCTCTCATTAACACCCCGCGCTCCTCGACTCTTTTCCGACCTAGCCTCTCCCTCATACCTCTTGAAGATCCTTGATTTTTCCGTTGCTAACGTTCTCAAACCTTTTATATATATACTCCTATCCAGCCTACCTTCCCTTAGTAGGCCGGAACAACATTAGAACTTTACTAACCCCTTGCATGCCATCTATTCTCTCACAACCCATTCACAACCCTGCACCCAATGATCGTCAGTGCGAGGCTAGCCGCCTCGCCAGTGACTAACTTCTATTGCCATACTTCCAGATAAATGTGGCAGAGTTAGCAACCCAGTCTCCACCACATCCAGCAAACCATACAATTAACAACCAACCGATTAAAACCAGCTAGCCAAGGCACCTTCGGTTTTGGTATTAAGAACACCCACATCTGTCTCATAAACAGAGGGTTATTACAAACACTTGTGATATGGCAAGCCCCTAACCACAGCCGCCGGACGACCATCCCAGAGAGAGGGCGCCCAGCTACCCCTTTTTACCCACCCGAGGAGGGAGACCCCCACCCCTGCGGAGGTATACCTGACCCCTGTTTTGACTTCCGGGTCCATTGCCAGGTAGCACAGGAATTCTTCCTATCAATGAACTAACCATGCATGACTAACCCCTTTACTAACCTCTATTAACCCACAATAACCCATTCACCTTTTTTGCATACCGGTACTCGGATAATCAAATTAGCACCTCAGCTATACCATAGAATGAAGACTGAGTAATATAAGAGAGCCACCCCTATCACAGCTGGCCCAGTCCTCCTCGCAAAGTAGATCCAGTCTCCCTCCCCTAAATACTTCCAGTATAGCCAAAATAGTACCTCTTACTAAGGCTCAGTTATATCAAATTATGAAGGCTCCCTATAGCCATGTGCCACACCAGTACTCACCACCTTACCGAGTCCCCGTATCTATTGAGAGCTCAAATAAGTCCATAAGACTCGAGATCCCTATGGCCTACAGGGTCCAAAACCGAGCCTATAAACCCAGCCCCCGCCCCCAGTAAAATCAGTTGAAAGATAGACACCAACCAGTGGCTGGCCCGCTTAAGTTGACCTCTAGCTCTGCCCTTGTGTTGTTCCTGAGATTTGAGATTCTAGAGCCGGCAGACTCCGTGGCAGATTTGAGATAGAAGCATCTGTCCACGTACAAGAAATCTACGTGCACCTTATAACCTTCACACACACCAGTGGGTATATAAGCGTGTAGCCAGCAACGATCGCCAAGAGATCCGACTTGAGAACTTCCTACATATGGACCACCTGGACGGCCGCGGAACCAGTCGTTAGCCCCCAACATCACGGACGCAAGATAACCAGGACCAGACCAACCAAAAATACTACCCAAGATTCACTTTATTAGTACTAACGTGTTACAGTACTAATTAGAAATTCACTTATTAATCTTTCTATGAAGTGGCTATATCTTTGCCCAGTGTAATTCATATATGACCATTCCATTTGGGAAGTGCTAAGCGTATCAGTGTTTATTAATTAACAGGCGACATTAACTCTCGTAATTACCTTTGTCCAGATATTATTGCCTAGAAGTAAAACCCTAGTGATATCTAACGTTCGCCCTCTGATTTGTGTTCTACGTATTTCTGCCATAAGAATATAAAACTTAGATCAGTACCCCCCTGAGGTTACTAGAATTCCCGTGCTCTAAAACATACGCGTGTCTAATTCTAGTCTGTGAACTACTACTTGTGCACCAGACCTGCCAGTAATAAATCTAATTAGTGAAATTGAATCTATAAGTAACTTTGAGGTCTTCCAGTATATAAACTTGCGAACCAAACCAGTGATCAGAAGAGTATACCTGAACGTTGGAAGTGGGAGACTAGGCTCCATCCAGATCCACTAATGCTAGCGGTTCATTTCTATCATTTGTCTTGTACGAGTATTCCTACTTTCTTATGCTCCTTATTAACCTTCTTAAATAAACGTGATCGTGTGTCTTGTTACCGTGTGTTTATTTTGTGTTCTCTATTCCTCATACCTTGTATTGTGCATGCAGCCTTATATACCCAGTCAATTAGAACTCACATTACCCAAGTTAATCCTGTAGAAAAACAGGGCATAACATTGGCGGCAGCAGTGGTTCTTGATTCGGATAAAAGGTTGCATTACATTGCAAGTTTGGAACAGCCAGAACACGATAACATCATGGCGCACCGTTCTCACATTCCCATCCCACATTATGATGGAGAAACTTACGAGATCGAAACGTTCATGGACATAGTGAAACCCGTACTTGACCTAGTTTATACCACGGATGCAGAAAAAATAGCCGTGACATTAACGCACCTGGGAAAAGCCGTTTCCCTGGTTGCCTACCAAGTGCACCCTGCTCTCACATGGGACGAATTTCGCCCAATAGTAATAGAAGCCATTAAGCCTTCGTTGGGCGTTTTCGTGGCCCACACCCGTATCCAAGACACTAAATTCGAAGGCGATCTAGATGCCACAGTGAATAAGATCGCCCAACACATAAAAGTTTCTTTCCCCACATTGACCAGAATCCAACAAGAGCAGCAGATTCTGGTCAACCTTGTATCAATTTTTGCCCTCAGCAGTAAAAGACCATTTCCGTGTGCACGATTTCGTCGGATACCAAAAAGATCTCATAACGATCCGACGTATTTTGGCCGTGCGCACAGAAGCACCCACCCAAATCGCTGTAATAAAGAGGTTTCCCACGCACCCGCAGCACCCCGACCACCAAAACTCGAAGAATGCCTTCCCATCCTCATCCTTCCACAACAGATCCACCTACCCTTCCGGCAAGCCCCAACCCAGTAGACCCCGGTTCCAACCTACCCAGCCACGCAGAATCTTCAACCGGAACAAAACCTACAACACCTACCAAAGTAAAAACCCTACCTTAGTAATTATCAACCCCTATGATTTCCCTGCCTGTAATGCTCAGTGTGCCCTCCATCAAATTCGTGACTCTGCCAAACCTCGCCCCTTTACTCCTCGCATTTCTGTAAATGAAGAGGAGTTGGGACAAGAGGAAGAAATGGAGGAAAGGCACACTGGAGAAATAGCCCCTATCATGACCTCAGAGGATACCGAGGAAACCCTGGAGGAGGTAGATACCGACCCCAGGATTTTTAAAGTACCCCCCGCCCAAGATGGCCTCGGCGGGGGACGCCATAACTGACCGCACTGCCCCCATTTATTACATGGCCAAAATCAAGGACATTCCTGTCCGCTTGTTAATCGACACGGGAGCTGCCAAGTCATGTTTGTTCAAGTCTTATTATGATCAACACCACCGACTATTTGGCCCCTTGTTAACCACCAAAGCAGAACTAATCTCAGCTGCTGATACTTACTTAAATCTCCTAGGAGACACTTTGCCCCTGTCAGTAACTACTCCTACCCCCCATGCTCGTTGTTATCACACGTTCACAGTATTTTCCTCCCACTGTAAACATTACGATGGTTTCCTTGGACTTGACCTCCTTCAAAAACTCCAGGCCCAGGTTGACTGCGGCCAAAGGCTGATCTCATTCAAAAAAAAAATCCAACCCAAAGCCTCTGACAAACCAATCACGCAGAAACCCATTCACAAAAAGAAAAACACCTTCCCCCTCAACAAACCCTGAGTCAGGGTTACCAAGTTGCAGCTAGCACTAAGGTGACTCCTAAACCCCCCCCTTGCCCCGAGTTCTCTCAAAATATCAACCAATTCAGTAAAAAAATGCCTCAACAAACGAAAGAAGACAAGTCCAAGAAACTCCCTCTCGGTAATCCCCTCAATTCTCGTAATTCTGTCCAGGATAAATCCTCCCATGTTTTCAGGACAGACTCTGATATATGTAACCATAATTCTATCAAATGTTTATGTACACATGTTTCCAGGGAAAATGCCGACCTATGTACCCAACAATGTTTCCCCCATGCCCCCAGAAATGTTCAGCTATTCCACAACCAACACAATTTCCCTTGTGACAGTTTTCCGTCAGTAGCTCCCTTCCCCCCCCCCCCCCCCCCCCCCCACACAATTCACACCCCTAGAAAACTTCACAACCCCACACTTGACTCGCCCTCTCATGACAAACAAACTCACCAGTCCCAGACCACCTCTAACCAGACCGTTACTGCCACCAAGAAAATTCCCCACATCCGTCCTGTTAACCACCCCAAAGCAATACACCAGTCCTCCACCAATAACCCATGTTCTACACCTAACTCTTCTCCCACCAACCCTCCGCAGTACCACCAACAAATCCCGTTTTCTAACTCGCTCACCTCTCACCACCCTGACCCGCCCGCACGCGCCGTTAATCCTCCCCTCACGCGTGCCGACCAAGGGACACAACTATGTTCCCACCATGCCCCCAGAAATGTCCAGCTATTCCACACCCACCCCAATCCCCCTTGTGACAGTTTTCCGTCAGTAGCTCCCTTCCACCCCCACACAATTCACACCCCTAGAAAACTTCAAAATCCCACACGTAACTCGCCCTCTCATGACAAACAAAATCACCAAATCCATATAAACTCCAAACAAACCGTCACTGCCACCGACAAAACTCCCCAAATTCGTCCTCCTAACCACCACCAATCCTTACATCAGTCCTCCACCAATAACCCATCTTCTATACCTCACTCTTCCCCCACCAACCCTCCAGAGTCCCTCCAACAAATTCCGTTTTCTAACTCCCTCACACCGCGCCCCACTGATCCTCCCACACGCGCCGTTAATCCCCCCCTCACGCGTGACCCCCACCAAAGTGACCTTTCCCCCCTTATGCGTACCAAGCACCTGCTCGCCAGTCGACCCCCCACCATCATTAGCCCAGCTGTAGTTCAGGAAAAATGCCAAATTCCCCCCCCGCCATCAAAAATGGGTGAACCTTCGACCCATACCCCAAACTCACATGATATTTTCCCCCACTACCACGTCCACCAACCCCAATTGTTGCCTTTTACAACCCGCCATCATTTCCGCTCGCATCAACCACATTCTCGTGGCAAATATCTCCGAGGAATCCCTGACATTACCAATAGGTCTCATTATAAGAGACCTCGAAACTTTTTATGACCCCCCATAGATTTTAATGACACCCCTACCAGCCCCCAATTGCCCCCTCTCCCGGACACATTATCCGACCACCAAAAAAACGGCATGTACGACCAATTGCTAGAGTTCAGTGACGTGTTTGCCCAACAACCCACCGAAATCGGACAGACCGATGTAGAACAACACATCATTAACACCACAGGCCCCCCCATACGACAACCATCCCGTAGAAAAAATCCCATACAACGTCAGGAAGAGGAACGCCAAATCCAAGAGATGTTAGAGGCCGGTATTGCCACCCCGTCCATTAGTCCCTGGTCTTCCCCTGTTGTCCTAGTAAAAAAGAAAGATGGGTCAACCCGTTTTTGCGTCAATTACAGGAGGTTAAATGACGTAACCATTAAAGACGCTACGCCATTACCCCGGATAGACGATTCCCTTGACTCCCTATACGGATCCAGATGGTTCACTACCCTCGACTTGCAAGCAGGGTATTGGCAAGTGCCTATCAAGGCCGAGGACCAAGAGAAAACAGCATTTTCCACTAGTGGTGGCCACCACTACGAATTTAACGTCCTACCTTTTGGCCTCTGTAACGGACCCGCCACTTTCTCCCGTTTGATGGAAGCGGTATTACATGGCCTAACCTGGGAAACCTGCCTAGCCTATCTAGACGATATTATTGTGTACTCACCAACCTGGGAAGAACACCTCCTCAGGTTGAGACAAGTCCTTCAAAGAATCCGAGCCGCCGGGTTGAAATTAAAACCCTCAAAGTGCAAAATTGCCCGAAATAAGGTAGATTTCCTCGGCCACGTAATATCTGAACATGGTATTGCACCAGACCCAAAGAAACTTCAAGCCATACAAAACCAACCCCCACCCACCACCGTTAAAGAAGTACGTTCGTTTCTAGGTTTAGCCACATACTACAGACGTTTCGTCCCCCACTTTGCCACCATAGCCAGACCCCTCCACCAACTCACCCACAAAGACACCCCGTTCACCTGGACACCTGAAAGAGACCTCACGTTTAACACTTTGAAACAAAAGCTAATCCAAGCCCCTATTGTCGCTTTCCCTGATTACCATAAACCTTTCCGTCTTTATACCGACGTATCTCTGTACGCCATTGGTGCAGTTTTGGCTCAAGTCAGAGACGGAGAGGAACATGTGATAGCGTATGCCAGCTCCACCCTCAACCAAGCACAACAGAATTACGCAGCCACCAAGAGAGAGTGCTTAGGGATCATTTGGGCACTCAGCCACTTCCGGTCATTTGTGTTGGGCGCAAAACTCGATATAATCACCGACCATCAATCTTTGCAATGGTTGCGTAAATGCGAAACCAACTCAGCCATTTTGGTACGTTGGAGGGAGACACTAGAGGACTAAGATTTTACCATACAGTATCGTCCAGGAAAACTTCACACCAATGCAGACGCCCTGTCACGTTTGCCCGTACCAAAAGACCCCCCCACCAACCTAGCCGCCTTACAAAACACAGAGCTTTTATCTACCCCATCCCCCACCATAACTCCCCCTCAGCCCCCTCCCTAATTCAATCTTGGGAAACAAGAATCAGACCACCCTGGATACCGTTAAATATCTTCAGGAAACTGACTCGCTGGGGAGATCAACTTGCCACAGACTCTGGTCACATAATCTTAGACCCCACTATTGCCCACGACTACATGATTGCCATCCACGAGGGAAACGGCATACACCTTGGACAAAAGAAGATGTTAAAAATCTTCACAGATCAATACTGGACCCCAACTCCTCAAAAATTGCACAACGAGTGACAGAATCCTGCAAACGTTGTTTATTGGGGAAGGATAGATCACGCACCCCAGGCCCAGCTGGTACCATGTCTGCTAACAAACTGTTCCAAGTCCTATCCCTCGACATCATGGGCCCGTTTCCTTCTTACGCTGGCAACCGCTATATCGTCACATTTGTTGACGTATATTCAAAATTTCTAATAGCCTGCCCAGTTAAAGACCATACAGCCACCAGTCGCCACGATTTTTCAGCAACAGAAAGCAAGCAACGGTCAGGCATAATCTAATGGACCAATGTAGTCCCAGGGACCCCAGGTACTAGGACCAATTCTCTTTCTAATTTATATCAACGACATAGATGAGGGTCTCACCTGCACAATCTCAAAATTTGCTGACGATACAAAAATTGCAAATAGCGTACTCTCAAAAGAACAAGTTGACGATATGCAACACAATCTAGATAAATTGTCATGTTGGGCCCAAATTTGGCAAATGAGTTTCAATGCGGATAAATGTAAAGTACTACATGTCGGATACCTAAAGAGAAAGCAAACTATTCGATGAATGGCACTCAGCTTAAGAATGTAAACAGAGAAACTGATCTGGGAGTAACAATACAATATCGAGTAACCTAAAACCGAGTCAACAATGTTCAGAAGTTGTTAAGAAGGCAAACAAAATAATTGGCTTTATAGGCAGGTCATTTGAGCATAAATCCAAAGAAGTTATCCTAACCCTTTACAATTCCTTAGTCCGCCCTCTTCTGGAATACTGCGTTCAATCCTGGTGCCCTTATTACCAAAAAGATATAAACAAGCTAGAACGAGTTCAACGTAGAGTTACCAAAATGATACCTAGCCTAAAGAACAAACCATACGAAGAGCGTCTTAGAGAATTAAATCTATTTCCTTTAACCCAGCGCAGATTAAGAGGCGACTTAATTCAAGTGTTCAAAATCATCAAAATCGACAATATGAACTGTAGTAATACTTCACTATCGACCAATCTAATTACACGCGGGGAAACGGTTGCAAAATTATTGGTAAATCTTTTAACTCGCACGAATCTAAGAATTTCTTCAATCGAGTTGTCAACTTGTGGAATGGGCTTCCCCGAGACGTTATAGACTGCAGCACCGTTGATTCATTTAAATTCCGCCTAGACAAATATCTCGCATCAAACCCGCGACTGACTGCGTTTGTAAATGAATAACTTTATCCTCCCCTCAGTTACTAATATGTCCCCTTCTAACTCCCTAGTCCCTTCCCCACGTTAGTGGCAGTAGTTCCCTTTCCTTCTAATGACACCACATCTAAAACCACTGTTTGGACACTTGATCCTCAGTGTTTTGGAGGACAAGCAACCTAGAAGGGTCACTAGATCTGTTGTTGCTTGATTTCCTTTGTACTCCTTTGTACACTGCTTGCCACAGAAGTGTTCCCTATATTCGGCCTTCCCCTTGCTCTTCTATCCGACAATGCCCCCGAGTTTAGTGGACACGTTTGGCAACAGTTCACCCAACAATGTGGTATTAAGATTAAACACTCATCCCCATACTGGCCTCAAGGAAATGCTATATGCGAACGCAGCCATCGCACCATCAACAATCAGTTACGGACAAAAATTATTGCTCTTAACACCTCAGACTGGCCATCACAACTAAAGATAATACAATGGGGCATGAACACCTGTCCCCGAGAAGACGGTATTTCCCCTCATGAACGTGTTTACGGCGTACCCCCCCTGTTACTGCCGTTCCACCATCACGCTCACCTCCCCTCCACCACCTCCACAATTGACCCATTGCAACATCTGCAAAACACCCTCCATACCGCCCAAACTTGTCAAGACACCAAAACTGATAACCCCGATGATAAAAACCCTTTCACCATCCATGACACCGTAATGGTAGCCAACCTCCCTGTCACCAACAAATTAGGCCCTCGCTATGTCGGGCCCTACACCATCATACAAGTCCCAAACGCCTATCAAGTCACCATCGATTATCACGGCGTGACTCGCACGTTCCGAACTAGATTCGTCCGAGCGTTTAAACCTCTAAAACCACAAGACAATACCCCACCCCAACGTCCGACCCGGAATTAAACAACCCTGCTAACCCTTCCACTCAGGCTATGAATATTCCCATACAAACCCCTAAGGGCCTAAGCCCTCCGACACCGAACCGACAAAGCATTCCTCAACATACCCCCCAAACTAACCTCCACAAACCCCAAGCCCCCACTATCACACCCTCCTCCACCATGACACCTTCTTTCACTTCTGATAGTCAAGTACCTCCCCAAGTACGAAAACCTCCACCCACAACCCCGACCACTACAGAAACCCTCCTGTCTAGCCTTGAGATACCTCCCCCAGGCACCACAGTAAGAAAATCACCCCCCCCCACCCAAAACCAAGTACACACCCAAACGCACCACACAATCTACCTCAGTAACCTCACGCTACAACTTACGCCCACGACAAAAATCTTTTAAGACCTCCAGAAAACATACCCTGCTAACCAAGTTCCGTAGGGCTGCCAGACCACTACCCTCCTCCTCCTCTTCTTCTTCTTTGTCGAATTCTCCTCCACAAAGGGAAAGAAGACGAATAATCACCAGTAAACACCATAAACCCTCTAACTATATTCCAGAAGTAACAACCCCCACCCCCCCAAGAAAACACATACCTTCCTCTTCAACCTCATCCGCTCTCAACCCCCACCTCATTACCCCGAATGACCTGCTAGATCTACCCCCCCACCAAACTCCCATAAAACCGCCTACTTCCACCACCAGCAAATCACCGACCTCACCAAAGAACACACCCCACACCCGTCCCTACCCCCAACCCTCCAACTTAAATCTCCACTCCCTACCCACCTGTCTAGCCCCACCCGCATCCACCCCTTTCCCCTCCACTATCCCCGCAACCCCACCCACACATCAACCAACCTCCTCATCTCATCGAACCCCCAACCAACCAACCCCTAAAACATCCCCCCCCAAAGTCGCCCCTGGGAGAACCCCATACATACCCCCACCAAATCCTCTTCCATTCCGCCTACCACCCTCACCCAACAAAAACCTCCACACGCATCTACCTCTCAAATAACCCCCGACCTCGCCCCCAATAAATGCCCTCCACCTGTAAAACGTTCTTCCCCTCAATATAAAACCTCGTCGAGCGACTCAAGTCCCACGACAAACATCTACCTTCCCACCAGGACCTCCAAAGGTAGAATAATCAACAGACCCATCAAATTTAAAGACAGTTATACAAAAACAACACCCCGTTCTGACACTAAAGACCCAAGCCACACAACACACACACCCCCTCCTTCTCACACACCTCCTTCACGCACCTTACCTAAACCGATATTGCGCATTGCCTCACTATATTTCCCCAGCCTACAACACCACCCAAGAAAACCCCAAAAACCTGACTCATATTCCCCCTTCATCCCCAGCTCCGTTTTCAAGCGTTAATCCCTCCCCTTCAGTTAGTAACCCATTCACCACACTGAAGAGGCCTCCTGTCAGTCCCACATACCTCACTCGATACATGACCTCCACCATGAACAAATCCACATCCTTTGTCGCCCCCGTCCCTACCCCCACGGGGGAAAACTACAAACCATTCATACGAAAGGTTAAAGTAAAAACATCCACAGGACGCTTAGCCCGTCTACAACGCCCACATCAAGCCCGGGCAACCGCCCTCCACAACACTGAGGACACATTCCTACAGGTCTACATAGACCTGCAAAAGAAACCTGACCCTCGCTCTCTTGCTTGGTGGGACCTTCTCAATACCCTCAAAATGACCCACCATGACTATGCTTCTTTTTACTTCACCCTTGAGGCTCGGGGACGAGCCTACAATGAAGGAGAGGGAAGTAAAATGCCCCAGAACGAGAGGCCCACCACAGAAGCCACGAGCGAACACCACACAGAAACACCCGAAAGAAAGGCCCACAGAACGAAAGGACCAGGTGACCGGGCCAACCAGTTCAGACAGGCCCAAGCCCGCAGGGCTAAGCAGCTCCAAACCACACCTGCCTACCCCTTCTAAAAAACACTGACCTTTCCCACACCTCACGTATACACTACCCTCGTGTCCTACACATCTACCTACATGAAAATGAACATAAATACACCCTAAGTTAAAACACCCATGCCCTGTCCCTAGGTTGAGCCAATGCCAACCAGTCAGACAGCCATAAATCTATGTATGTTCTTCCATCCGAGAA
This sequence comes from Paralithodes platypus, assembly GCA_032716605.1. Classification (NCBI taxonomy): domain Eukaryota; kingdom Metazoa; phylum Arthropoda; class Malacostraca; order Decapoda; family Lithodidae; genus Paralithodes; species Paralithodes platypus. Next base: position 22,510,557 of record CM064511.1, on the reverse strand, counting down.
ATAATATGTTCACCCCTTAAAATACCTCGTCTTGCCAGACTAAGTTTCTGAAGACCAACCGCCCCCATAAATCTATGTATTCAATCCTTAGGTTAGTTATTTTTTAACTGCCATTGTGTTCATCTTTTCCATTTACTCTTCCACAATTGTTATACGTCTTCCAATCACCTCCTTCGTATCCACAGTCCACACTACTCCATATTGCTTCGTGTCCTACACCTCTTACCTGCCAGACTCTACCTACATGATGATGAACAGGAATACACATTCATATTAAAACACCCATGCCCTGTCCCTAGGTTGAGCCAATGCCAACCAGTCAGACAGCCATAAATCTATGTATGTTCTTCCATCCGAGAAATAATATGTTCACCCCTTAAAATACCTTGTCTTGCCAGACTAAGTTTCTGAAGACCAACCGCCCCCATAAATCTATGTATGTTCTTCCATCCGAGAAGTAGTATGTTAAAACCCCATGTCCTAATTGATAAGAAACTATGATACCCACAGGTACACCATTGTATATATAACCATTGTTCCTGTAAGACCTAGACAGAGAAAATGACTGAAGATGTTAGCCACCATGCAGTAACTCTAATTCTGACCCCAACCAGAGATTGTATAGATAACCTTTTTTTACCATTGTCTATCATAGTACCACGAAACAATAACGAAGTACCCCTACGAACTGCCGCTTTTCTTTGGTCTATATTTCATAGAAAACGCAGTTCCCAGGGACAACTAGACGTACAAGAAATCGTGTCAAATAATAGTGTCCATAACCCCTCGTATTGATGAATAATAATACACCATGTTTTTCCCTACTTTATCCACAGTCAAGCACACACCTATAGTTAACCTCCTTTTCCCCCACAGCCCCACAGTCCACATGATTCTATCTTTTCCAGACTCATATACCACCCCGTATTTGCATCCCCCGGTAGCATTTGGCTAACGTACTTTCACTGTCATTCCCCCCAAACTCCAATATCAACTGTAGCCTAATGCCACCCCCACGCCCGGAGACCTTAGGGTCAAACTTCCACGTAGCCCCCTGAACTCTCTTCCTCTCATTAACACCCCGCGCTCCTTGACTCTTTTCCGACCTAGCCTCTCCCTCATACCTCTTGAAGATCCTTGATTTTTCTGTTGCTAACGTTCTCCAACCTTTGATATATATACTCCTATCCAGCCTACCTTCCCTTAGTAGGCCAGAACAACATTAGAACTTTACTAACCCCTTGCATGCCATCTATTCTCTCACAACCCATTCACAACCCTGCACCCAATGATCGTCAGTGCGAGGCTAGCCGCCTCGCCAGTGACTAACTTCTATTGCCATACTTCCAGATAAATGTGGCAGAGTTAGCAACCCAGTCTCCACCACATCCAGCAAACCATACAATTAACAACCAACCGATTAAAACCAGCTAGCCAAGGCACCTTCGGTTTTGGTATTAAGAACACCCACATCTGTCTCATAAACAGAGGGTTATTACAAACACTTGTGATATGGCAAGCCCCTAGCCACAGCCGCCAGACGACCATCCCAGAGAGAGGGCGCCCAGCTACCCCTTTTTACCCACCCGAGGAGGGAGACCCCCACCCCTGCGGAGGTATACCTGACCCCTGTTTTGACTTCCGGGTCATTGCCAGGTAGCACAGGAATTCTTCCTATCAATGAACTAACCATGCATGACTAACCCCTTTACTAACCTCTATTAACCCACAATAACCCATTCACCTTTTTTGCATACCGGTACTCGGATAATCAAATTAGCACCTCAGCTATACCATAGAATGAAGACTGAGTAATATAAGAGAGCCACCCCTATCACAGCTGGCCCAGTCCTCCTCGCAAAGTAGATCCAGTCTCCCTCCCCTAAATACTTCCAGTATAGCCAAAATAGTACCTCTTACTAAGGCTCAGTTATATCATATTATGAAGGCTCCCTATAGCCATGTGCCACACCAGTACTCACCACCTTACCGAGTCCCCGTATCTATTGAGAGCTCAAATAAGTCCATAAGACTCGAGATCCCTATGGCCTACAGGGTCCAAAAACCGAGCCTATAAACCCAGCCCCCGCCCCCAGTAAAATCAGTTGAAAGATAGACACCAACCAGTGGTTGGCCCCCTTAAGTTGACCTCTAGCTCTGCCCTTGTGTTGTTCCTGAGATTTGAGATTCTAGAGCCGGCAGACTCCGTGGCAGATTTGAGATAGAAGCATCTGTCCACGTACAAGAAATCTACGTGCACCTTATAACCTTCACACACACCAGTGGGTATATAAGCGTGTAGCCAGCAACGATCGCCAAGAGATCCGACTTGAGAACTTCCTACATATGGACCACCTGGACGGCTGCGGAACCAGTCGTTAGCCCCCAACATCACGGACGCAAGATAACCAGGACCAGACCAACCAAAATACTACCCAAGATTCACTTTATTAGTACTAACGTGTTACAGTACTAATTAGAAATTCACTTATTAATCTTTCTATGAAGTGGCTATATCTTTGCCCAGTGTAATTCATATATGACCATTCCATTTGGGAAGTGCTAAGCATATCAGTGTTTATTAATTAACAGGCGACATTAACTCTCGTAATTACCTTTGTCCAGATATTATTGCCTAGAAGTAAAACCCTAGTGATATCTAACGTTCGCCCACTGATTTGTGTTCTACGTATTTCTGCCATAAGAATATAAAACTTAGATCAGTACCCCCCTGAGCTTACTAGAATTCCCGTGCTCTAAAACATACGCGTGTCTAATTCTAGTCTGTGAACTACTACTTGTGCACCAGATCTGCCAGTAATAAATCTAATTAGTGAAATTGAATCTATAAGTAACTTTGAGGTCTTCCAGTATATAAACTTGCGAACCAAACCAGTGATCAGAAGAGTATACCTGAACGTTGGAAGTGGGAGACTAGGCTCCATCCAGATCCACTAATGCTAGCGGTTCATTTCTATCATTTGTCTTGTACGAGTATTCCTACTTTCTTATGCTCCTTATTAACCTTCTTAAATAAACATGATCGTGTGTCTTGTTACCGTGTGTTTATTTTGTGTTCTCTATTCCTCATACCTTGTATTGTGCATGCAGCCTTATATACCCAGTCAGTTAGAACTCACATTACCCAAGTTAATCCTGTAGAAAAACAGGGCATAACATGGAGAAAAGTGGTGGGAAGTGAGGTTGCCTCAGCCATACATTATGTAACTCCCGGCCTGTATCGCCGATTTTGCCCATCCAAACGCTGTTTCCACTTGTTTTATTGTTGTAACAGGTTAATACCTTTATAATCAACCTATAATAGGCACATATGGATAAGTATTAATGCTATTTATGGTAAAATAATGATGTTAGTGATGGGAACAGCTCAAATACGTCAGCACAGGAGTGTGGTGTCTCATACCCCCCATGCGCACTTCAGAGGTTAATGTCTTATGACAGGCCGAATTAAGCTATGAATAGCCTACATATGCCAGCCTAGACCTAGTCAAGGTTAATTGATGCACAAATTCATGTGCTGCGACAACACGTAGCCTACAATTAGTAGATTTTAACCCTCATTTATTGCAGAAATGTTTTATTCCAACCCCACCACCTCTGAGTTAGATTAGGGTAGCCTATTCCTCAACAAATTTGAAAGTATCACAGGAACAAAATGATGAAGAGAATTACCCTAGGCCTAGCCTAAAAAATAAATAAATAATATATGGTTGTGAATAATTTTGTTTAGCCTAGCCTAGGCCTAGGGCCCTAGGCTAGGAACCTAGGTTTATTTTGAAAAAGTTAGGGCTATTTAGGCTAGAAAAGTTAGGGTAAATTTCTATAATTGCACCTATACAAGCTAAAACAAATATTATTGTATTTAACAGGAAGGTACGACGAAGTAAGTGATGTGGTATAGGTGGCAATATGCGGAAATGGATTATAAGGGCATTACCCCCCCTCTGACTAAAGTCTATCAATCTAGATGTGACACAGATTTTACAATGTTTCAGAGAGACATTAGCCTGACCTAACAGCCTTACCTAACCTATCCTAGTATTATGGGGTGGGGGCTGCCACGCCCGCTAGTTGGGTAAAACGGTAGAAATCCAGTTGGGGTGGAGTGAGTAACCGTAGATTTTCGTAAGGGGATCAGAGGGGGCGGAATGCCCTTATAATCCATTTCCGCATATTGCCACCTATACCACATCACTTACCTCGTTGTACCTTCCTGTTAACCCGGGAGCTGCGGGGAGACTCTTAAGAGTTCCCCCGGCGCACTGCGGGGAGACTCTTAAGAGTCAGAGAAAAAAAAAATCAACTTTTGACATCGAAAAAAAAAAAAAAAAAAAAAAAAAAATTTATTTATTTATTTTTTTTTGGCCCCTGGGCCATGCAAAATCTCAGTCCTCTACCTCCCCTCCTTCCCCACTTTCCTCCTCTCCTTCAGTTATCACCTATTTTCCCTGTTATTCCCTTATTCTGAGGTATATTTTCGTGCTAACATTAGAAATCCGATTGGAGGGTGTGGTCATCACTGATAGCAAGCGAGTGCAAGAGAGAGAGAGAGTATCGATCGACTGTGTCTCAGTGGCCTTGGGGGAAATTGGCGGGAAAGCAGATTGCCTCACCCATACATTATACAACTCGCGGGCTATATCTCCGATTTTGACCATCCAAACGCTGTTTTCACTCGTTTTATTGTTGTTTCAGGTTAATACCTTTATAATCAACCCATAATAGGCGCATATGGATAAGTATTAATGCTATTAACCCCGGAGCTGCGGGGAGACTCTTAAGAGTTCCCCCGGCGCACTGCGGGAAGACTCTTAAGAGTCAGAGAAAATAAAAATCAACTTTTGACATCGAAAAAAAAAAAAAATTTATATTTTTATTTTTTTATTTTTTTTTTTTTTTTTGGCCCCTGGGCCATGCAAAATCTCAGTCCTCTACCTCCCCTCCTTCCCACTTTCCTCCTCTCCTTCAGTTATCACCTATTTTCCCTGTTATTCCCTTATTCTGAGGTATATTTTCGTGCTAACATTAGAAATCCGATTGGAGGGTGTGGTCATCACTGATAGCAAGCGAGTGCAAGAGAGAGAGAGAGTATCGATCGACTGTGTCTCAGTGGCCTTGGGGGAAATTGGCGGGAAAGCAGATTGCCTCACCCATACATTATACAACTCGCGGGCTATATCTCCGATTTTGACCATCCAAACGCTGTTTTCACTCGTTTTATTGTTGTTTCAGGTTAAAACCTTTATAATCAACCCATAATAGGCGCATATGGATAAATATTAATGCTATTAATGGCACAATGAATATTTTAGTGACGGAAACACCTCAAATACGTCAGCACAGGGGGACGTTTCCAATTACCCCCATGCGCACTTCAGAGGTTAATGGCACAATGAATATTTTAGTGACGGAAACACCTCAAATACGTCAGCACAGGGGGACGTTTCCAATTACCCCCATGCGCACTTCAGAGGTTAAATACAATAATAATTTGTTTAACTTGTATAGGCTAGGTGCAATTATAGAATAATTCCAAAGTTAGGCCTATGTATGGTATTTTGGTTAGGCTAGCAATGCCTAGCTGGGTTAGATTAGGGTAGCCTATTTCCTCAACAAATTTGAAAGTATCAGGAAAAAAAATTATGAAAAGAATTACCTTAGGCCTAGCCTAAAAAAAAAAAGAAAAATAGGCTAGCCTATATGGTGTGAATATTTTTGTTTAGCCTAGCCTACGCTATAACCTAGGTTTATTTTGAAAAAGTTAGGGCTATTTAGGCTAGAAAAGTTAGGCCTACATATGGTATTTTGGTTAGGCTAGCAATGCCTAGCTTGGTGTAGCCTAAGCATGGTAAAGTAGAAGCCTAGAAGGTAAAGATGGTGTTTGCAGGCGTACCGTCCTCATTGTTAACTAGCTGTTATTAGTCCCACGCTGGTAATATATTTGATGATGGCAATAAGTCATGGGAGGTGAGGGGGACAAAGCCCCCCTCAACCTATCATTATATCCCATGGCCAACTGTTGGGTAATAGGTTGAGGGGGGCTTTACCCCCCTCATCCCCCATGACTTATTGTCATCACCATATATATTTCCAGCAGGGGGCCAAATAACAGCTGGCCGTGGGATAATTTTGTAATTAAATGCAGTCAAATTAGACGCGAACATAACCGAGCCTGCAACTTCATCTAAACAAGGAGGACAGTACGCCCGCTAACACCACCCTTACCAAGGTAAGAGTTGTGTTAGCGGGTGTGCCGTCCGCTTTGTTTACATAGTCGCACACTGTTATATTCGCATCTAATTTGACTGCTGTTATTTGCCCCTGCTGGTAAAATATATGATAATGACAATGTCGTGAGGGGTAGGGGGGGGGGGGGGGTCTAAGCCCCCCTCACCCCATTATTGTATCCCATGGCCAGATGTTGGGTAAATTTTGTTACCAACTGTGGGATACAATAATGGGTTGAGGGGGGCTTTGCCCCCTCAACAAAAATGGAGGTGTTATGAATAACAAAATAATTACCCTAGACTAGCCTAGGCTATAGCCAAAAAATAAAATATATATAGCCTAGGCCTAGGCCTAAGTTTTGAAAGTGTAGGTAGGCTAGGCCTTGAGGTACAGTAAACCCTCTCTCTTTCGGACTAATTGGGGGAGACCCCTGTCCGAAAGAGTCAAAAGTCCGAAAGGGCCGAGTCCGAACTCACACTTCAACCATTCGGAATTGTCCGAATGCCTGAAATAGTGTCCGAAGTTTATAAGGCCGAAACTCGGCTCTTCGGTCTCAGCTTTTCAGACAAATCCGAAAGGCTGAAATAATGTCCGAAGTTTATAAGTCCGAATACACATTCACCTAACCAGGTGAATTATCTAGGAGTGTGAGTAACAGAACTGCTGATGTTATCTTAAAACTTTACTTGTCATTAGTGAGACCCCATATGGATTATGCTGTTCAATTTTGGTGTCCTTATTACAGAATGGACATAGATTCATTGGAGAGAGTACAACGTAGAATGACAAAAAATTATCCATAATATTAGAAATCTTCTGTATGAAGAAAGGTTGAAGAAATTAGGCTTACATTCGTTAGAGAGACGCAGAGTTAGAGGTGACATGATAGAGGTATTCAAGTGGTTAGTGGAATTAATAAAGGAGACATGAAAAATGTACTAAAGCTCAGTGATAGCGAAATAACTCGTACAAATGGTTTCAAATTAGATAAATTTAGTTTCAGAAAAGATATAGGCAAATATTGGTTTGGTAACAGAGTTTTAGATGGGTGGAATAGGCTACCAAGTGATATAGTGGGATCAAGAACGATAGGGAGCTTTAAGATAAAATTAGATAAACATATGGACGAGATGGGTTGGGTGTGAGGGGGATCTACCAGGTGTGGGCCAATCGGCGCTCAGCAGACCCCCGTAATCTTGTGTTAATATCTGACCGTTTTGGTGGGGTCAGTACTCAAGGTATTAGTGAGATGGGTCTATAATTGGGCCTTGAAATTGGGGTTGGGTGTGACAGGGATCTGCCTTGTATGGGCCGATCGGCTTTTTGCAGACTCCCATTTTCTTATGTTCTTATGTTCAGACAAGTCCGAAACTCGGCTCTTTGGTCCGAATGTGATTTAATTTTTCTCAGCCTTTCGGACAAATCCGAAAGGCTGAAATAATGTCCGAAGTTTATAAGTCCGAATACACATTCACCTAACCAGACAAGTCCGAAACTCGGCTCTTTGGTCCGAATGCGATTTAATTTTTCTCAGCCTTTCGGACAAATCCGAAAGGCTGAAGCATGAGTCCGAAGTTAAATGTAGTCCGAAAGTGTAGTCCGAAAAGGACGGAGGTATTTTCTCAGCCTTTCGGACAAATCCGAAAGGCTGAACCATGAGTCCGAATTGAAATGCTAGTCCGAAAGTCTGAGAATTCCGAAAGATTGAAGTCCGAAAGAGCGGGGGTTTACTGTATTGTGAATACAAAAATATTACCCTAGGCCTATTTTGAAAATTAGGCCTAGGCTAAGTGTGCAATTTTGGCTTGGCTAGAACTAGAGGTCCTATAGTGAGAAGAGACTGGCTGGCCAACTATTAATATCTAAAGGGTCACTAGCTAGAACTGCCTGTGTAGGCATAGGCCTAGACATAGTAAAGTCTGGCATGGTTTGGCTAGCCCTGTCTAAGTGTAGACATGGTAAAGTAGAACAATATATATACTGTGGTTAAGGTATAAATAATACACTAATTTTCCAAATAGGCCTAGCCTAACAGATGATTATCAATGATCAATCCGTCAGAAATCCTTTAACTTGGGCAACTAACAGGCTTCCCTGTAGCCTAGCTAGGCTAATTTCTTATTATCAATTCACAAGACACTATTTCTCTTCCTGTTGGCTGTGGTGGATCGAATTAGCCAAGCTAAACAATAAAAGGCTCATAAATTAAAATATATTAGGTTCTTCTTGGCACTTCGGTCATGTGGGTGAGTATTGTTTATTTACAAAATGACTTACGCTCAGTGAGTGGCCAAGCGCCTGATTGGTCAAGAGGCGCCTTAGCGTAAGGGAGCCGAAAGGGAGCCCAACGATGCGTTCGTGAATACACCTTCCGTGGTGATCGTACGTATCTGTACATCACACGCTACGATCGTTAGTGAATCCCGCCCCTGGCCTCGGCCAGAGGGCTAGTATAAAATAAACACATCAACAACAATCCAGGATGCTTCTCTAAAATATGTCTGGTCTGGCTTCAAGTAAAACGAAATTAATCAAAATATTCTCACTGTATTGCTTAGAGTGAGCTTTGGCATAATGCACTGGTGCCCTAGAATGATTATTATACCATACAGTAACACAGTTCGCCATTATTAATAAATAAATGTCACAGAGGGTATCATCCCACCTTTACTTATATGGGTTTGTTTACTGTCTTCAAATTCTCCCGGTCTCAGTTTACGTCACGAGCCTGCATAGCCAATCAACACACACCTTCTCTCCCATCTGTTTTCTGTCAGCAAGCTTCAACTACACGCCAGAAAAACAATTATTGCATATTTGTATTATTAGGTTTATTTATAGCACCGTAACGTTCAGTAATGCAACATATCTCCGATATATACATGTATGATAGAGCAGATTATGAGCTGCTGAGACGGTGTTTGGACATTGACTGGGGGGAATACTTGAACGGTGAAGACGCTGAAGGAATGTGGAGGAAAATTAGAGTCAAACTGGAGAATGCTGTATCCAAAAGTGTACCAGTAAGGGAATATAAGGATAAAACAAAATTGAGGAAAAGAACGAACCCAGAATTGCCAATGAAAAGAAAACTTTGGACATTGACTAGAAAAAAGAAACGATTGTGGGAAAGATTAAAATTGTTAAAAAAGAACAGGGGGTCTAGTATAGAAGCTAAAGAAGTGGATCTGGAACGCAGACAAATAAACAATAAAATAAGGTGGGAAACAAGGAGGGGGGTAAAGGAGAGGGAGAGAGAGATTGCTAGAAATGTGAAGGATAATCCAAAAATATTCTGGAAGTACATTCAGGAAAAGTTAACAAGAAGAGTAGGGATCCCAGAGCTGGTAGGGGGGTTGAATGATGGGAGTAGAGCGGAGACTGATAAGGAGAAAACAGAGGTGCTGGGGAAATACTTTGGGGGAGTACTAACAATGGAGTCGGATGATGCAGTGCCTAATATTCCCATCAAACAGGCACCGGCACTAGAAATAATAGTTTTCCCATGCTAGAATAAGAAGGGCTATAGAAAAAATGAACAGAAGTAAGTCACCGGGACCGGAGGGGATTCACCCAAGAATCATAAAGGAAGGAGGTGAGATGCTAGTAGAGCCATTGAAAATGTTATTTGAGGTATCGTTTAATACAGGACAAATCCCGATGGACTGGAGAGAGGCGAACATAACAGCTATATTTAAGAAGGGAAAGAGAAATGACCCAGGGAATTATAGACCAGTCAGTTTGACAAGTGTTGTGTGTAAACTAATGGAAACGGTAATTAGAGAAGGAATAATGGATCATATGAAGTCAAACCAACTTTTCAGTGGGAGACAGTTCGGATTCTTGCCGGGGAGGTCGACGGTACTACAGCTAATTAACCTCTGAAGTGCGCATAGGGGGTATGAGACACCACACTCCTGTGCTGACGTATTTGAGCTGTTCCCATCACTAACATCGTTATTTTACCATAAATAGCATTAATACTTATCCATATGCACCTATCATAGGTTGATTATAAAGGTATTAACCTGTTACAACAATAAAACAAGTGGAAACAGCGTTTGGATGGGCAAAATCGGCGATACAGGCCGGGAGTTACATAATGTATGGCTGAGGCAACCTCCTTTCCCACCACTTTTCCCCACGTCTGGAGAGACACTGTCGATCGATACTCTCTCTCTCTCTCTTGCACTCGCTTGCTAACAGTGATGACAATGCCCTGCTTGCAACTCGCTAATGTTAGCACAAAAATATACCACTGAATAAGGGAATAACAGGGAAAATAGGTGATAACTGAAGGAGGGGAGGGGAGGTGGAGGAGTGATATTTGGCATGGCCCAGGGGCAATAAAAAAAAAAAAAAAATTGGGTGTTTTAAATCGATTTTTTTCCCCCTTACTCTTAACCTCTGAAGTGCGCATGGGGGGTATGAGACACCACACACCTGTGCTGACATATTTGAGCTGTTCCCATCACTAAAATATTTATTTTACCATAAATAGCATTAATACTTATCCATATGCACCTATTATAGGTTGATTATAAAGGTATTAACCTGTTACAACAATAAAACAAGTGGAAACAGCGTTTGGATGGTCAAAATCGGCGATACAGGCCGGGAGTTACACAATGTATGGCTGAGGCAACCTCCCAGCCCACCACTTTCCTCCACCTCTGGAGAGAGACTGTCGATCGATACTCTCTCTCCCTCTCTTGCACTCGCTTGCTAACAGTGATGACAACGCCCTGCTACCAACTTGCTAATGTTAGCACGAAAATAGACCACAGGAAAAGGGAATAACAGGGAAAATAGGTGATAACTGAAGGAGGGGAGGTGGAGGAGTGATATTATGCATGGCCCAGGGGCAAAAAAAAAAAAAATCGGTTTTAACCCGGGAACTGCAGGAAGACTCTTAAGAGTTCCCCCGGCGGACTGCGGGAAGACTCTTAAGAGTCAGGGGGGAAAAAAATCAATTTAAAACACCAATTTTTTTTTTTTTTTTTAATTAATTTTTTTTTTTTTTTGCCCCTGGGCCATGCAAAATATCACTCCTCTACCTCCCCTCCTTCCCCACTTTCCTCCCCTCCTTCAGTTATCACCTATTTTCCCTGTTATTCCCTTATTCTGTGGTATATTTTCGTGCTAACATTAGCGAGTTGCAAGCAGGGCATTGTCATCACTGTTAGCAAGAGAGAGAGAGAGAGAGAGTATCGATCGACAGTGTCTCTCCAGAGGTGGAGGAAAGTGGCTGGAAAGGAGGTTGCCTCAGCCATACATTATGTAACTCCCGGCCTGTATCGCCGATTTTGACCATCCAAACGCTGTTTCCACTTGTTTTATTGTTGTAACAGGTTAATACCTTTATAATCAACCTATAATAGGTGCATATGGATAAGTATTAATGCTATTTATGGTAAAATAAATATTTTAGTGATGGAAACAGCTCAAATACATGCGCACAGGCAGAGGTGTCTCATACCCCCCATGCGCACTTCAGAGGTTCAATTGATTTTTTTTTTCCCCTGACTCTTAAGAGTCTTCCCGCAGTCCGCCGGGGGAACTCTTAACCCGGGAACTGCGGGAAGACTGTTAAGAGTCAGAGAAAAAAAAAATCAACTTTAAACATCGAAAAAAAAAAAAAAAATTGCCCCTGGGCCAAGCAAAATATCACTCCTCTACCTCCCCTCCTTCCCCACTTTCCTCCCCTCCTTCAGTTATCACCTATTTTCCCTGTTATTCCCTTATTCTGAGGTATATTTTTGTGCTAACATTAGCGAGTTGCAAGCAGGGCATTGGCATCACTGTTAGCAAGAGAGAGAGAGAGAGTATCGATCGACTGTGTCTCAGTGGGGAAAATTAGCGGGAAAGCAGGTTGCCTCACCCATACATTATATAACTCGCGGCCTGTATCTCCGATTTTGACCATCCAAACGCTGTTTTCACTCGTTTTATTGTTGTTTCAGGTTAATACCTTTATAATCAACCCATAATAGGTGTGTATGGATAAGTATTAATGCTATATATGGTAAAATTAATATTTTAGTGATGGAAACAGCTCAAATACGTCAGCACAGGCAGAGGTGTCTAATTACCCCCATGCGCACTTCTTAGGTTAAGAGTCTTCCCGCAGTTCCCGGGTTAAGAGTCTTCCCGCAGTCCGCCGGGGGAACTCTTACGAGTCTTCCCGCAGTTCCCGGGTTAAGGTGGTAGATGATTGGATGCAAATTCTAGAAGATGGTGATGTAATAGACGTGGTATATTGCGATTTTATGAAGGCCTTCGATAAGGTCCCACATAGAGTTAATAGAGAAAGTTAGAAGCTATAATATAGGGGAGAAATGTGTGAAATGGATAAAAGCCTTCCTGAAAGATCGGAGATAGAGGGTACTGGTGAATGGAATAGGCTCGGGGTGGAGGGAAATTACAAGTGGGGTACCTCAGGGATCTGTGTTGGGACCACTGCTGTTCATTATATTTATCAACGACTTACCTGAAGTTATAACTAATGGAAGTGAGGTATACCTGTATGCGGATGACACTAAGCTGTATAGAAGAGTGAGGAGTAAGGAAGAAGTGGGTTTGCTTCAAGGAGATGTGGAGGGCATGAAGGGATGGTCTGAGCATTGGTTAATGCCTTTTCATCCAAAAAAATGCAAGTACATGCGGATTGGGATAAGCAAGATAGACAAGGTAGGATACAGTATGTATGAAGCGATGGAGGAAGTGAATGCAGAAAAGGATATAGGAGTAGTGATAGACAATAAGTTAAATTTCTCAGAACATTTAGCGGAAAAGATAAACAAAGCCAATAGAATTGTAGGGCTGATAAGGAAGACATTTGTGTCACTTGATGAAGAAATCTTCAGGAATCTCTATACAGCGCTGGTTAGGCCGCACCTGGAATATGCGAACCAGGTGTGGGCTCCATATATGGTAAAGGATATAGAAGCAGTGGAGAAAGTGCAGAGGAGAGCTAGCAAGCTGGTACCAACGTTGAAGAACGCGGGCTATGAGCAGAGGTTGAGGACACTGGGGCTTCCGACACTGGCATATCGGAGAAAGAGAGGGGATATGATAGAGACTTTTAAGATAGTGTCAGGAAAGTACGATGAGGATGTGTGTGAGGGTATCTTCTTGATGCGGGAGGGAACAAGAACGAGAGGACACTCTAAGAAAATTTACAAAGAAAGAAATAGGCTTGAGAAGGCAAAGAACTCATTTTGTGATAGAGTGGTAAATAAGTGGAACGCACTGCCCCAGTATGTAGTCGATTCCGAATCAATAAGGGAGTTTGAGAGTAATCTTGATAAAGCATGGGGAAGACAAGATTTGAAGTTTGATTATAAAACAAAAATACAGAATAGTAAAAATTTTGCGTCTGCTACCGCCGCCGCCAACACCGTGAACGACCGCAGCAGTGCAAGTACTGGTACTGAGCTGGATACACAGGCCTAGTTTGCCTTTTTCCAGAGGATCTACTGTAAGAAACTGTAAGAATATCTTGACCATTACTACATTGTATACTAATTGCAGCACTGATTTGCTTCCGTAATTCACCTTTAAGCCCAGAGAGGGTAGAAAGTACATCATTAGAATATTAGGCATAAGTAGGAGAGAGGGGGGTGGAGAGGGAGGAATAGCACCGGAATCATCCAAGGTAGAGTTTTTGGCAAAAGTTTGAGCAAAGAGCTCCGCTTTGTTAGAGGAAGAAGTGATGGTTGTGCCATCAGAGTGGAAAAGGGGAGGGAAAGACGAGGAAGAAAAGTTGTTGGAGAGGTTTTTGGCTAGATGCCAGAAAGCTTGGGAAGAGCTAGAGTTGGATAGTTCAGTGCATATATTATTGATGAAAGAGTGCTTGGCAAGTCGAAGAACAGATTTGGCTTGATTCCGGGCAGAAACATAGGAAGAATGAGATTCTTGAGTTTTAAGGCGTCGGTACCGTTTGAATGCTTCCTCCTTGTTGTGGACAGCAGTAGAACAAGTGTGAGTAAACCAAGATTTGTTTGCATTAGACTGAGAGAAAGAAAATGGAATGTATGCTTCCATGCCTGAGAGGATTACCTCGGTAATGCATTCAGCACTCTCTGAGGGGCCTCGGCCATGGAAGTAGAAGTCATTCCATGGGAAATCAAAGAAGTAGGCTACTGCCGGAAAGCCTCCCAGTCAGCAGCGCCAAGTGCCACAAGCGCTGCCGGCTGGGAGGATCGGAAGGCCGTACTGAAGAGATAGGACAGGTGACGGAGATAAGTTTATGGTCAGAGGAGCCCAAAGGAGAGAAAAGATTGACTGTATAAGAAGAAGGGTTAGAAGTCAGAAATAAGTCAAGAATGTTGGGTCGATCTCCGAAGCGATCCAGGATACGGGTGGGTTGCTGGACCAGCTGCTCTAGGTCATTTATTATAGAAAAGACGTAGGCTTGTTCACCAGGTTGGTCAGTAGTGTGAGAGGAGAGCCATTGGCGGTGGTGAACATTGAAATCTTCTAAGATGAAGATTTCAGAGAAGGGAGAGATAGATAGAATGTGTTCCACTTTAGAGTTTAGATAGTCGAAGAATTTGGGAAAGTCTGTAGAGTTAGGGGAAAGATAGACAGCACAGAAATATTTAGTATGAGAATGACAGGATAGTTTGAGCCATAAAGTTGAGAATTCAGAGGAGTCGAAATCAGGAACACGAGAGCAAGTGAGTTTGTTGTGCACGTATGCACAACATCCGCCTTTGGCTTTGAAACTAGGATAGAGAAAGTAGGAGGCTACAGAGAAGGGGCTGCTGGAAGTTGTCTCAGATACCTGGGTTTCGGTGAGGAAAAGAAGATAAGGTTTGGAGGAGAGATGGTGTTCGATAGAGTAAAAATTAGAGGAAAGGCCACAAATATTGCCAAAGTTGATAGTAAGAGTGACAGGCTGTGAACCAGAGAATTTAGAGGGGTCGTCAGGGGAAGGTCGGGCAGGTGTGGGGCATTTATGGTCCCCCCTCCTAGGGACTCCGAGGCTGGGCCTGTGTTCATCATTGAGTTAGAAATATATACATGTGTTAAAATGCCCCAGAACGAGAAGCCCACCACGGAAGCCACGAGCGAACACCACCAGGAAACGGGAACAGAAACACCCGAAAGAAAGGCCCACAGAACGAAAGGACCAGGTGACCGAGCCAACCAGTTAAGACAGGCCGAAGCCCACAGGGCTACGCAGCTCCAAACCACACCTGCCTATCCCTTCTAACCACTGACCTTTCCCCCACCTCGCATATACACTACCCCTCGTGTCCTACACCTCTACCTATATGATGATGAACATAAATACACCTTAATTTAATACACCCATTCCCTGTCCCTAAGTTAAGATATCAATATCAACATACCCTAAAATACCTTGTCTTGCCAGACTAAGTTTCTGAAGACCAACCGCCCCCATAAATCTATGTATGTTCTTCCATCCGAGAAGTAATATGTTAACCCCTGTCTTGCCAGACTAAGTTTCTGAAGACCAACCGCCCCCATAAATCTATGTATGTTCTTCCCAGGTTAATACACCCATGCCCTGTCCCTAGGTTGAGCCAATGCCAACCAGTTCAGACAGGCCTAAATCTATGTATGTTTTTCCCATCCAAGAAGTAATATGTTAACCCCCTGTCTTGCCAGACTAAGTTTCTGAAGACCAACCGCCCCCATAAATCTATGTATGTTCTTCCATCCGAGAAGTAGTATGTTAAAACCCCATGTCCTAATTGATAAGAAACTATGATACCCACGGGTACACCAGTGTATATAACCATTGTTCCTGTAAGACCTAGACAGAAATGACTGAAGATGTTAGCCACCATGCAGTAACTTTAATTCTTACCCCAACCAGAGATTGTATATACAATCCTCTTTTACCATTGTCTCGACGCATTTTCACCACGAAACAATACCGAAGCTACCCCTACGAACTGCCGTTTTCTTTGGTGTATATGTCATAGAAAACGCAGTTCCCAGGAACAACTAGATCAGCAAGAAATAGTGTCAGATTAACAGTGTCCATAACCATCGTATTGACGAGTAATAATACACCATGTTTTTCCCTACTTTTATCCACAGTCAAGCACACACCTACAGTTAACCTCCTCTTCCCCACAGCCCCACAGTCCACATGATTCTATCCTTTCCAGACTCATATACCACCCCATATTGCTCATCCCCCGGTAGCGTTTGGCTAACATACTTTCCCTGTCATTAACCCCCAAGCTCCGATACCAACTGTAGTCTAATGCCAACCCTACGCCCAGAGACCTTAGGGTCAAACTTCCACGTAGCCCCCCTTAACCCTCTCCCTCTCGTTAACCCCCCACGCACCTCGACTCCTTTCCGACCTAGCCTCTCCACCATACCTCCTGAATATCCTTAATTTTTCCGTTGCTAACATTCTCAAACCTTTTATATATATACTCCTATCCAGCCTACCTTCCCTCAGTAGGAAGGAACACCATTAGAACTTTACTAACCCTTTGCATGCCATCTATTCCCTCACAACCCATTCACAACCCTGTACCAAATGATCGTCAGTGCGAGGCTAGCCGCCTCGCCAGTGACTAACTTCTATTGCCATACTTCCAGATAAATGTGGCAGAGTTAGCAACCCAGTCTGCACCACATCCAGCAAACCATGCAATTAACAACCCAACCGATTAAACCAGCTAGTCAAGGCACCTTCGGTTTTGGTATTATGAACACCCACATCTGTCTCATAAACAGAGGGTTATTACAAACACTTGTGATATGGCAAGCCCCTAGCCACAGCCACCGGACGACCATCACAGAGAGAGGGCGCGCACCTACCCTTTTTTACCCACCCGAGGAGGGAGACCCCCACCCCTGCGGAGGTATACCTGACCCCTGTTTTGACTTCCGGGTCATTGCCAGGTAGCACAGGAATTCTTCCTATCAATGAACTAACCATGCATGACTAACACCTTTACTAACCTCTATTAACCCACAATAACCCATTCACCTTTCTTGCATACTCTGATAACCAAATTAGCACCTCAGCTATACCAGAGAATGAAGACTGAGCAATCTAAGAGAGACGCTCCTATCACAGATGTCCCAGTCCTCTTCGCAAAGTAGATCCAGTCTCTCTCCCCTAAATACTTCCAGTATAGCCAAAATAGTACCTCTTACTAAGGCTCAGTTATATCACATTATGAAGGCTCCATATAGCCATGTGCCACAACAGTAATCACCACCTTACCTAGTTCCCGTATCCATTGAGAGCTCAAATAAATCCATAAGACTCGAGATCCCTATGGCCTACAGGGTCCAAAAACCGAGCCTATAAACCAAGCTCCAGCCCCCAGTAAAATCAGTTGAAAGATAGACACCAACCAGTGGCTGGCCCCCTTAAGTTGACCTCTAGCTCTGCCCTTGTGTTGTTCATGAGAATTGAGTTCCAGAGCCGGCAGACTCCGTGGCAGATTGAGATAGAAGCATCTGTCCACGTACAAGAAATCTACGTGCACCTTATAACCTTCACAAACCAGTGGGTATATAAGCGTGTAGCCAGCAACGATCGCCAAGTCTTGAGAACTTACTACATATGGACCACCTGGACGGCCGCGGAACCAGTCGTTAGCCCCCAACATCACGGATGCAAGATAACCAGGACCAGACCAACCAAATACTACCCAAGATTCACTTTATTAGTACTACAGTGTTACAGTACTATTTAGAGACTCACTTATTAATATTTCTATGAAGTGGCCATATCTTCGCCCCAGTATAATTCATATATAACCATTCCATTAGGAAGTGCTAAGCGTATCAGTGTTTATTAATTAACAGGCGATATTAACTCTCGTAATTACCCATATCCAGATAGTATTACATAGAAGTAAAACCCTAGTGATATCTAACATTCGCCCACTGATTTGCGTTCTACGTATTTCTGCTATAAGAATATAAAACTTAGATCAGTACCCCCTGAGGTTACTAGAATTCCTGTGCTCTAAAATACGCGTGTCTAATCTAGTCTGTGAACTACTACTTGTGCACCAGAGCTACCAGTAATAAATCTAAATAGTGAAATTGAATCTATAAATAACATTGATGGTCTCCAGTATATAAACTTGCGAACAAAGCCAGTGATCAGAAGATTAATACCTGAGCGTTGGAAGTGGGAGACTAGGCTCCATCCAGATCCACTTAATGCTAGTTGTTCAATTCTATCATTTGTCTTGTACGAGTGTTCATACCTTCTTATGCTTCCTATTAATCATCCTCAATAAACGTGATCGTGTGTCTTGTTACCGTGTGTTTATTTTGTGTTCTCTATTCCTCATACCTTGTTTTGTGCATGCAGCCTTATATACCCAGTCAGTTAGAACTCACATTACCCAAGTTAATCCTGTAGAAAAACAGGGCATAACATGTGTAACAGTACTAGCATATAAGGCAATTATTAAACAAAGTTGAGTAAATAATCTAACTCCCCAAGTAAGAATCTGGTGCAGCAAAGTTGCAAACTGAATATGTTCACTTCAGGTCCAATAAAGGAAACTGTTTGTACCACTTGGGCTGTTGTATCATCTGCCAGTTGAGTCACAACAGTAGTCAGAGCATTAGTGCTCATTGGTGGTCATATATTCAAGGTTGTGTATGCTAAATCAGACTATTTATTAGTGGCCCCTTCATCATTGACGATGCGCCTTAACTTTGTTTATGGCCAATCTTTGAACTCAGGCTTGCCTTTCAAACTTCCCGCCTAGGAGTGAGAACAAATACGATTGCCACACATCGTGAGCGAAACGCTCTAAACTATAACAAAACCACTCATAGACTCGTCCTATATGATGTGGGTAGGGTGAGGTGGGGGTGTAACAAACTATTAGTGGATAAAATATTCACCAAAAATCAGGTAACAAACTTTATGGAAAAATAGTTATATCACAATAAACTATGGGTCAAGGCCTATCATGGTGATTTTTACTAATCGTGTAAGTAGTAGTTAAGGTCAACTTATTGAATTTAAAAAAAAGGGTACCCCTTGTTCGGACCATACCCACCATATGGGGTGGTCCGAACAATGCATGGGAGTGATCGAAACACCACCCTTTTCACTATTAAAATGCATAGTGAGATTGTAAAAACTGGTGATCTCAAATAAAATATATGTTGAAAGTGTCTTTATTGCCAATTTTAGAGCACATTCTCAAGAAAGAAATATTATATTCCATACTGTCACAACTTATGATTTTACCAACATAAAACACCTTATATCCGACATTCTTCCCTTCTTCTAACTCCAGCTCAACACAACCAAGTACTTTTTGTATTATTTGGATTTTTTTTTTTTTTTTTTTTTAAACGCCATTTAAATTTGTGGTGTACCGAACATTTATAATAATAATAATAATAGTTCTTAAAGCTAGCGCATGCTAAGCTAGCTAAGGATAGCTCAATAAGGCCGATTAGGCGTATTTCCATTGGGGTCCTGTACTACTACCCCATCCCTTTGCTCATGAGGGATGGTAACGACTCAGTGCTTGTGAAAAATCTTTAATGCGCCGAGCGTGGGCGCGAACCCGGGCCTTCTGGGTGGAAGTCCGAGACGCTAGTCACTACACCAAGCGAGCCGCTAAGTTCGGTACGCACCCCATCGCTACACCCCCTTCGTGTCATCAATGACCAGGAAGCGTTTTTGTATCCCTGGTGGTGGTGTGGACGACGTAGTTGCTGCAGTTGACGAAGTATCTAAGCTGGCCCCTGCTAATACAATGTACGTCATCCACGTTGGATCCAACGATGTACAGCGAACCCGGTCGGAAGATTTGCTTTTAAAGTACCAGCAGTTGATCAAGTCGTTTAAGGAGAAGTCATCAAGGATCATCGTCTCAGGAATCGTCCCCCGGCTTGGTGTAGAGAGCCGATTTTACAACATAACCACCAGCACAAATCGTTGTCTAGCAAACCTCAGCAGGAAGGAAAACGTGGGATTCATCGACACCTGGGACAATTTCTACTACGATGACTATTTGTTTTCGGACGATGGAGTTCATCTGAACCAGGTGGGAGCAGCACGTTTTGGGCGTCTTCTCAACGATGCGGTGAAGGATTTTCGGAGAAGAAATCGACTCAGCACAGGACAACCAGGAAGGAGGACCGAAGACAGCGAGTGCGGCAACCTGCGAAGGAATTAAATGCTAATCTATCAAGAACTGCGAATTTGGATAAAGCTCCACCAACACGACCCAAATTCAAAACCGCCAGGGATAACGACCGAGGACCGATGACAGCCATGAATGTAAATGTAGATCCGACCAGAACCAAAAATTTGATTAAAGAACGTTCTGTGAATTCTAAAACCGCATCTTTAAAGGTTTTCTATGCAAACGCTCGTAGCATACGCAATAAATTTTCAGATTTAGAGGAACTAGTGTTTACTGAAAATTATGATGTGATTGGTATAACAGAATCTTGGCTCAATACAGAAGATAGAGACTTTTTAGCAGAGTATTCACTTCCCGGTTATGTAATGTTTGAGAAAAGCCGAATAAATAAAAATGGAGGTGGCGTTTTATTTTATATCAAAGAAAGTCTTAACCCGACCCTCTTGTCAAAACCTCAAATTGTGAACGTCGACACATCTTTTGTGCTAATAAAGAATAATAAAGGTACACAAATAATACTTGCATTAATATACAGACCTCCAGCTCAATCAGTGCAAACTGACCGAGAAATTTATGAACAAATTGCAGATGTAAGTAACTCACAAGATACCGTATTTTTTGGCGACTTTAATTTACCTGTGACCAAGTGGGGCGATACTCTTACTTCACACTCTGGACATGACTTGTATACGAACTTGCAAGAGAGTTCGCTTTATCAATTTGTTCGAACACCGACCCGTGGTAATAACGTTCTTGACATTGTACTTGCAACAAAAGAAGAATTAATAGAGAATTTGAATGTTGGTGATGAATTCAGTAACAGCGACCATCGTACGATAACTTTCACTTTAAACTTTACTAGTAACGAACCAAATAGTAGCATCGAAAAAGTCCCTAATTTCAAGAGAGCAAACTTTCATAAACTTAGAGCTATGTTTAAAGAAACTGACTGGAGCTTTTTAATTAACAATAACGACATAAATACATCTTGGAAGTTATTCGAAACCACTTACCTAAAAGCAGTGCAAGACTGCATACCATCGAAAATACGGCGTCCAGGCCATAATAATAAGCCCAAATGGTGGAATAAAGATATTTCAAACTGCCTGCTTGCTAAAAAATTTGCTAATGATAGATTAAAATCCTCACAAAATGACGAAGAACGGGTGAAATTTGTAGAGCTACGACGCAAAGCCAAAAAGTTAATTAAGCAAAGTAAAAAGACCCTAGAGTTACATATTGCGAATCAAAGTAAAACAAACCCGAAAGAATTCTATAGTTATATCAGAAAGAAAAAAGTAGTTACTTCAACTGTTGGACCGTTAGTCGATGAAAATGGAGAATACACCAAAGACGAAGTACAAATGAGTAATGCCCTCAATACCTTCTTTGCATCAGTTTTTACAACAGAAGACCTCAGTGATATCCCTACACCATCGCCGATTCAGATTGATAATTCAGATGTTCTAAGCAATATCACCGTTACAGAGAGAAGTATTGAATTGTTTAGATAAACTCAAGGTAAATAAAACGCCTGGACCTGATACAATCTCGCCTAGAGTTCTAAAGGAAGCTAAGGATGAGCTCTCCAAACCACTGACATTACTATTCAATAAATCCTTGCAGTCTGGAACTATGCCTGATCAGTGGAAGATAGCCAACGTAACACCGATATTCAAAAAAGGCAGCAAATCCCTACCCAGTAACTATCGTCCAATTAGTTTAACCTCAGTTGTATGTAAAATGCTAGAAACGGTCATAAGAGACAGACTCGTAAATCACTTAGAGGAAAATAACATACTTAAAGATACTCAACACGGCTTTCGTAAAAAACGTTCCTGTTTAACAAACCTCTTGGACTTCTTCCACGATATCCTCAACCTCTACGATGAGAGTAAAGCTGTAGATATTATATACCTTGATTTTCAAAAGGCCTTTGACAAAGTTCCCCACAAACGTTTACTGCTAAAACTAAAAGCGCATGGAATACAAGACGGTGTGTTGAAATGGATAGAAAATTGGCTCAGCGACAGAAAGCAAAGAGTAGTCATAAACGGTAAGGCATCTAAATGGACCAATGTAAGTAGCGGGGTACCCCAGGGATCGGTACTAGGACCAATTCTCTTTCTAATTTACATCAACGACATAGATGAGGGTCTCACCTGTACAATCTCAAAATTTGCTGACGATATAAAAATTGCAAATAGCGTACTCTCAAAAGAACAAGTTGACGATATGCAACACAATCTAGATAAATTGTCACATTGGGCCCAAATTTGGCAAATGAGTTTCAATGCGGATAAATGTAAAGTACTACATATCGGATACCTAAATGAGAAAGCAAACTATTCGATGAATGGCACTCAGCTTAAGAATGTAAACAGAGAAACCGATCTGGGAGTAACAATATCGAGTAACCTAAAACCGAGTCAACAATGTTCAGAAGTTGTTAACCCCTTCAGACTCATATGATGCAGAGGTTGCCAGATTAGCAATAAGAAATAGAGTTCTCTCACTCTTATAATTACTTCTCCAAAATTAGTTTTCTGCCCACAGCTAACTCAAAGACAACTGCAGAGGTTGAAGTAACTAAACTAGAGGTTTCTAAATACCCCTGATGGTAACAAAGGTTTTAAAGTATCCCTAATGTAAAGTCAGTGAAAATAGGCTAGCCTAAACAGACCTCGGATGCGGAAATACCCTGAGCCGAACAGGCCAAGTGGGATATCTCTATTGGTCTAACTGGTAAGGTGCCTGCCTCACACCCAAGGGTCGAGAGTTCGTGCCCCCACCAGGGCATGATATTTTCGTGAGGATATTTCCGCATTTAACGAAGTTTAGGTGTGCTGGTTAAATTGTTCAGATGGTTGAGAGTAAGATCGGAGCTCCATAAATCCTCTTTCGGGTAAGGTGTAAAAACCGATCCCCACAGGACAAGGAAGAGGATAGGAGAGAGCAGGGAGTGTTGTGAGACTCGATTGGGTTGGGTTGTGGAGTTGCCAGCCGCCCAAGCGAGTTGCCAACTGGGCAGTTTGTAGGTGCGTGTAGCATCGCTCAGTGAAGTTGACTCACCATTCCCGTTCATCTCTCTGACGGACTCTCGGTCGATTCGGCTCAAGCTTGTTCCTCTCTGTTCGTTCCTCTCTGTTCGGAGCTTTCGCTTCCCGGAAGGTGAAGTAGTGTAAAGTCAGTGAAAATAGGCTAGCCTAAACAGACCTCGGATGCGGAAATACCCTGAGCCGAACAGGCCAAGTGGGATATCTCTATTGGTCTAACTGGTAAGGTGCCTGCCTCACACCCAAGGGTCGAGAGTTCGTGCCCCCACCAGGGCATGATATTTTCGTGAGGATATTTCCGCATTTAACGAAGTTTAGGTGTGCTGGTTAAATTGTTCAGATGGTTGAGAGTAAGATCGGAGCTCCATAAATCCTCTTTCGGGTAAGGTGTAAAAACCGATCCCCACACTAATAGGCTCAAAATCGCGTCATATGTCGGAGAGGGTTAAGAAGGCAAACAAAATAATTGGCTTTATAGGCAGGTCATTTGAGCATAAATCCAAAGACGTTATCCTAACCCTTTACAATTCCTTAGTCCGCCCTCTTCTGGAATACTGCGTTCAATGCTGGTGCCCTTATTACCAAAAAGACATAAACAAGCTAGAACGAGTTCAACGTAGAGTTACCAAAATGATACCTAACCTAAAGAACAAACCATACGAAGAGCGTCTTAGAGAATTAAATCTATTTCCTTTAACCCAGCGAAGATTAAGAGGTGAATTTAATTCAAGTGTTCAAAATTAATCATCAAAGGCATCGACAATATGAACTGTAGTAAGTACTTCACTATCGACCAATCTAATTACACGCGGGGAAACGGTTGCAAAATTATTGGTAAATCTTTTAACTCACACAAATCTAAGAATTTCTTCTTCAATCGAGTTGTCAACTTGTGGAATGGGCTTCCCCGAGACGTTATAGACTGCAGCACCGTTGATTCATTTAAACTCCGCCTAGACAAATATTTCGCATCAAACCCGCGACTGACTGCGTTTGTAAATGAATAACTTTATTTTATCCTCCCCTCAGTTACTAACCATATGTCCCCTACTAACTTCCTAGTCCTGCCACGGACATTAGTTCCAGGGCAGTAGTTCCCTTTCCAATGTTCCCTTACCCACTCTAAACCACTGTTTGGACACTTGATCCTCAGTGTTTTGGAGGACAAGCAGCCTAGAAGGGTCACTAGATCTGTTGTTGCTTGATTTCCTTTGTACTAATGTTTACACATTCATGATGCTGAATGAAATGTCTGAATGGAAGCTTTTCTCACCAGATATCATTGCAGCTAAGTATATTTCACTATTAAGCATCACACCACTAGAATCAGCACGTTTTCACAGTCAAGAAGCACTATATTAGAACGTGAAATATTACATCGATCACCTAAAAAATAGAAAAACTTACCTGAAAACTCTGTCCGTCGCGATGTATACAATAGTTTCCCGTCATCCTCAAGCGCTCCATTTTCTTCTTTTGAGGTGTTGGGGAAACTATTTTATTATTGATAGGGCAGAAATTATGGACACTTCGTTTCACCCCACCTTCACCCTGCCACTACTAGAAAAAAACCAGTAAAAAATAAAAAGTTAAACTTGATCCAGCTATTGTGCTTCTCATGCGTCTGCTGTCTATGCACGCGTCACCCCGCCTGCTCGGAGCGTCTCAATCCTCCTTATTCTCCAAGGCCTCTTAAGGGTCGGACGTGTGTTCCGAGGGTGTGCCAGCCCTTCTTCATTCTTCTCCTGCTTCCGAACATTATGAGTCTTTTCTCATATGTACATGCTTTATGCTGAGGTCAGGGTAGCTTATAGATTAGGAGTAGGCTGTGTACAGCCTTTCTTCGGCCTTGGAGACTGTTTTCCGGGTACTTATCAAAGGTTAGTTTGTTAGGGAGAGCCATTGTTGTGATAAGGCAAGGCTCTCACGTGTGTGTTTTATTACCCTAGTTCATTTAGTGTGATTTAGTCATGAGGCTTCTTTTAGTGAGACGGGGCCCGTTATTCAGTCCTTTCTGGTGGGCAATGGTTTTTATCTCTACACCACGAGGGCACGTGCGTTTTAGATTGTCTCACATAGCTGAGGGATCTAGCACCGTGCCATGATGCTTTTCAGCCTACGCTTCATGTTCGAGACGAGTGTGTGTAGGGTCTTCGCACATGGATTCGCAGGTTTGTTCCATTATTGAGGATCTTTGCCACCTGCCCCCATCTAGTTGGCCTCCTGTAGGATTTTTAGTTATGGCGAGGATGTGTTATTTATTTAATTATTGAATTATTGTATAACTATGCCATAATATGTGCATGTTGGGTTAACTATTCTGGGAGGTATGGTCCTTCCGGCGGGTTTTTTGGTTAAGTGAGACTTACATTACAACGTGCCTCTAGTTGCTTCACGCGGTTTCCACGCCGGGAGCATCTAGAGATATGTGTGATTCAGATTATCCTTGTTTGGCACGGGATAGATTGGATCGGTCTGTTCAGTTTTGCCGGCGATAGTATATTTTGGCTGTCCCCAATTTTTACTATAGGCTACATGTCTTTTGGGTGCTCACGGCGTGCCGCCTCCCTCAAGATATTTCCGCCTCAAGGCCTAACAGATAAAACGTTCGCAGCTTGGTACTAATCAGAACGTTGTCCTGGCGGTTTTAGTGGGGAGCCACTTCCGCCGGGAATTAACGGCCGAGCCGAAAAACGAACTCACCCATTCCTATCTCGCGCTTATCAGTTATCTGTGTAGCTTATATCAAGGCGCTGTCCGCCGGGAAGTAGAAGTTAGATTCAGTTAGCGTTGGTCGCCGGAATCAATTTCTTTTAAGAGAAGGAAATAGGTCAGTGTTGGTTACTTAGGTAAGAGGTTATAACTCGAGTAGCACATGGTAGGCTACACTTTGCTCTAAAGTTACATTCATGGGAATGTACGTAACATAATGGGAACTAAGATTGCATAGTGATATTCAAGTTTTTTTTCTTGTTATTGTTGGAATTATATATATATATATATATATATATATATATATATATATATTAGCTTTCCCAGCCTAGCGTGTCCTTATGAGCATTGATTCTTGAAATGTTCTCACCCTCAGCTCTTCACTCTGGACGCCTAGGAGGATCTGCAATTCCCCCGGCGGGAGGAGCCATGGATTCGTCTCGTATTCCGTTTTGCTCTGGCTTAGTTTGTTCTCAATTAGCTGTGGTGGGTCATAAGTTTTGTGTTAAATGCATACTGTGCTTAGACAGGTCTCGTGGTCGTTGGCTGGCCAAGACATGCCCCCAGTGTTCAGTGCTTAGAAACGGTTTCCTTACGCATTCAGATGGACAATGTAAGACAATCCTTCTACATATTAAAGCAGTATTTGTTTCATACTGTAAGACAGTGGCTCATAAATCCCTTCAATTGGATGACCCCTTGTTAGATGATTTACTTAAACCAGTACCTTCTGCCTATGTAGCCAGTAGCTCCAATTCTAAACAGAAAGTAACTCCGTCTAAAGCTTCTAGTTCTCGTGATACTCCCTCCCGCCAACCCAAGCGATCAAGGACCTCTGATCCGCCGGAAGTGCCTGCTCCATCTTCCCGGCGAGATAGGTCCCACTCTCCTATTGAAGCCCCCCCGGTCCTCTTCGCCTCTTCCTCGTCATGAGTCAAAAAGACACCGTCCTGACTTTTCCGCCGCTCTGGCATCTGGCGACGAAAAGAAGGAAAAGAAGCACTCCAAGAAATCCTCGACAAGAAAGGCGGCGCAGTTACCACCACCTAAACCAGAACCTTCACATTCTTCGTTGCAGAGGGAGTCTTCACAAGGCCCTGTCACCAGTGTCTTGGGCCTATCACACCGGTTCACGATCCCCCACCGAACACAGCCGGAACCCAAAGCTGTTCCGGTCTTAGGATCTGATAGAGGCAGCAGTGCGTTGTCAAGCCGTCCAGGGGAGGAGACTAGTTCCTCTGAAATGATTGAAAATTCATTAGTAGAACTTATGGAAACGTATGACATTCCTGATCTCCAATTTTATGACATACCTCAGCCCGGCGTTCCCCTTACACAGACAGGAACATGTGACAATGCTGCCCAGGCTGGCGAGTCTCAGTCGGAGGCTTTACCAGCCCCCCACAGCCCGGGCACCGGGTTTCACAATACGACAACACGTTGAAGATGTCGGGGAGATTCCGCCTGGCCAGCGGTCATCTTCCCGGCTATCAGGAACGCAGGGCTCAGGTACGTCTCAGCCTGCTTCCTCTTCTGACCAGGAAGGTGATGTGGTAGTGTCCAGGGAACTTTTAGGTGAATGGTTTGACATTATGAGACAAATGAAGGAAGAGAGACAAGTGAGTGACGGTACCTGTAACCCTGGCGGTGCTGCAAGTTCAGCCTCAAACTAACGTTAATGTTCCTCCTCCTACAGTCAATCCTGTGGTACCCACTTCGGGCGCCACATCACTTTTTGCCCCCTAACTTGAATTTGTTCTCAGACATCATTCCACCCCCTCTTGACTGATCAATTCCCTCTAAGAGGGGCCCTATGCCCCTCTTATACGAACCTGATAAGTCCTGGTCTGTTCTTCCTCCCATTCGCCCAGAGATCGCACAGCCAACAGTAACAGGTGAGAACCCGGTACCGGATCATTGGTTTATTGAAGTGAGTGAAGCGAAGAAACTTAGGGCTAAGAACCAGTCTGGTGATGCATTAGATGTTATTATCAAAGCCATCCCCAATACTTACAATCCTGATTATTTTGTCTACATGCCATCTCCTGCCCTTCCCCCTGCGTCTTCGAGCAAATTATTTTCAGATTGGACGAAAACTGATGGTCTAAATGACATTAAACTTTTGCATGGTATGACCCCAGAGTTAAAGTCAGTCCCTTTTCGTGATGATTCAGGTACCTCAGTAGTTCATATTAACGGGGGGGAATCGGGTCCGTGGGTTGCATGGGGACAGGAAGCCAGCTGTTCGCCAGCACCATAACTAACGAGCAGTCATCAGCTCCCGAAAGAAGATCACCATTGCTTTTCGATGCCGGTAGGCAAGGCGGAGGGGATACCAGATCATATTTTTTACTTTTTGGGGGCCCCTAAATTATCTATTTGTCAGTTAGCAGACCCATT
This sequence comes from Paralithodes platypus, assembly GCA_032716605.1. Taxonomy (NCBI): domain Eukaryota; kingdom Metazoa; phylum Arthropoda; class Malacostraca; order Decapoda; family Lithodidae; genus Paralithodes; species Paralithodes platypus. The sequence continues at coordinate 22,481,999 of CM064511.1, read as the reverse complement.
TTGTTCTCCCACACAGGTACAAATAGATAAAGATTTTAAAATGAGGCAAATGGCCTGGAGGTTAGCATTCCAATACCTGCTCAGCCGCCAGCTTGCGGCTTATCTAGCCAGGACGACTGAGTCGGTGACGGACACGAACACCCATAAGGCGCTCTCTCTTACTAGGCGCTTTTTCCTCCAGAATTCCATTCAGTCCCTTGGCGATATCCGCAAGGCTCTCATTGAGACTGTGAGGGTGCGTCAAGATAGGAGGGTATACCTGGTACGGAAGCTCCCTGTAGAGATTGGGAAGAGATTGATATTATCTGATGTATTTACTAAAACTCTTGTCTCCTCAGAAGCCTGGCGCACTGTTAACATTTTACTAGACTCTCAAAATGCCACCGCTTCCAAGCCGAAGGGTGAGCCAGTTTTTAAGCAAAAATTCAGTAAGAGTCCCTTTCGTGGACAGTCCCAGTCAAGTCAGTCATCAAAGACTCATCCAACCCCAGGAAGCAGTGGCACCTCAAGAGGGCGCGGACAGTTCAGGGGTAGAGGGAGGTGGTTTAGGGATAAGTTGAGAGGGAAACCTAGTAGCAATGATAGCAAGGCCTCTCACCCCACTAGCACTAAATCAGAGTCACAACCCTCCCATCCAAAAAAACTGAGACACCACGCAGCTCTCTCACTCTCAGTGCCAAGGCAAGGCGAGTCAGATCCGAGAGTAGCTCTGCCGGGCAATACCAGTCATGTGACTGGCATTTTCCGGGATTGTTACCGGGCATGGCCCCGGCGAACATGGGCAAGGACAGTGGTCCGGAAAGGCCTCTTGTGGCGGTGGTCCCGGCGACCTCGTTTACGTATCCCCACAGAATTAACTCATGTTTCTTTAGAGGTGGGATCCGTCGTCAGAGAGATGGTCCTCAAACAGATCATTATCCCAATTCCATCAAATCAGCCCGTTTTCACATCCTGGATATTCCTGGTGCCAAAGAAGGACAGTGTTCAGATGAGGCCGGTCATCGACCTGTCTTACCTGAACACTCGCATTCACAATCAATCGTTCAGGATGTTGACTGTGAATCAGATCAGGCTGACACTGCCGCCGCAAGGTAGGATGTGTTCCATAGATCTCACAGATGCCTATTGGCAAGTCCCTATCAAACAAACGTTTTCAAAAGTACCTAGCCTTGCGCCAAGGGGATCAGACGTATGTTTTTCAAAGGATGCCCTTTGGTCTCAGTCTAACACCTCGCATTTTCACAAAGTTAGTCCGACAGGCATTGCTACCATTGCTCAAACAGGGAATCATGGTGCTATGGTATCTCGACGATTGGTTAATTGTAGCTCATTCCAAAATAACTTGCCTTCAACATGTAAAACAAGTATTAACTCATGTCACTGCTCTGGGATTCAAAGTGAACTTGGCTAAGTCCAACTTGAACCCCACGAGAGCCATTCAATGGGTGGGCCTTATCTGGGATACCGAGTTACTCACTCTGAGTCAGAGCGAGGACAATCGCCAGAGGTTTTGGAGAGAGATCTTTCGTTTTCTCCACGCTCCGACTACCACGAGGAGAATCTGGGAGTCTCTGGTAGGTTCACTCAATTGGATAAGATTGACGGTTCCGTTAGGCAGTCTGAATGTCAAACGGATTATTTTGGAGGGAAACAAGTGCTTTCCGCTGTTGCCAGCGGAAACACTATGGCGAATCCCGAAGTTAATCCACAACCTGCTGGCGGCCTGGGCGAAGCCAGAAGTAATTCACTCCTCTTTGACATGGACAACTCCTCCTCCGACGGTCTGGATAGATACAGACGCGTCAGGTACCCTGGGTTGGGGGTAACAATCAAACCTAGGACATCAAGGTCAGGGTCTATGGTCCAGGTTCAATCAACTTCATATCAATGCAAAAGAGTTGTTAGTCCCCCTATTTTTTTTTTTAAACACAGAGTACCCCTGGCGGGAAAGTCTTAATTTAGCATTCAGGATGGACAATCTGACTGCAGTCACATGCATTCAGAAGCAAGGGTCAGTGAGATCTCGAGTATTACAAAGGTTGTCGGAAAAGATCTTTCATCTAGCAGCAAGGCTAGAGATTTATCTTCATGCAACATATCTGCCCGGCGTGGCAAACGTTTGGGCAGATGGTCTGTCCCGGAGACAGAGCACCCTAGTAGAATGGTCGCTCAGGCAAACCGTCTTTCAACAGATGATTGCAGAGCCGTACCATCCACACGTGGACTTGTTCGCGTCAGAGGCAAATCACAAACTACCTCAGTTCCTCACACGCCGGAGTCAGACTCCGGTGGGAGGACCAGACACATTTCTGGTAGATTGGAACATATGGACCTCCATTTATCTATTTCCACCACCAGACGCATCCTTAATGTGCAAAGTAGTTCACAAACTATGGGGTTATCGGGAAATGGTCTCGATGATCGTGCCAATGTGGCCGGCCCAAGTTTGGTACAATCAATTGAAGACGTGCTGCGAGAACCCGGTGTCGCTCCCAATCTCGCACTTCCACTTAGACACAATTGGAAACCTCAAGACCTCGCTAACTTTTGCCTTGTGAACATTCAGAAGGCCAAGCGGCTAGGCCCGTTTGGGGATAACGTGACTCACAAGTTGATCAATCAGTATACTTTATCAACCCAACGTCGGTACCAATCTCATTGGAAAGCCTTTACTACCTGGATCGTAGAAACTGACCAACAGCAGTCCTTGGTGGCTTTGATATTTAAGTACTTAAATTATCTCTTTGATATGCGTAAGTTGTCAGTAGTCACATTAACCCTCCAGCCTCGGCTATGTATTCTATAATATATACCCGAAACCCGGGGGATTTGGTCGAAAAAACGTCTCGCCTAGGCTATCGTATCTTTGTTATTTTGACTGCTTCCGAATTTCCGCGCATTCCCAAGCGTAGATGTGTTTCGTACCTGTAGAATGGCGTTAAGTAGAGCTCTCTAAGTCAACTGGTTCAGTTGTGATGACAATTTCCGTGGAGAGAACTTTGTGGCGATGTCAGCCATATTAGCCACTTTTCACTACTGAAACGACAACATACAGCCACACAAGAACAAACTATGCCTCTCCTTCTTGTGTTCGGAGGTGTGCGGCGTCGGTCCAACCGGCTGTGTTTATATGCGTCGGACGGACGCCTTTCAAAACAAGCTTACAGGCTTTCAAGCTGCCGGAGCCTCAGAGCCCTACCGGGTTCCGCGGGCCGCGTTTGTTATTTCTTACAGTTTCTTAGTTTCTTACAGTAGATCCTCTGGAAAAAGGCAAACTAGGCCTGTATATCCAGCTCAGTACCAGTACTTGCACTGCTGCGGTCGTTCACGGTGTTGGAGGCGGCGGTAGCAGACGCAACATTTTTACTATTCTGTATTTTTGCTTTATAATCAAACTTCAAATCTTGTCTTCCCCATGCTTTATCAAGATTACTTTCAAACTCCCTTACTGATTCGGAATAGACTGGGGCAGTGCATTCCACTCATTTACCACTCTATCACAAAATGAGTTCTTTGCCTTCTCAAGCCTATTTCTTTCTTCGTAAATTTTCTTTGAGTGTCCTCTCGTTCTTGTTCCCTCCCGCATCAAGAAGATACCTTCACACACATCCTCATCATACTTTCCTGACACTATCTTAAAAGTCTCTATCATATCCCCTCTCTTTCTCCTATATGCCAATGTCGGAAGCCCCAGTGTCCTCAACCTCTGCTCTTCAACGTTGGTACTAGCTTGCTAGCTCTCCTCTGCACTTTCTCCACTGCTTCTATATCCTTTACCATATATGGAGCCCACACCTGGTTCGCATATTCCAGGTGCGGCCTAACCAGCGCTGTATAGATTCCTGATGATTTCTTCGTCAAGTGACACAAATGTCCTCCTTATCTATCTATCTATCTATCTATTGCCTGACGCCGTGATCCCCGAAGGGGTGGCCACGAACGAACCGCCCCCATGCACCTCTGTCCCCAGTCAGTCGACGCCCCTCCCCCCAACCAGCACCGCCTTCGTTCATGTAGTTCCTCACTCCATCCTTCCACCTCATATTCGGTCTACCTCTCCCCCTCTGTCCCTCCACCTCGCTCTCGTACACCCTCTTAGTCATTCTCTCGCTTTCCATACGTTCCATATGGCCGAACCATCTCAAGTTGTTCCTTTTCACACTTTCCAGCACATCTACCTCCACACCACACCTCCTTCTTACTTCCTCATTAGTCTGTCTATCCCTCCATGTAACTCCGCACGCACTCCTTAAGTAATTCATTTCCACTGCTCTCACTCTTGGTCTGAGTCTCTCGACCAACGTCCATGCTTCGCTTCCGTAAGTCAGTGTCGGGATTACCACACTGTCATGCAAGGACTTCTTCACTTCCATACTGACCACCCTATTTCTTGTTACTGCTTTTAGCGTTCCTACAACCCTCTTCCCCTGTTGTACCCTCTCCCGCACCTCTTCATCCATAGTCCCATCTTTACTCAACACACTACCCAGATACTTAAAAGAGTTGACGATCTCCATAGCCTGACCGTTCAGCTTCACCTCACACTCTGTGACTTCACCCCTTTCGAAGACCATAACCTTGCTCTTCCCCGTATTTACCTTCAAATTCCGTTTTTCGCACACTGTTCCAAACTCATTTACCAGACCCTGCAACTCCCATTCATTATCACTCATCAGAACTGTATCATCCGCAAACAGCAGTATAGGTAGCTTCCACTCAATTCCCTCCCTTTTCAGCGATACACCAACATCCACTGCTCTTGATAGTATTTCTTTCATAACTCCATCCATATATACAGTAAACAACCACGGGGACATCACACACCCCTGTTTCAAACCAACATTCAGGTCAAAGAACTCGCTCTGCTCACTCTCCACACGTACTGCCGCCTTTGCACCCTCATACATGCTCTTCACTGCTTTCAGCAACTTGCCCTCTACTCCGTATATTCTAAGTACTTTCCACAAACCTTCTCTATCCACTCTGTCATAGGCCTTCTCCAAGTCCATAAAGGCAACATACACCTTTTGTTTCTTCTCCAGATACTTCTCCACAACACAATTCAGGGTAAAAATCTGATCTACACATCCTCTTCCCTTCCTAAAACCTCCCTGCTCGTCGCCTATCCATTTCTCCGTTCTCACTCTCACTCTCTCAATCACTACCCTACTGTATACCTTCCCTACTACACTTGGAAGACATATTCCTCGGTGGTTACCACACACTCCTCTTTCCCCTTTGCCCTTATATAGGGGGACTATTATGCCAGTCTTCCAGTCATCGGGTGCACTCCCCTTCTCCCATGCTAGTTTGCACATTTTCCATACCCATTCTATCACTATCTCACCACCATACCTCAACATTTCCCCACACACTCCATCTGCTCCTGGTGCTTTCCCCAACTTCACTCTTTTCATGGCTTCCCACACTTCTGACCTCCTGATCCCCACCTCCTCCTCCACTACTTCTCTTCTTCTCCCTCCAATACCATATCCAGCTATGATTGCTGGCTCTTCATTCCTTTCATTTAGCAACTCACTGAAGTACTCCCTCCATCTTTCGACTCTCTCTTGCTTCTCGGCTAGCATTCTCCCATTCTTATCTTTCACACCCTTACTGTTTCCCTTGCTACCTTCCCTAACTTTCTTGACTTCTTTCCAGAACAGTTTCTTACTCTCCCTCCATTTTACACTCAGATTCCTTCCAAATTCCTCATCTACTCTTCTCTTACTTTCCTTCACTACTCTCTTCACCACCCTCTTACTCTCCACGTACCTCGCTCGTTTCTGTCTCTCGGAATCTTCATTCCCTCTACTACCCAACCACTCTCTATATGCTTTCTTCTTTTCTTCCACAGCTATTCTTACCTCTTCTGTCCACCATGCTGTACCTTTCACTCCCCTCCCTCTTCTCCTCACTCCACACACCTCCTCACATGCTGCACAGATCTCATCCTTAAACACCTTGCTCATCTCCTCCACTTCCTCCATAACTTCCAGGTCGAACCCACCTAGTCGTCTTTCCACTGCTCTCCTGTACTCCTCCCTGACTTCCTCCTCCTGCAACCTCTCCACCCTCCTCACCATTCCACCCTCCTCTCGCCTCCCTCCCGCTCTCCTCACCCACTTCTTTTGTATCCTAACCTTAGCTACCACTACATAATGATCAGACATACCCCCTCCAATACCCCTATACACCCTAACATCCATCACAGATTTCTTCATTCGTTCATCCACACATACATAATCAATCAATGACTTTCGTTCCACCACTGTCTTATCCTTCATCGTCAACATCCGTTTCCACGTGTACCTGTGGATCATTCTGTGTCGGAAGAAGGTGTTGGCTATCCACAGCCTCCTCCCCACACATACGTCCACAAGTGCACTACCATTCCCATTCACCTCTGATGGTACCCCCCACCCTCCCACCACTCCCTCAACTTTCCTATCACCCACCTTACCATTCATATCCCCAATCAGAAATATTCTTTCGTTCTTGTCAAACTTCTCCAGGCACGCCTCCACATTCATCCAGAACTCCTCTTTCTTTCTTTCAAGTATATCCTCTGTCGGGGCATACACGCATACAATCACCCACGTTTGTATTCCTACTTTCATTCTCACCCACACAATCCTTGAACCCACAGACCCATACTCTCTTACACATTCCTTCCATTTGCTACTTACAAACAAACATGCACCTTCTCTCGCTGTTCCTTCACTCACTCCAGCACACACACCCATTCCACACTCCCACTCTCTCACATCTGAACCTTTCCATTTGGTCTCTGTCATTCCACATACATCCAGCCTGGCATTCACTAACACTTCCAGAACCTCTCTCTCTTTTGTGCCATCATTCATGCCACTAACATTCCACGTAGCCATTCTCAGAATGTCCGAAGGCATGTCCTTAGTCGGTCGTGGTTCGTCAACGTTGGTTCCGTCCGCATCCGAGGCTGTTCGTTCGTTTTTCTTTGCTTAGATATTTTTTCCGGGTGGGGGTCGCAAGCCCACCGACCCAACCTCTTTATCAGCCCTACAATTCTATTGGCTTTGTTTATCTTTTCCGCTAAATGTTCTGAGAAATTTAACTTATTGTCTATCACTACTCCTATAACCTTTTCTGCATTCACTTCGTCCATCGCTTCATACATACTGTATCCTACCTTGTCTATCTTGCTTGTCCCAATCCGCATGTACTTGCATTTCTTAGGATGAAAAGGCATTAACCAATGCTCAGACCATCCCTTCATGCCCTTCACATCTCCTTGAAGCAAACCCACATCTTCCTTACTCCTCACTCTTCTATACAGCTTAGTGTCATCCGCATACAGGTATACCTCACTTCCATTAGTTATAACTTCAGGTAAGTCGTTGATAAATATAACAAACAGTAGTGGTCCCAACACAGATCCCTGAGGAACCCCACTTGTAATTTCCCTCCACCCCGAGCCTATTCCATTCACCAGTACCCTCTGTCTCCGATCTTTCAGGAAGGCTTCTATCCATTTCACACATTTCTCCCCTATATTATAGCTTCTAACTTTCTCTATTAACCTTTTATGTGGGACCTTATCGAAGGCCTTCATAAAATCGCAATATACCACGTCTATTACATCACCATCCTCTGGAATTTGCATCCAATCATCTACCACCTTAATTAGCTGTAGTACCGTCGACCTCCCCGGCAAGAATCCGAACTGTCTCCCACTAAAAAGTTGGTTTGATTTCATATGCTCCGTTATTCCTTCTCTAATTACCGTTTCCATTAGTTTACACACAACACTTGTCAAACTGACTGGTCTATAATTTCCTGGGTAATTTCTCTTTCCCTTCTTAAATATAGCCGTTATGTTCGCCTCTCTCCAGTCCATCGGGATTTGTCCTGTATTAAACGATACCTCAAATAACATTTTCAATGGCTCTACTAACATCTCATCTCCTTCCTTTATGATTCTTGGGTGTATCCCATCCGGTCCCGGGGACTTACTTCTATTCATTTTTTCTATAGCCCTTCTTATTCTAGCATGGGAAAACTCTATTAGTTCTACTGCCGGTGCCTGTTTGATGGGAATATTAGGCACTGCATCATCCGACTCTACTGTTAGTACCCCCCCAAAGTATTTCCCCAGCACCTCTGCTGGAGAGGTTGCAGAAGGAGGAAATCAGGGAGGAGTACAGGAGAGCAGTGGAAAGACGACTAGGTGGGTTCGACCTGGAAGTTATGGAGGAAGTGGAGGAGATGAGCAAGGTGTTTAAGGATGAGATCTGTGCAGCATGTGAGGTGTGTGGAGTGAGGAGAAGAGGGAAGGGAGTGAAAGGTACAGCATGGTGGACAGAAGAGGTAAGAATAGCTGTGGAAGAAAAGAAGAAAGCATATAGAGAGTGGTTGGGTAGTAGAGGGAATGAAGATTTCGAGAGACAGAAACGAGCGAGGTACGTGGAGAGTAAGAGGGTGGTGAAGAGAGTAGTGAAGGAAAGTAAGAGAAGAGTAGATGAGGAATTTGGAAGGAATCTGAGTGTAAAATGGAGGGAGAGTAAGAAACTGTTCTGGAAAGAAGTTAAGAAAGTTAGGGAAGGTAGCAAGGGAAACAGTAAGGGTGTGAAAGATAAGAATGGGAGAATGCTAGCCGAGAAGCAAGAGAGAGTCGAAAGATGGAGGGAGTACTTCAGTGAGTTGCTAAATGTAAGGAATGAAGAGCCAGCAAACATAGCTGGATATGGTATGGGAGGGAGAAGAAGAGAAGTAGTGGAGGAGGAGGTGGGGATCAGGAGGTCAGAAGTGTGGGAAGCCATGAAAAAAGTGAAGTTGGGGAAAGCACCAGGAGCAGATGGAGTGTGTGGGGAAATGTTGAGGTACGGTGGTGAGATAGTGATAGAATGGGTATGGAAAATGTGAAAACTAGCATGGGAGAAGGAGTGCACCCGATGACTGGAAGACTGGCATAATAGTCCCCCTATATAAGGACAAAGGGGAAAGAGGAGTGTGTGGTAACCACCGAGGAATATGTCTTCTAAGCGTAGTTGGGAAGGTATACAGTAGGGTGGTGATTGAGAGAGTGAGAGTGAGAACGGAGAAATGGATAGGCGACGAGCAGGGAGGTTTTAGGAAGGGAAGAGGATGTGTAGATCAGATTTTTACCCTAAATTGTGTTGTGGAGAAATATCTGGAGAAGAAACAAAAGGTGTATGTTGCCTTTATGGACTTGGAGAAGGCCTATGACAGAGTGGATAGAGAAGGTTTGTGGAAAGTACTTAGAATATACGGAGTAGAGGGCAAGTTGCTGAAAGCAGTGAAGAGCATGTATGAGGGTGCAAAGGCGGCAGTACGTGTGGAGAGTGAGCAGAGCGAGTTCTTTGACCTGAATGTTGGTTTGAAACAGGGGTGTGTGATGTCCCCGTGGTTGTTTACTGTATATATGGATGGAGTCATGAAAGAAATAATATCAAGAGCAGTGGATGTTGGTGTATCGCTGAAAAAGGAGGGAATTGAGTGGAAGCTACCTATAGTGCTGTTTGCGGATGATACAGTTCTGATGAGTGATAATGAATGGGAGTTGCAGGGTCTGGTAAATGAGTTTGGAACAGTGTGCGAAAAACGGAATTTGAAGGTAAATGCGGGGAAGAGCAAGGTTATGGTCTTCGAAAGGGGTGAAGTCACAGAGTGTGAGGTGAAGCTGAACGGTCAGGCTATGGAGATCGACAACTCTTTTAAGTATCTGGGCAGTGTGTTGAGTAAAGATGGGACTATGGATGAAGAAGTGCGGGAGAGGGTACAACAGGGGAAGAGGGTTGTAGGAACGCTAAAAGCAGTAACAAGAAATAGGGTGGTCAGTATAGAAGTGAAGAAGTCCTTGCATGACAGTGTGGTAATCCCGACACTGACTTACGGAAGCGAAGCATGGACGTTGGTTGAGAGACTCAGACCAAGAGTGAGAGCAGTGGAAATGAATTACTTAACCCGGGAACTGCGGGGACACTCTTAAGAGTTCCCCCGGCGGACTGCGGGAAGACTCTTAAGAGGAAGGGAAAAAAAAAATCCATTTAAAACACCCCCAAAAAAACAAAAAAAAACAAAATTGTTTTTTATTTATTTTTTGCCCCTGGGCCATGCCAAATATCACTCCTCCACCTCCCCTCCTTCAGTTATCACCTATTTTCCCTGTTATTCCCTTATTCTGTGGTATATTTTCGTGCTAACATTAGCGAGTTGGTAGCAGGGCGTTGTCATCACTGTTACCAAGCGTGGGAAAGAGCGAGAGAGAGACTATTGCGGAACAGTGTCTCTCCAGACAAGGGGAGGGGTGGAGGGCAGGGAGATTGCCTCAGCCATACATTATGTAACTCCCGGCCTGTATCACCGATTTTGACCATCCAAACACTGTTTCCACTTGTTTTATTGTTGTAACAGGTTAATACCTTTATAATCAACCTATAATAGGCGCATATGGATAAGTATTAATGCTATTTATGGTAAAATAACGATGTTAGTGATGGGAACAGCTCAAATACGTCAGCACAGGAGTGTGGTGTCTCATACCCCCCATGCGCACTTCTTAGGTTAAGGAGTGCGTGCGGAGTTACATGGAGGGATAGACAGACTAATGAGGAAGTAAGAAGGTGTGGTGTGGAGGTAGATGTGCTGGAAAGTGTGAAAAGGAACAACTTGAGATGGTTCGGCCATATGGAACGTATGGAAAGCGAGAGAATGACTAAGAGGGTGTACGAGAGCGAGGTGGAGGGACAGAGAGGGAGAGGTAGACCGAATGAGAGGTGGAAGGATGGAGTGAGGAAGTACATGAACGAAGGCGGTGCTGGTTGGGCGGAGGGGCGTCGACTGACTGGGGACAGAGGTGCATGGGGCGGTTCGTTCGTGGCCACCCCTTCGGGGATCACGGCGTCAGGCAATAGATAGATAGATAGATAAACGGTGCTAGATATTTGTAAACGGTGTTTGTTCCTAAATATTGTTATATTGTTTGTAGCTACTAGCTGTATACACCATCAATTTGATTAATATAATTCTCAATCCAATATTTCTCAAATTCATGCTATGAAAAGTAAATGCAAGGTTTGGTTACATATTATAAAATACCGGTACCCTAGTCTTTCTTCCACGTGAAATGAATAGATATAGATAAATTATATACACAATTGTCACGTGTTCGTATATAACTTATACGCGAAGAGTGTCCATATAGGGAAGAACCCGTTGTATACCTCTTGGTATACAAAAAACAAACCAAAAAACAAAAAACAAATCTTCGCTCTGGGTTTTATTTACGGTACTTAACCCTTTCGCTGCGGGTGACGTTCTGGAACGTCCTGGCAATTTGCAGCAATTTCCAGGCTTTAAAAGCCTGTAAAAACCAGCTACCTGCTTAACTCTTCCTGCCCGGGTGTCATTTTAAAATGACACCGCGGCAGATGGCCAGGAGCCCGGGTGTCATTTTAAAATCCGTAAGCTTGAAAGCCTATTAAGCTTGGTTTGAAAGCCGTGCGTCCGATGCATGTAAACAAAGCCTGTCTTTGCGACACCGCACCTCCGAAAACAAGAAGGAGACGTCGGATCAATGTTGTTGTTGTATGCTATGACGAGATTAGTGTCTGCAAATGTCCGATATTGCTAACATCGCATCGAATCTCTCTCCACGGAAATCGTTATCGCAACTGAACTTGTTGACCTAGAGTTCTACTCAACACCAATCTACAGATGCGAAACACAGCTACGTTTAGAGATGCGTGGAATTTCTCTAGCAGTTAAAATAACAAAGATAGGGCTAGGCCTATTACAACGTTTTTCGGCCAGATCGCCCGGATCTCAATAATGTCCTTAGGATGGCGAGCCCGGGCAAGAAGGGTTAATAAGAAAAAATAAATAAAGAAAAAAATAAAGAGTTTTAGAGAGTCCTAAGCTGAAGTGTTTGTTGTGGTTTCACCATATACTAAATTGCCCAGGCAGTTTGTTTCAAAATTTATAATTATAATAATATGATGCAGTGTATAGTACAGTGGAGCCCCCATTTTCGCTACACCGGTCTTCGTTGATTCAATTCTCGCACCACACACCAAATATTCCCCATTTCAATTCTCGCGCCAAAAGCCTCAATTCTCGCATCAAAATCCCAGCCGAAACCCGAAAAAATTGCAAAAATAACGAAAAACTCGACATAAAACTAGAAAACAAACAAAAACAGTGGTGATGGGCTGGTCTTTCAGAGTGAGAACTGAGCCATCTCTGCCTTACCCATAGCTTACTCTGACTGTTCCTTTAGCTTGTGTGTTTTCTGGATCTCTTCCGTGGATTGACCTCCCAATCTACCAAGATTGGAAGCCAAAGCGTCTCATTTTTCCCTTGCCCCTCAATTTTCTCTTCATAATTGCTGAGGGGCACAGGGCCCTGGATGGGGCTTTGGTTTCCCGGGCATTTCCGCACCCTCCTCAGCTCCCCGCCATGGAGTGGCTTCGGTCACCCAGGCTTTATTGTGGTCGGCGGGGAGGGTTCTGTGGGGGCGCTCGGTTATGGCCTTGGAATTGCTCGGGGCCTTGGGGCTGTTCGGCCAGGCAGCTTGGGGAACAACAACAACAACAACAACAAACAAAAACAATAATTTTGTTTTAACATAACAAAAGAATCTGCCAGGCGCTTGCCGTTTAGAGACGAAATCCGAGTGAATCCGAGATCCGATCGTCAAATGCACAAGATGCCGCCATCTTTGTATGACGTCATCACTAAGCAGACGCTCGCAGTTTAGCTAGTATCTGTGTTGACAAAACAACCGTTTGCAAGCTTTTTTGTGCCTGAACCCCTTATCTCTCGCGTTTATTATAACCTCTAGTACATCTAGGATGGTTGGCCTGGTGGTAGCAATGAAGGAATTTCATGCTCAAAACACAGAGCAAAGACCAGTCCATGTCGGACGAAAGCGATTGAAATGCCTAGCCTAGACGATGTTAGCCTAGGCTAGGCTAAATATGACAATGATTTATAATAAAATCTGTGTGGGAAGTAATCTTCTCATAATACGTATTTTCCTCATAATATGTATTTATTGGATGTACAGTAGGGTCTCACATAAAACGAGTTTATGGTCGATAAACGAGGGCGTTTTATGCGATTTCGTTTTATGTGAACACAGCATTTTGGTGGCGCAATATCGTCAATGTTCACTGTAAGCGAAAATTTTCGTACAAAGCGAACGATATTTCGGCGCTCTATATGAAAACTCCTCGGATTTGCCCCACTTTGGCGGCGGACTCGTTTTATGTGATCACATTCGTTCTGATCGAAAATTAAATATTAATATTTTAGGTCGGTCGTTTTAATAGAGACTCGTTTTATGCGAACACGTTTTATGCGGGACCCTACTGTATTTGGGGCGAAATGGGTACTTCAGGGGTGGCTGGACTAATTTAGAACCTAGGCCTAGGCTAGGCCTAAAAAAAATTGCATGATAGAAACAATGCCCCAATTCTACAGTATTTATGGTTAGGACTGTCATTTAGCCATGTCTACATTATTATTTACAATGCATAAGATTTAGGCCTAGGCTACTTGATGTAGCCTAGACAAAAAACTTTTTCATAGCCTAACACTGGGAAAAAATGCGGTAGCCTAATTGTTTAGATATTGGGCCTTTTTTTTCTAGTTATTAACCTCTGAAGTGCGCATGGGGGTAATTGGAAACGTCCCCCTGTGCTGACGTATTTGAGGTGTTTCCGTCACTAAAATATTCATTGTGCCATTAATAGCATTAATACTTATCCATATGCGCCTATTATGGGTTGATTATAAAGGTATTAACCTGAAACAACAATAAAACGAGTGAAAACAGCGTTTGGATGGTCAAAATCGGAGATATAGCCCGCGAGTTGTATAATGTATGGGTGAGGCAATCTGCTTTCCCGCCAATTTCCCCCAAGGCCACTGAGACACAGTCGATCGATACTCTCTCTCTCTCTCTTGCACTCGCTTGCTATCAGTGATGACCACACCCTCCAATCGGATTTCTAATGTTAGCACGAAAATATACCTCAGAATAAGGGAATAACAGGGAAAATAGGTGATAACTGAAGGAGAGGAGGAAAGTGGGGAAGGAGGGGAGGTAGAGGACTGAGATTTTGCATGGCCCAGGGGCCAAAAAAAAAAAAAAAAAAATTTTTTTTTTTTTTTTTTTTCGTTGTCAAAAGTTGATTTTTTTTTTCTCTGACTCTTAAGAGTCTCCCCGCAGTGCGCCGGGGGAACTCTTAAGAGTCTCCCCGCAGCTCCCGGGTTAAAAACTTATTCTATGGTGTATTATATGATACAGTATAATGCACAAAATTTAATTTGTGTACAATAAAACATGTTTTCATAGGCAAAAAATAGAAAAAGACGCAAATTTTGGCATGAGCACGGAACCGATTGAATTTTCCCCATAAGAACAGTGCCCCGATCTTGGCTGTTTCAATCCTAGCTCTATTTCTGCGGAACCGATTAGCAGCTAGGATGGGGGCTCCACTGTATTGTTAATTTGAGTTATAGGTTATTTATTAACAAATTATGGACATGCACTTCATTAAAACACATAATTGAAGTAATGTATCAACAATTACAACAAACAATGTAACCGTGTGTCACCATTATAACTAATGGAATTGATGGTGTGAGAGAAACAATATGGGTGTGTGAAATGGTAGTAAATGAAGGCATATAAAGATAAAACAGGTTCTACTTCAATTTATTATCCGTAGCCTATTTGTGTCTGTAACAATCATAATCATTCATTTGAGAGCTTGTTCTGCATCACTTAAGTTACTTCACTCGTGATTAATATACTGTAGATATAGAACTATTATTTCTATAATTGAATAACTTCTAAAAAATTATAGTTTACAGTACATGAGAATATATTAACCGAATAAACCACTTTAATGTATCATGTTCTCGTGTTCCCAGTTGTTGACCATGTTGCCTCACACTGATTACATGGGATTTAAGTCTGGTGCCTTACTCGGCTTGATTCCTTTAGGATCGTTGATGCATTTGTGTTCTGGCTATAATTAGGCAATTATATTCTGATTACGAAAGGTATATGGAAATCAGAAGGTTAATTGGGATACTTTTTACCCGTTTAATTCCCAAAGATCTTTATTACGCTGCATAAAATCGTCTAAAAGGAGCCACAATAGCATGCGTAATTAACCTCAAGAGGTAAATGGTGTTGCAAGGAAAAATATTCAAACTCTAAACATTTTATCTCTGTGTTCAACACTTAATATCTCTACCACACATACAGTATACACATGTAAATTGGTAGTGACGGCATTTCCTCCCTTGCTTGTGTTTACTGTATGATATTAGGTGTATTAGGTGTTATGTGATATTTTATAGGTCTTAAGGTTCGGATATCACTTATCACATTATTTACTAAGACTTATCTAGTTTAATGAATATATATGGAAAATACAAATAAGTATAATTAATTAAAATAATAATGTGATAATCTATCTATCTATCTATTGCCTGACGCCGTGATCCCCGAAGGGGTGGCCACGAACGAACTGCCCCCATGCACCTCTGTCCCCAGTCAGTCGACGCCCCTCCCCCCAACCAGCACCGCCTTCGTTCATGTACTTCCTCACTCCATCCTTCCACCTCTCATTCGGTCTACCTCTCCCTCTCTGTCCCAGCACCTCGCTCTCGTACACCCTCTTAGTCATTCTCTCGCTTTCCATACGTTCCATATGGCCGAACCATCTCAAGTTGTTCCTTTTCATACTTTCCAGCACATCTACCTCCACACCACACCTTCTTACTTCCTCATTAGTCTGTCTATCCCTCCATGTAACTCTGCATGCACTCCTTAAGTAATTAATTTCCACTGCTCTCACTCTTGGTCTGAGTCTCTCAACCAACGTCCATGCTTCGCTTCCGTAAGTCAGTGTCGGGATTACCACACTGTCATGCAAGGACTTCTTCACTTCCATACTGACCACCCTATTTCTTGTTACTGCTTTTAGCGTTCCTACAACCCTCTTCCCCTGTTGTACCCTCTCCCGCACTTCTTCATCCATAGTCCCATCTTTACTCAACACACTGCCCAGATATCCAAACATTAAAAGCAATGAAGTATCACACGGAACATATAAATAACTGATATAATACCTTAAACACAATCAAGGGATGAAATGCCGTCGCTACCTATTGTATACAGTATGTGTAATAAGTGAAGCAGGGCCTGTGATTGGCTATAAGAAGCGTGGGCCAAACCAGTCAGTCTTCATATCTTGCTTACATTTTGGGTTTATCATTTATTTATCTCGCTTGTGTTTACTGTATGATGTATATTTTATTAATGTGTTTAATATGATATATCAAGGTTCTTAAGATTCAGATAACACTGTAGATTGTTTAGTAATCATTACAATTATTAACACGTGTCTAGTATAATGAATGAATAAAGAATAATAAAGATAATAATAAAAACATTATCAGCTCTGCGACTCTTCAGGGCCAGTGAGCTACGGTATTGATAAGATGGGGAATCATGAGCGTCGATACAAACACCAATTAGGTGCCAGAGGCATGGTTCGAGTGAATCGAGAATAGCTATATCTATAAGTTTGTATTCAATTAAGGAAGGAAGTGTAACAATTAAAAGGCTTCATACCAGCTCAATTAGTTCTTCTAAATACCACAGATCCTTCCTTATCTGCACAAAATTGTGGAAATATAGCTGTAATGAAACTATAGCACATCCCCGGTATGGAAGGGGTTAATTTCGGAGGGAGCAGTGTTTGCTGAGGCAGTTGAAAGACTCCTAAAGTAAGAAAATAAAATACAAGATTGTGTAATGTAATGTCACATTAATGTGTGTGGCCGTGTGTTTTAGTTGACTAGTTACAAAATATGAATAGATAAGTGTGAGATACTGTAGTTAACCCTTTTAACACGATTACGTTGTTTTCATCATATTTTTGTTACAATTAGACAATTTTCTTTATCTTACAATATACTTGTAGGATCCAAAGGGGTAAATAAGATCTCAATAAAACTTCTGAATAACATAAGTCCTTAAACTTAATCAAAGGTAAAAAGGCACCATCGTGCTGAAGGGGTTAAGGGGGAGGTGGGTTGACAGGCGAGTATTGAGAATACACACGTAAACATATATTTATAACTTTTAATATATTAAGTGTGTCAATTATCTCTTTTACTAATATATAAAATGTAACTGTGAAATACATACTTAATCCAAACAGTTGGATATATGGGTTTAGATAATTATAACTGAATTGAAATATGATAATGCAAAAGTAAATTAAAGTCTCAGTTGTAATTGACTTAAATAACATATACTGTATAGTTAAAAACTTCCATATTCGAATGGATTATCAAACTTTATATTTTGTTAGGTTTATATAAAATGGTAAATATAAATATGAAGTATGTAACGCTATGGTATTTCATATTAGTTAGAAGATTAGGAAAACATTCATAAAAATACAGTGATTCGATGAGAGAGAGACATAAAGAGCGGCTTATAGACGTGAACAAGAACGAAAGCAGTAGCGAGGGAAGGAGGGGCTTGGCTGAGAGAGGATGGTTGGGGATGGGGGGTATCAATGTTACCAACACCATTCGCGCTTCCCTGTCAGACAGGTGTAGCAGGACTTATGTCCACAATAGTACATTTAATATAAATCAGCTGGTGCTCAATGGGTTAAGCTCAGTGACCAATCTCACTCCCATGTCACCTGAGGCTTTTATCATCTCAGCGACATAGCCAGAGCACTTTGCAGCTTTTCTGTCCTTCAATATATTCAATATTACTGCTCACAACAGCTGGCGCTATCGAAGAGGAGAGGTGGGGGTTCGGCTTTTTGTTACTAAGCTGCTGTCTATTCCACTCAGTCTCCACATTTAGTAATCATTCATAGTGTACCTTCCAAGCTTCTCTGATATGTTTTAACCTCGCCATTCCACCACCAGGAAATCTTATGTCTGGGGAGACTTAGTTTTGCCAAAGACTTTGTCAGTGGCAACAAGGAGGCTACGTTAAAGGAAGTTCCAGTGGCTATTTACATCATTTGACCTACTGCCCCTTCTCCTATCTATTTCCTCCAGTTTGCTGCAAAACCTATCCCTATATTCTTAACCGTCTAGGACTCTAGGTGATGTAATGGTAAGAGCATGTAAGTTCTGTTTGTGGTGTCCTGGGTTCGAATTCCAGGGGGGTAACATGCTTTCATAAATATCATTTGGAGGTTATTAGGTTAAGAAAGATATTACTAAATTATTCAACAACCATACAAACAATTCACACAATGGTGATGGGCTGGTCTATCAGAGCGAGAACTGAGCGATCTCTGCCACACCCATAGCTTACTCTGACTGTTCCTTTTACTTATATATTTTCTAGATCTCAAGTGACGGCGTCTCTTCCGTGGATTGACCTCCCAATCTACCAAGATTGGAAGCCAAAGCGTCATATTTTTCCTTTGCCCCTCAACTTTCTCAACATAATTGCTGAGGGGCACAGGGCCCTGGGTGGGGCTTTGGTTTCCCGGGCGTTTCCGCGCCCTCCTCAGCTCCCCGCCATGGAGTGGCTTTGGTCATCCAGGCTTTATTGTGGTCGGCAGGGAGGGTTCTGTGGGGGCGCTCAGTTATGGCCTTGGCCTTGCTCGGGGCCTTGGAGCTGTTCGGCCAGGCAGCTTGGGGAACAGCAAGCAACAACAACAACAATTCACACAACCATATACAAATATATCAAGGCTTTTTAGGGGAATTAAAAGTGGTAGCAATTCAAGCGTCTTTATTGGCAGAAATGAAGTGGGTGTTTCCAGGAAGCAAAAGGAAAGGAGTAAAATTACATACCGAGTATATTCTCACACTATCACTGGTATCTAACCTATTAAGTTAAACGTTGTATAGTTAACACACATCATTAGTTCTATTATTGTATAAGCTACAAGTACCCAGTAGCTTCAGGTATTTGAAATCTTTAAATCAAGAATATCCTTGCACATAACCAAATAGAAACAAAAGTATGGTAACATGTGGATTGTGGAGCTTTACAAATGTTCACACCTTAATTCTGTCAAGATAAAAATCTAGATTGCAAGTCGGAAGAAAATACATTCTTCCAACTGATAATTGAAGAACAAGACAGAAACCCTATTTTGTTAACATGAAAAGCTAACACACACCGACATACAGTATACTGCTGAAATAACAATCGATATATTTGCAATAGTATATGAAACACAAAATAACTAGATTACAAGAGATTTGTACTATGAAGCAGAGAAATTTCTTGAAACTTGACTAACATTCCACTATCTACTGTTGACGACAACAGAACTGAGATGCAAATGGCCAAATTATATCAACTTAGTGCTCTGGCAGTTTTTCATCAGATCAGAATGAAATTAATATGAAATATTGACAAGTTAGCACATAATTTTGTGAATTTACGAAAAACATTACCTCTTCCAGCTCACCGGTACGATAAAGCTATACTTCACCTTGATGATAGAAATTATGAACAGCAAATGACGGCAAGTGTTGTATAGTATATTATTCTATAGCACAGGAAATATCTGTAGCTCCACCCTCTGTAGCTGTTGAAATACTATATAAAAGAAATTGGTAAATTTATAATTGTTTCAGGAGTTCCTTGCACTTTAAATGTTGCCAGGAACTTTTATTAATTAAAAATGTAAAAACCCATAGTTTCAACAGGTGACATTGACGATGTCTTGAACGAAATGCGAAATTTGTGAGCTTGGAGAGCAACCGCTTAACTGTAAAAGCTGTTGGGAAAGAAATAATATATATGAAACGGACAAGATAAACAAAATTATACATTTTCTAATTTGCATTATTGATGGGCATCGTGGTGCTAAAAATGTTGATAAATGTTCACGCACACAAAATTCCGAGCGGGGAGGCAGTAATTATTTATCCAAGAATCTGAAATTCGCACGAAACTGAGAAATTGCCTCTATATCTGAAATTTGCACGAAATTGAAAAATTGTCTCCAAATCTGAAATTCGTACGAAACAAAAATTGCCACTGAATCTGAAAGCCGAACGAGAGAAATTACACTAATCAGAAATTCGCACGAGTGAAATTGCCATTGCCGTCCTGTGAAATTTTACACAACTAAGGTTGTGCTCTTGCATAATATATGAGCTGGGAAATAAAGCTTGGATGTCAAAGTGTGCTAAATCTGCACAAATTAAATAATACATAAGTATTGTACTGTATTGTACTGTAATGTACATGTTTTAGAAAATGATTGCATACATTTGTAATGCTTTCTTCAAATATATATTTGCATAACTCATCAGTTGACATTTATCCTTCACATCTGACGCAAGAACTGGTAAGTTCTTAACGTGTTTAAATGATCACACGCTACCGCTGGCTTTAGGAAGAAAGTGAGTACCATCTGTTAACTTGATTAATGAACGCTCATCTTACAGCATCTGTAAAGCATGAAGGTCTACCTGTACCATACTCATATTTACATTGCTATAATATAGCAATAACTTTAAATCTAAGCTAATACAATGAGGTCAAATAGCATTGCCATAGTATTGTAGGCCTACTGGTGTCTGATTTGAACAAAGTAAAGATATATATAAAACATCTACTGTATTGATTTTTGAATATATTGAAGTAACCTTTTAAAAATTATTTGTAATACAAAAATATTAAATTAGCATAATTCATCTCAAATACTTAACAAAATACAATAATGAATTGTAGTCTAAACAAATTATAGAAGTTGTCATTGCTTTCTCTGGATAACTATTTAATTGCAATAGAAGTTTACTAACAAATTGCATTAAGCAGGAAAAACTGGAGACACTTCCTTTGATAAGTGAAAAATGCTTCATATATATGATGTACTGAATATAGTAAAGCAAGGTAAAGGGTCACAAGTAGATGAAACTTGTGCTCTGTATTGTTATACAGAAGAAAACCTGAGCCTTGTCATAGAAGTGGCTCCCTGACAATACTTTTGGAGCTTGAAGCATGAATAATAACTGGTGGTGCCAAGGTATTAGCCTGCTGAATTATTATTGTGTCCAAGGATTATAGGCAGCAAAGAGTGTACTCTGCGTGTGTGTCTGATTCTGTGTGACTTTCATGGGTAGCGGAGGAGCGTTAGTCTTACCCCCGGGCCACACAGGAGGCACCATACTGGGGGGTGGTACACCAGAAGGTGGGGGTACTCCTGAAGGTGGTGGTACACCTGTAGGTGGAGGAACACCTGTGGGGACACCACCCCCACCTGAACCTTTCATCAAGTTAAGAATTCTCTCTTGCAGTTCGGACTGCTTATTTGGTCCGCCCATCATGGGTGCAGCTACCGGGGGAACCGGGGCAGCCACCGGGGCAGAGGGTACGGGGGTAGGCATGGAGTAAGCTCCATACATACCCCCATACCCTGGATAAGCTGTTCCCGATACCGCAGCTGCTGTTGGTGGTACAATACTGACCGGAGCACTACTACTAGCACCACCACCACCACCACTACCTCCCCCACCACCCCCAACCTGGCTCACCCTTGCATCACCAACAATGCTGGACCCGTAGTTGTAACCCGGGTAAGTCACTGCAAGTCGACCTCCGCTGCTGCTTCCTGTAATAGTCCACACTTAGCAATTATAACATTTTACATTACAGTATAACTAATTGCTAAACTCCCTCAACTATATCAACATCAAATTAAGCATGCAGCTTTCATGTTTAATAATGTTTGTCATATCAATGAGAATGTTTAAAAGCATCGGCCCTTGAATAAATGGAATAAGCATATGCAAAGCCGATATCATTTTTGTTTGTTTTTTTGGTGGTGGGGGAGGGGTCATTCCAAATGTTCACACTTCTGTGCAATTTTTGAATATCCAACAATCATAACACAGAGAAAAAAGATGTTTTCTCAGTTTTGCCTGTGTTACTGTTGGCACTCACTCAACCACACAGACCAATATGGGATAACCAAAAGACAGGAATAATATTCATATTAAGTAGATTGTAGAAATTTGTGATAGCTGTGGTTATATTACCATCATTCTATTATGTCAATCATGTTTTCCTAGCACCTGCTGTATTTTACATATCATTTAGGAAATAATAGAAATATAGTAAGAATTTAGTTTTTTAGACAAACACACATACTGTATATACTTTTAAACTTCAAAAAGACATACTGTATTAGGGTCTATTATTATAGTTTGAAATTAAGTTCCATGTTACGCACAGGCCACATGATGGTCACTCTTCATGCTGCACAATCCTTTGCAGCATCCCTGTCAAGTTCTGTAACTCTGATAGCCTTCCTCAGGACTCTTTCTTATGTTTTTAAGTTTACTGACTGCCATCCATTCCTATGTCCAATTCTATTTATTAACATGCTTCATTCAATCATCCTCACCCATTCTCTCCATAAAGGACAAACCCCCACAACAAAATACTCTATACCCACTCCCTCAACTCTGCTCTCGCTGGTCCCTCTCTCATTGTGACATAACAAATAATTTCAGTACGCCCAGGTTAACAAGTATCTTCCACTCTAACTACCCAAATCTGACTACCAGTCTATCATATAGCTTCATGTTTTGTACATATAGAACATGCATACCTTTGTGCACAGGAAGTCCTCTCATTGACAAAAGTGGCAAAACTCTCTGAACTCATCCTACCCCCTTCTGAACCTTGCAGCACTGATCAACAAATATGGAATATACATCCTCCATGTCACCTATTTCCACCCTAGGCTATTTGGCAATTTCCATGGCATATATCACATATAAAATCAGCTGTATCTCTCTTGTCTACCTCTCACACCACACAGTTGTCAATATCCACACACTTCATTCATACAATGCATGGTCAGACATCACTCTTTTACTGCTGTAACAACAATCCCTTATGGTTGTTTCAAATTTGTATTTAATTACTCGCTACTTAATATGCATGTGTACAATTAATTGTTATTTATACTTAATAGGTGAATGGCATCGATCATCTACTCACTTCTATGCAAACTTGCCCTGTAGGCTACACCGGGGAGGTGCAGCCCCAAGGACTACCTGGATGCCACAGGATTCTCATAGGGGGAATCTAGGGGCTACTACAACTACACTAGTGCAACTCTGCATACAGTATAGTGACAGGCACAAACAGTTGCCAGTATTTACCCTAATACCCAATAGATGTTGTTAGGTGGATACTATATTAGGCATAAGTATAGGTAAAGAGGTCCCTATATAGGAACACTGTTAACCAGTTCCAAATTATCTAGATACGGTAAGGTGTAGCCAGAGCCACGGGCTCCCAAGCAACGGCTGGTAAGCTACAAAGAGCACTAACTCTAGGTGACCAAGTCTCACACATGCATGCATGTTTATCATGTATGCATGTACACTTGGTCAAAGAATTATCTGCACCCCTACGATGATCATCTGGTGTACAGCTTGGTAGGGTTGGCATCTCTGCCTGCAGCTATATCCATGGGTCAGACGTGGATATGGCTGCAGACAGAGGTGCCAACCCTACACAGTAAGTATATATATATATATATAATATCTATATATATATAATATCTATGTATCTATATATATATTTTTGCTTTAAAGAATATCATCTGCAAAACAATGATGTTTAGTGTATATCCATCAAGTTAGTAGAGTATTAGACAAAGGTTGATAATATATAAGGTATGGAGGTCATGAGTTTATTACAATATTTTGTTTCTACTATAAAAGCTTTATGTTGAAGCCTGCACCTTCTAAAGGAAGGCTTAGGGCCAGTATAATGACAAAGCCCTGATAGTCCTCTAGTGCATTGTTTACACATTTAACCATTAGGCGGCAGGCATTATAAATTATGTCTTTTGTCATTATTACCCCATTTTTCTTTCTAAAGGAAAAGGATAGGATACAAACTAAGGAGGCTTATGATGAAGCATGGTAGCCATACTTTAACCCTTTCGTTGTGGGTGACATTCTGGAACATCCTGGCAAGTTACAGCAATTTCCAGGCTTTAAAAGCCTTTAAAAAACGTAAAAATCAAGTGTCAGTGGGCGGGAGCGTGAGGGGCCCACCCCCGACCCTCAGAGCAGCGAGCGGCTCACCGAGGTAGACTGTGTCTCGCGCGGGTCTCTCTGTGTCTCATAACAGTGTAGCCAAGCGAGCGAGTGCTACCAAATAGCGGGTTTCCCGCGTTTCACTGGCACCACTGCGGGTGAACCAGACCACGTACGGGGCCCATTCTGGTCTCATTTTGAAGCTATTTTCGCCTAGTTTTCGGCAGAATACACTTAATTTAATGCACATGCTTGATTTATCATTCAGGAGTGCCTGAATATGCCCTAAATAGCCCAAACATAGCCGCAGCAAAAGGGTTAAATAGTCACCAAACACCATTTTTAATTTTCATTATCTTCTTGTGGCAATGCACTGAATACAATACTGTATATGGTTTTCTGTTATTTTGAGGGATTGAAAATTATCATGAAAGCATAGGGGATGCCTTGTGAAGGTGAAAGTCACATGAGAATGTCAGCTGGACAACCTCCCCTATTTGTGGACAGACCTACACTTAAATTGTGTAGATGTCTATCCCCTCCAGATGCCATTTAAGTGAAAAAATTAGGTATATCCGTGATAGTTTGTCTCCCAGCCAATGTGGATTAACTGCACAATTCTAAGGTTGAGTGTATGATCAGCTTATGACAAATAAAGAAGGGCTGAAGTTCTCACAGTAACTATGGATTGTCAAAGAAAAAATATTAACTGGACTGCTAGGACATTTGTATTTCAGATAATCTATCTATCTATCTATTTACTCAGGCCTAATCCCCATTTTTCCTATTTTTTATTTTATTTTATTTATTTATTTTTTTATTTTTTTGGGGGGTGGCCGACTCAAGACAGAGCAAGAATAGGGACAACACAAAACGCAACAGAAAACAACAAACACACAAAAACAAAATACAAATTCACACATATCTAGGTCATCCAGGAGAAGACCCAGAGACCAGGGTCACCAAGGTCCCTCCAGCACTTCCCAGCCCCTGACCACCCGGAGAGGTTCCGATCTCGGCAGGCAGACATGAAGCGAAGCCCTACCACCACACTTCCAGGCGCACCCTTCATATTAATCGTCTCCCCGGGCCAGGCGCCTGATGGACTATTATCCAGTTCAACTTGCGCCCGACCCCTTCCGCCAAATGACCATGTGTTCACTCATCTATTCACAAGCATTCTCCATTCATTCCTGTTTATTACCACTTCTCTTGCCTGATCTATAGTCATTCTTCTATCATCCAAAGCTTGTCTTACACAGTCTATCCATCTCAATGGGAGTCTTCCTGCCCTTCTATCTGACTCACATATTCTCTTTGTAAGCCTTTCATCTTCCATTCGTTCAACATGACCATACCAGCTCAGCACCCTTCTGTCCACTCTGGCTGACAAATGTTCCTGCTGCCCCACTCTCCTACGTATCTCTTCATTCCTCAATCTGTCTCTACGAGTAACTCCACACATACTTCTCAAGCAGCTCATCTTCATCACATCCAGCTTTCTTCTCTCTTTTTCCTTCAGAGCCCATGTCTCAGCCCCATACATCATTGTTGGCACAACAATTCCTTGATACATTGCACTTTTTACTTTCATTCCACATTTCTCGTCTTTCACATACTGCACTTCCCATTGCTCCGAAAACCTTCCTTCCTTCACACTCTCAGTTTTACCTCCACTCCTGCTTATTGTTCCTCCTAGATATTTAAAACACTCTACTTGTTGCAATATTTCCCCATCTAGCCTCACATCCAGATTCACCCTACGATATCCCCTATTAGACACCATTACTTTACTTTTATTGACGTTCACCTTCAGTTTCCTCCTTCCACAAACCACACCAAACTCTTTGACTACCCGCTGCAGTTTCTCCTCAGAATCCGCCACCAACACTGTGTCATCAGCGAACAGCAACTGATTCAACTCCCAATCTCTACCATTCTTTCCTACTAAACCCAATCCTCTTCCCATAGTTCTCATTTTCACCTCCCTCACCACACAATCCATAAACATATTAAACAGCCATGGTGACATTACACAACCCTGTTGCAAACCTACCTTTACCTCAAACCATTCCCTACTCTAACACATGCTCTGCTCCCTTCATAAAAACTCTTAATGTTTCTAACAAATTTCCTCCAATTTCATAAATCCTTAACACATTCCATATTGCTTCACGATCCACACAATCATACGCTTTTTCCAAATCCATAAAAGCCCAAAATATCTCCTTATGCTTCTCTAAATACATCTCGCATAACTGTCTTACTGCAAACATCAGATAATGCTAAACAAAATTGAGAAACCAAAACATTACAAGGATCTAAAAGAACTTGCTTCCAGTATAATTACAGTATATGCCTTTTTATACCTGCACCCCAAATGAAGATGCCTGTAACACCACCAAAATTGCATACGACGCCACGAGTAGCCTCCATCGCCATATCTAAAAACCGAGACGGAAACAAGACAGCCTGCCACCAAAATTTACCATTTCCTATCAAAGCCAAGCCGACAACAATCACACCACAGACGACGCATAAATTATCATCACCACCAACAACTGCAACTAGCCACACAACAGAGACCAGCCCTAACATCTACAAACCAAGATGGAAACAAGACAGTCTGCCACCCGAAACAACCATCTTATATCAAAGGCAAGCCGACAGCAACCACACCACAAACGACACAAAAATAACCAACAACCACAACTAGCCCCGCAATGGACACCAGGAAACCAGCCCCAGCACCTACAACTAACGCTGGGAAAGAGACCAGCACCGGCCACCAAGAAGTGACCAAGAATAATAACAAAGAAAGAGAAGTCACCTGTGAAGAGTAAAAGAATACTGTAGTATGCCCTTCACCACCATCCTCGGAGCAACCAGAAAGCCCGCCCCGCATGACGTCACGCCATCAGATTTACCTGAAGCCCACCGCTAATCTCCAAATACGAGGGTGAGGGGGCGCAGCCACAAATGTATACGAGTGCCTCATCTATGATGATATGAGGAGATTGTAGGCACCAATCGAACAGGGCAGTACCCAGGTGAAGCCTATACGCATGTGATGAATTGCTGGAACTCCTGTTTCATTTACCTGGCTTCCCTTACTGATTTTGTTTGTGTCACCTATACAGAGTAATTCAGTTAGCTCTAAAAAATATCACTTCTTCTTTTCCACTACACAAAACAAGCACAACACACTCCTTTCAAAAACACCAAATGTTTTTAACAAATATTATGTCCCCTAACCCAGCCTCCGAGTCCCCTGGGGGGGAACCTTAAAGCCCCCGTCATACCTATGCGATGTCGCCATGTGACCTCCTGCGATGCTTGAAGTTTCACTGTTTACAGCCTGATCTCATTCTTGGTAGCCGGCATGTGAAGGACTTCCCCAACGATCATGTGGAGTGTGCAGGAGATCATGGTGGGTCGCAAAATGGATGCGATGATTTAATTCAACCTAAAATTAGTGCAGCGGTTTCCCAGCCCTCTGCGACATCGGAACTCTCGCCCAGGCGGTCGTAAAAACTGCTCCAAGGGTTGCAAGACATGCAAAGTAAAAAACAATAACGGATGCATAAGTATTTTGAAGGCGAGGATCAACGGGGCAATATGCCCCGTGGTCTCTGCAACCAACGGGATGAGTGTTTCGACCATCAGGGATTGAATTGCGATTGGGTTGCAAACACACATTCTTCCCCTCCCTCCCTTCTTCCAGCCACACTGTCAACTCACTCTCTCTCACACACATATTAGATATTTCAGTCAGACTACAGTAGGGTCCCGCATAAAACGTGTTCGCATAAAACGAGTCTCGATTAAAACGACCGACCTAAAATATTAATATTTAATTTTCGATCAGAACGAATGTGATCACATAAAACGAGTCCGCCGCCAAAGTGGGGCAAATACAAGGAGTTTTCATATAGAGCGCCGAAATATCGTACAAAACGTACAAAATATCGTACGCTTTCATATAAAACGCCGAAATATCGTACAAAACGTACGAAATATCGTTCGCTTTGTACGAAAATTTTCGCTTACAGTGAACATTGACGATATTGCGCCACCAAAATGCTGTGTTCACATAAAACGAATTCACATAAAACGCCCTCGTTTATCGACCATAAACTCGTTTTATGTGAGACCCTACTGTACCTAAAACGTGTACTGTATTTTCAATTCGCGTTCCCCAAACTACACGGGACGGGGGGGTAAAAGGTGCACAAAACCCTAAAATGCGATCGACCTCACATTACGCTAATCAGGGTTGGAAAGTGGTGTAAAAACACTGTTTATTCATATTCCGCGCCACCCCCTCACTACCCCGCACTCATTGTGCTGCGCTTTGAAGATGTGACGTCACCAGGGCATTGTGGGATACGCCATCTTGCCAGTCCCGGTTGATGACAGTGTCCATGCCCCGAGACTCACCAGGTGGTAGAGGCCACTGCCACCCCTACCAGGCGTGCGTCGGGTTTCTCAGGTGTTACAGTCAACGAAATTCAGGAGGTTCAGGCTGCCAGAACACAAGTGTCCCATGCAGAAACAGTGACAATCATCGAACAAGAAGATCAATCAAACGAACAGAAGGCTGAAGAACCTCCACCACCTCCCCAGCAAGATATGAACAAACTTACAGCTAGAGAAGTGTCACTAGTTCTGGCAGAAATTGATGGTTTTAAGGAAAGGTTTAAGTCTTTTGAACGGGACCAACTCCGCACCAGTGAGGTCATCACTGGCCTTAACAAAGTTTTCTGCTTTTATTTTGAACGGCACGAAACGGATGTTCTACGGCGCAAGCAGTCACTCATCACAGCTTTCATCAATAGGAGAGCAGAGCAGCCACCACAACCACAGCCTGAACAAGAACCTCACCCTGGACCAAGTAACGAACTTGAGGATGGCGACTATGAAGGGTTTGTTGCTGATGCAACACGTTTTGACAACCTCAACCACGTCATTGCCTCCGTCACTGATGGTAGTGATACTGGTGATAGTCAGGACAGCTTGGAGGAAGAGGCGATGGAAGACGATGACAGTGACGGGGACGGGGCAGCTTAGCTGAACTCGTCTACCTCGGAGCCCCCGCTCTTCTCACATACTTTCCTCTCATAATCCCCTAAATGTGTGACAAATCTCATTGAAATCAGAGAAAATCAACCAACATACCAGACGATCCCCTAAACGGCAGAAAGGCCTGACTAATGATTGGTAGACGCTGGAGCCACCCGTGCTTGCCTCAGCTACAGGTACACTATTACAAAATCAACCAAATATACTGTACTTAACCCGTAAACGGCTGCAAAGCTCATAAGAGGTTTTACTGGGCGACGGTGGCAAAGCTCTGAAGAGGGAGGCCTAAAAAAAACATTTAAACAGCCCCAGTAGCACTAAATGTTTATGTTTTTTTCCCCTATACTGTACCTCATATCACTCCTCCACATTCCCTCCTTCCTCCCTTTCCCCTCCCTCTTCAATTATCACCTATTTTCCCTGTTATTCCCTAATTCGTTGGCATATTTTTGTGCTAACATTAGCAAACTGTGTGGAGGATGTGCTTACGTGCCTAGCGGGTGTGTTACATAACAGAGTGTGTGTATGAGTAGGCTCAGTGTGGCTTGAGGCCTTGTGGAGGGAGGGGTTGCCTCAATTTTCTCCATAATTCATGAATGGGCTGGTCCATCTATATTTGCGATTTTGACCAGAAAAATTATATTTACACTTGTTTTATTGTTGTTACAGGTTACTATCTTCATAGTGAAGGTAAAATAGGCTCATATGAATAAGTAATAACGATATTTATCGTAAAATGACGATTATAGGCCTGAATGGAGCCAATATGCTCGCCCATGGGGAGCTAGTTCAATACCCCCCTCCCTCGCCGTTTTCGGGTTAATGAAACTTCACGTTTCCAGGGACACCTGGCTTCACAGCAGAAAAAAGGTCTCCATACCCTCCTCCTGCTTTTCCAGGATGTGGTCGCCCAATTGCCAGAAGATATCAGACACACCCCGGAAATTGAACTGTACTGTGGCAATATACTGTACCGGTAGCTAAATAATGCGAGGCATGGTACTGTACTGTACACAATTAGGACAGTGAATTTGGTAATTAAAACACACAGTAGTTTGATGGTCATTGTTTTTGGTTGAGGCAGTGCTGTGAACTACATACTAGCAAGCTGGGTATAATTTAATGTATTTTTATTTTATGTAGCCTATGTACAGTATGTATATTTATGTTACTGTAAGATATATATGGACCCCAGTATGGTCCCCCTCTGTACTGTGCGAGTCTTGAATAAAGCATTATCATTATTATTATTATTATTATTATTATTATTATTACTACCAGGAGTCCTCCGATTCGCCAGCCTTCATAACGGATGAAACCCCTGCAATGACAAGAGGAGGATGAGCAGGTTCAAGAGATGTTAGAAGCTGGCATAGTGTCTCCCTTGACGAACCTGTGGTCCTCCTCAGTAGCAATAGTGAAAAAAAGGAGGGCTCCCTACATTTCTATATAGTTTACAGGTAATGGGAGACAAAAGGCAGAACTGCCTGTAGTGAGTGCCTCCCTCAAAGTTGAAAGAGTGACAGGGCCAAAATCAAGGGATGTTCGAGCCAAAATGCCTGGACACACAGAGTTTGAAGCAATCTAAGTCATAGGAGGAGGGAAAGACAGATTCTTGGGGAGTTCCAGAGCTCAGCTGTTGAATAGAAGAAAGACTGAGTAACGTTTCACTCTTGGGTTGGAGAGTTGCACAGAGCAGGGGTGGGATTGTGTTGCAAGATGGGTACCATGACCCTACCTTTGATCTCCAGTCGGGGTACAGAACTGGCAAGTCACTGTCCACGAAAAGCACAAAGGAAAGACAGCGTTCTTTACCAGCAGTGGGAGGCACTACAACTTGCTTCAGTTTGGTGTTTGCAATTGATCTGCCGCCTTCTCCTTTCTTATGGACTCTGTAATAAGGGCCTAACTTGGGAGACGTGATTGGCTTACCTGGACGAAATACTGTAATTGTTTTTACCAGATCCTGGGAGGAACATCTAAATCGTCTAGCCGAAGTCTTTCATCTGATCCGAGGCACTGGCCTGAAACTCAAGCCCACAAAGTGTACCCTGGCCCAGTCTTCGGTGGCGTATCTCAACCACCTTATATCTGAAGATGAAATCGCCCATGGCTTCGATAAATTAAATGGGATCCAGGTAATTCCACCCTCTTTATGATGTAACAAGGGTCCGCTCATCACTGGGCTTCCCCTCCTACTATAGGAGTTTTGTGAAAGGGTTTGCCACCATCACCAAACCTTTTGAATGAACCCCCGACTGCTTTAACCCTTTCCACAAACTCAAGGAGATGCCGACTTTCGCCCCGATTGTCGCCTTCCCTGATTACAGTCAACCCTTTCAAATGTATAGAGACATGTCCCTAGTCGGCATTGGGGCCGTTATGGCACAAATCCAAGACGGACAAGAACGGATCATCGCTTGCCCAAGCTGCACTCTCGACCTGGCAGATATGAATACTGTATGCCGCCAACAAGAGCAAGTGCCTTGGCCTCTTCTGCACCCTCCAACACTTTCGATCCTATTTGATAGGGGCCACCCTAACCATTATCATTCCTTTAAGTGGTTACAGCAGGCACAGATTTCCATTACATTAATAATTTTCTTCCCACATCACTTCCATCCATACTGACAGCCAACAGAAAACTTTGTTAGACGCATGGGCAAAACCCAGCTGGATTCCTCTAAGCCTGTTCGATACTTCACATCAAATTGGCGACATCATCTTCACCGACTCATCATGGACCCGAAAGCTGTAGAAGAAGCAATGGCCGCTCTCCACCCAATAAACGGGATCCACCTGGTATACAAGAAGATTTTTACAAGAATTCAATCTCACCTACAGGACTCACTCCCCCAGCACCTCTGCCAAGAATATGATTGCTGCCTGCATGGCATGTGCCTAAGGAAAAGACACCACTATGACCCCAGGACCTTCGGGTCATGTTAAGGCAGAGCGACCGTAGCAACTCTTACCCCAAGATATCATGGGACCCATTCAACCTTCCAGTGGCTACAAGTACGTACAGTAGATACTTTAGTTGACACACACTCCAAATTCCCAATTCCCTTTCCCCTGAAAGACCATACTGCTGCATCAGTGGTAAACGCCCTTGTTCAGAACATTTTCCCATACTTCGGCCTTTCCCAAGCACTTCACAGCGACAATGCCCCCGAGTTCACAGGGATCGTATGGAAACACCTCGCCAAACTACTGGGTTGCAATCAGGGTTGTTGATATTTTGTTTTAATATAGATAAGATTTTGTACTTATTTAACTCTTCCTGCCCGGTTGTAATTTTAAAATGACACCGCGGCAGGTGGGCAGGAGCCCGGGTGTCATTTTAAAATCTGTAAGCTTGAAAGACTATTAAGAGTGATTTGAAAGCCGTGTGTAAGACCGTATGTAAACAAAGCCGGTCGGAGCGACGCGCACCTTCAAAAAGAAGGAGAAGTTGCACTTTTGTTGTTATTGTTTTGTAGAACAAGAATTAGTCTTTGTTATTGTCCGATATTGCTAACATCGCATCAAAACTCTCTCCACGGAGATCGTCATCACAACTGAACCAGTTGACCTAGAGAGCTCTACTCAACGCCAGTTTACAGATATGAAACAGGACTACGTTTTGAGATGTAAGCGAATTCTCTAGCAGTTAAAGTAACAAAGCTTGGCCTAGGCCTATTACAACTTTTTTTTGGCCAGATCACCCGGATCCTAGTGCTGCCATTTAGAAGGTCAGCCCGGGAGGGAGGGGTTAAATCAGATTATTTTTTGTATTTAAATCAATATTAACCCGGGAGCTGCTGGAAGACTCTTAAGAGTTTTACTGAGCGGCTGCGGGAAGACTCTTAACCTATAAAAAGTGAGCTGTGTGTAATGAACACCACACTACTGGGCGGCAATATTAGGCTCCATTCCCGCCTATAATAGTCATTTTACGATAAATATAGTTATTACTTATTCATATGCGCCTATTTTACCTTTAATATGAAGATAGTAACATGTAACAATAATAAAACAAGTGGGAATAGTGTTTGGATGGTGGAAAACTTAAATTATTGCCGAGCGGTCATTCATGGAATGTGAGGCAGCCGGCACGTACACCCTCTCCTCTCGAGGGCTGAAACATGACTTGACTTACTCCCTCACTCTCCCCCTTACGCAACACACTCGCTAGTCACATGACACCACCATAGAACCGGCTTGGAGATGTTGACACGAAAATATACCAATAAATAAGGGAATAACGGAAAATAGGTGATAATTGAAGGGGGGGGGGGGGGGGGGAAGGAGGGGATTTTGACACGTGTGGAGTAGTGATACGAGGTATGGAGGGGAATTATCTCACTTAATCACCATTTCACTTGTTTTAAGTGCTAATGGGGCCTTTTAACCCACAGAACCCCAGCGACGACAACGTGTCGTCGGCAATGTATAAGACGCTAAACCCCAGCGACGACAACGTGTCGTCAATGTTAATTACTCCGGTCCTATGGCACCTAGAGGGCTCAGATTTGTATGGGAACTGTGTAAGTATCCCACGCAACCATGCCGATGGTTGAAGACTCTCAAAGTCCAACCGCGTGCGCGTGAGCGCGCAAAAACATGTTTTTTGGGGGTTATTGCCTTCAATTTTTTACTCTTGTAAAATAGACTTTCGGGGGCTCCGTAGGACCAATTTTTGACCTTTTTGATATTTTTTTTTTTTCCTTCATTCCTAACCCATTCGCTATTGTTTCTGGAAAAAAAAAATCAAAACGTGCCGGTCCCTGGTGGTACATTTATATATATTTAGCTGGGGCTCAGTGGGTTAAAAGTTTTTTTTTTAGGCCTTGCCCACCAAAACCTCTTAAGTGTGTTCTCGCCGTTCCCGGGTTAAGATCCTAGGCCTAAAAAAAACAAAATTGAAAACACCCCAGTGGCACTAAAAAAAACAAAAAACAATGTGTTTAGGTGAGATAATTTCCCTCCATTACTTGCTACCACTCCTACACATGTGCTCCCCCCTCCTCAATTATCAAGTATTTTCTCTATTATTCCCGATATTTATCGAGTATTTTCATGCGAGAGCGGGTGGAAGAGAAGGAGGAGGGTGGAGGAGTATATCTCCAATGCCCCGTGGTCGTAATCTGGCCTTGAGTGGTGAGAGGCAAACACCCCCTCTCTCTCTCTTGTCTAGGACGGTACTGAGAGAGGGGATGTTTGCCTCTCACCACTCAAGGCCAGATTACGACCGCGGGGCTAAAATATACAATTTTCACCAGCCAATTGCTGTTACCATTTGTTTTATTGCTTTCCCATGTTCATATGTTCATATTAACCCCTCCAGTCCCAGCGACGACTATAGCCGCCAATAGATAAGTCAGGGCGTTGGCCCAACCCCGTAAAGGGTTGAAATAGGGGAGCTATCCCCCCACCAAAGGCGTCTTTCTAGGGCCTTTCCTAGCTCATGCTGAGAGGATTGGGTTCTTGTGGTGATGGGCTGGTCTATCAGAGTGAGAACTGAGCAATCTCTGCCATACCCATAGTTTACTCTGACTGTTCCTTTTACTTATATATTTTCTAGATCTCAAGTGATGGCGTCTCTTCCGTGGATTGACCTCCCAATCTACCAAGATTGGAAGCCAAAGCATCACATTTTTCCCTTGCCCCTTAACTTTCTCTTCATAATTGCTGAGGGGCACAGGGCCCTGGGTCGGGCTTTGGTTTCCCGGGCATTTCCGCACCCTCCTCAGCTTCCCGCCATGGAGTGGCTTCGGTCACCCAGGCTTTATTGTGGTCGGCGGGGAGGGTTCTGTGGGGGCGCTCGGTTATGGCCTTGGCCTTGCTCGGGGCCTTGGGGCTGTTCGGCCAGACAGCTTGGGGAACAACAACAACATAGATAAGTCACTCCACAGTCCCAGCGACGCTTATAGCCGTCAGTATTGTAATTTTCTTGTAACTGCCTGTACAAGGCTTATTTTTTTGTTAAGCCTTGTAAAAAAAAAAGTGAGAGATCCAGTCTTGCCTCATCTCTTGAGGTGAAAAGGTGGTCTCTCCTGCCATTTTCGCCAGTGCTTGGGACTGCTGGGGACTTTTATTACTGTATCCTACGGTACTCAACGGGTTAAAAGTTATATAGGCGCATATGGATAAGTATTAATTATATATATGGTAAATTAACTATTTTAGTGAGGAATGAATCAGAATACCTTCGCACCGCGGGCACTTTCAAATACCATACCTGCGCAGCTTAGAGGTTAACTCCCTAAAAGCGGGCATAATTGTATACACGACCGTTTTGCTGGGTGGGTATATTTACCGAACACGAGCTTCACTCCATGCTCTTTTTCATGCATAATAAAAAAAATTGCCAGAGAGTAATACAATTATATTTCCGTGAAAGGGCGATAATAAAGCTTTCCAATGACACCCGAATCATCCTGGCACGACCACGGGTTATCTTGCAGCGATCGCGTAACCGGAGGTGAAAATACCCTAAAATAAGGAATTATTCACAATTTTGTCCTTGTCTCGCGTGGTACGGCGGTGGGGATGAAGCATATTACGTGTCAGTGATGGCCCAGAGGTGGTGCCGAGTGGTCCAAGCCCAGCTATCGTCCTCCCAACGTGCGGACTCTCTCTCCTCATAACGTCCTCAAAATGGCACCCATCATATGATGGGCACCACAGGAGTGGCCAATATTCTCTCTCCCATCATATGATGTTCACCGTCGGTTGAAGGTTAATGATTTCTATTGATTACAGTAGATTAATTAATCACCTACCAACACTATACCGTCTAAAATGTTCATAATCACAATCTTTGTCTTGGAATGGTACTGTATTTTGATCTTCAGAACACGAGATATTATGCGGAGAGACAATGTGTTTGTATCATATTGAGCCTGAATGCCAGAGCTGCTGTTCACATACCCAAAATTGAATGAAGATTATCATGCCTTTTGAACTCTGTATTTATGGAAAATGGGTGTATTGTGTAAGCCAGTGAAATATATTGTTATATAAATCATTGCTAAAAGGTTTTTTGAGTTTTATTTGTTACCCTCCAGCCCCGGCTATGTATTATACTGTATATATATTCCTCGAAACCCGGGTGTTTTGGCCGAAAAACGTCTAGGCTAGGCTACCGTATATTCGTTAATCAGACTGCTTCCCGCATTCCCGCGCATCCCCAAGCGTAGCTGTGTTATTTACCTGTAGAATGGCATTAAGTAGAGCTCTCTAAGTCAACTGGTTGAGTTGTGATGATGATTTCATTGGAGATAACTTTATGGCCAAAACAGCCACTTTACACTACTTTTCGATACTTAACAACAACATACAGGCACACACGAACAAGCGACGCTCTCCTTCTTGTGGCCGGAGATGCAGGGCGTCGGTCCAGCCGGCTGTTGTTTACATGCGTCGGACCGACGCCTCGCACACGAAGCTCACAGGCTTTCAACCACTGGGCGTTCAAGAGCCCTTCCGGGTACCTGTTATATGCTTTTTTTATGGGCGTTCAAGAGCCCTTCCGTGGTGAGAGGGTTAAAATCATTTGAATTAAATAATGTATTTCAATCAACTTTATTTAAATCCCACAACCCTGGTTGAAATATATCGCATTCTTCCCTATACAGTATTGGCTTTAAGACAATTTATTTGCGAGTGTAGCCATAGAAGTACAGTATAACCAATCAACTGCGCACCTCCCTCGTTGCAGAAATACGTTAGACTGGTCGTTGAAGAAATATGTTAAACTGGCCAGGTATATTAAATATGGTATTTTTTAAATAATTTGAATTAAATAATTTATTTCAATCAACTTGATTTAAATCCCACAACCCTGGTTGAAATATATCGCATTCTTCCCTATACAGTACAGTATTGGCTTTAAGACAATTTTATTTGTGAGTGTAGCCATAGAAGTACAGTATAACCAATCAACTGCGCACCTCCCTCGTTGCAGAAATACGTTAGACTGGTCGTTGAAGAAATATGTTAAACTGGCCAGGTATATTAAGTATGATACAGTGGGGTTTGAACTCGACAACCTGGACGGATGGCATCTCACCACATGAGCGTATCTTTGGATGTGCACCCCTACTGCTACCCATCCGTCATCTTGCATCCCCCACCAATCTCATCGAAGACTCAACCCAGCTCTGGCAAACTTAAACAGCTGCCTGACCTAGCTCCAACACTATCAGCACTGAGACAAAGATACCAGACCCAAGATCAACACATTACAAGTCGGAGACATAGTAATGATCATCTATCTGCCCTGCCCGGACAAACTTCAACTGAAGATCATGAGTATTCCTCAAGTTAAAGTCGAATATCATGGGGACCTTAGGATATTCAGGAATTGCCATGTCCGCCGACTAGAAGTCCCTAATCCGCCTGAACATGACGAAAACACTGCCACCAGCCAGCCAGATCCACACCAAAAACACCCCCACCATGCCCTGCATATACCCCGCCCCCACCACCCCCAAATCCCCCCAACCCCTCTACAAAAGCACAAACTGTGCAGAATATCCCCACAACAAACAAGCTACCACCAGATCAGGCAAGGTGTCTAGACCGCCCACCTGCCTGGGATAAGCAAACTGTTCCTATGAGTCCGCAGGTCATGACTTGACCCGGCCATCCGGATCACCTGTTATCAGTCAGACAGAGACCCTTGCAGCATTAAATACTCCCAGATGCCAGTCCTGCTCATCACCTCACCAATGACACTACAGCCGCTGTCACACGAGCGATTTTTCCGTCAATTTTCCATGAGCAAGTTTTGTTCTCGTTATATTTCGGAACTTTTTGCACTGATATCGGTAACTAGACTGAAGGTAAAGTATGTTAGGTTGTTAAATTTTTATAAAGTGTAATTTTTGAAGCTGCCAGACCATAGTTGCCCGTAAAAATTGCTCGAAAAACGGCTCGTGTGACTCCAGCTTACCTCTTCGCCTCAAAGATACTTATCAGGTATATTTTCTGGCAGCATGGATACCATAGGAAGCTTCAAATTGGCCACCCCAAACAGCATATGGCCCTCTTCAAGCCTACTACATATAGTAAGAGGCAAAGTCACACCTTAGAACACACCAAGACACAGTACCGAGCACTGGCTGGTGATGGGCTGGTCTATCAGAGTGAGAACTGAGCAATCTCTGCCATACCCATAGCTTACTCTAACTGTTCCTTTTACTTAGATATTTTCTAGATCTCAAGTGACGGCGTCTCTTCCGTGGATTGACCTCCCAATCTACCAAGATTGGAAGCCAAAGCGTCACATTTTTCCTTTGCCCCTCAACTTTCTCTTCATAATTGCTGAGGGGCACAGGGCCCTGGGTGGGGCTTTGGTTTCCCGGGCATTTCCTCACCCTCCCCAGCTCCCTGCCATGGAGTGGCTTCGGTCACCCAGGCTTTATTGTGGTCGGCAGGGAGGGTTCTGTGGGGGCGCTCGGTTATGGCCTTGGCCTTGCTCGGGGCCTTGGGGCTGTTCGGCCAGGCAGCTTGGGGAACAGCAACAACAAGCAACAACCGAGCACTGGAGCACTTGACGCCCCGTCCAAATTAATGAAACCGAAAAGACCTATCTCCAGTCACAGGGTCATGACTTTTGCACAGGACGGGGTGGTGTTGTGCCCGCACCCCAAATGAGGACACCTGCTCACCTGAGGACACCTGAGGACACCCACTAACACTGCATATGACACCACGAGTAGCCTCCATTGCTATATCTACAATCTGCCACCAAAAACTACCATCTCCTATCAAAGCCAAGCAGACAACCACACTGTAGACGACACATAAATTACCACCACCACCAACAACAACCTCAACTAGCCCACAACGGACACCAGGAAACCAACCCCAACACCGACAACTAACCCTGGGAGAGACGAGCACCGCCACCACCAAGAAGCGATCAGTAACAACTAAGAAAGAGCAATCACCTGTGGAGAAGAAAACAATAGTATGCCCTCCATCACCATCCTCGGAGCGACCAGAAGCCACGTGACGTGACACCACCAGATTTACCTGACTCGGGACCCCATGTAAACTCTTCAAAGGAGCTGCTGACTTCTGGGTCAAAATAGCCGAAGTTCACCCCTCACCACCTGACAGGAGTGACCCCTGTTGTCTGGACATCTAAACTACCAACAGGGACAGGATAAGTAAGGCATACCGAATGAAGATATTGTTCCTACCTACCTATAGAACATACCTATAGATGGGTTTGCCACTCTTCAAGTGGCACCGAGGAGCGCACCGCCCCTCTCAGTTATTCAACGCTTCCGAAGGTCAAGATAAAAGTTATTCCCAAGACCTAATCTTTGTAGAGGTGCTTTTCATAATCTCCATAGGTGCTTCCCAAGGCCAGAGCAAAGATACAGCTAATGGTGCATCCCAAGGACGCTTCCAAAGGTCCAACACTCAGTGCTTTTCAGGACCGAAAGGATGCTTCCCAAGACCCGCTCTCATTTGTTTCCAAACACCTACCTGGCGCTTCCAAAGGCCAGAGAAGAGAGAAAAGCAGCAAAGCAGCAGCAGTAGCAGCAGACGACATCGCCGCCCCAAGCAACCTAGGCCCAACACCTCGAGCCTGCAGCCCAAATCCCGGACGATCGTCATCCCCAGACCTCACACCCCAGAACCAGTCAAGCCAGATGAACAACTTTCTGCCACACCGGGAAAACATATAGAATTGCCTTCCTTGAATTAAAATTTAAATATATATTTTTGCTTAAGATGCTTCTAGTGAAAGCATAACTCATTAAATAAACACATACACTCTATCCCCTTGCTACTCTTGCCAGAGGAAATTATATCTTATTCTTCCAAGACGGCTCGGCCTTGATCAAGTCAAGGCCATAACTACTACTGTACAGTAAATAATAAGTACAACGTCTGCTCGACATTAAATATACCGAGATATCTTTTATTCACTACACACCTGCACATCAATTCTGATTCGCCAGTTTTAAAGTATATTATATGTGTGTCTGTAACTCTTATACGTAAGATCATTATTTATTGTTATTGTATTACTTTCCATTTATATTGCTCTCTGCTCTTTAACTCAACTCACCACCACAGTATATAAACAATACATAAGATCAGTAATGGAATACGCAAGCCCAGCCTGGGCTTCCAACCTAGATGAAACACATCATAAGACCTTACAGACTATTCAAAACAAAGCCCTGAAGATCATTACAGGCTGCACAGCTACTGCACCCACAGATCACCTACATCAAGAAACCAAAATCCTCAAAGTCAAAGACCATCTGGACATGAGAGTCACTCAATTCCTGGCAGCAGCCTCCACGAACCAAGACCACCCACTAAACTACATGGCAACACACCCACAGACACCAAGAAATATCAAAACAACACCCAGCACACGGTATCACACACAATTATTGTCCTCTCTCCCTCCCTGCCCACCCCGAACCAACTTCCAGAAGCACATCCACACTCATATCTCTCACCGATCCATCCACTCACTCACAGACAACACGCAGCTGCATGCACGACCTCCCGAAATCCATCCTTCCGAATCCTCCCTTCCTCGCGAGGACAGAGTCCACCTGGCCAGGCTGAGATGCGGACACCATCCAGCTCTCCTGACTATCAGAAGAGACTGGATGACTCCGTTGTCGACGCCTGCCCGGGATGTAACACAGCACCCCATACCATTAAACACATCATAGAAGACTGCATTTCACACAACCACTTACGCCAACAACACAATCTGCACTCAATGAGAGCTCTGTGGGAAAGCCCGATCGTGGCCATGGCCTTTCTCAGGGACTCGGGGCTGTTCGGCCAGGCAGCTTAGGGAACAACAACAACTCACCATACGCCGTGGGATCACCTCCCGGAGCTGCCAACCGCGGATGGCTGCCGACCCTCCACGGCCGGAGACAAGATCAACCGACCAGTGGAGGACAACCGGATGCCGGCCGCGGGGAGCAGTTTCGGTAGCCAAACCGTCACAACTATCCCCTGCCCCCCCCCCTGGGGGCACGGGTCCTTGGAGTGGCTTCGGTCGCGCCGGGAATTTCCACACCTCTCACACCACACACACACATCACACAGTTTTTCCTACACCGAGAAATGACTCTCCGGCTGTCATTTCTCGAAGACTTCTTCTAGCCGGAGACATTGAGAGCAACCCAGGACCCACGTACACATACATATGTCCAACTTGCTCAAAACCCATCACTTCGAGTCGCCACACTAAGGGTTCAGTTCTCTGCAATTCATGCAGGAACTGGACCCACTTCACCTGTACAACACTTGCCTCCAAGAAACACTACACGAACACCTGGACCTGTTCCTCATGCCCCTCCCTCTCCCAGTCAAATCCCTCGCCTAAAACCCGTCCACCTCTCCTCCCCAACCCACCTAGCCTTCCCATATCATCCACTCCCCCCCCTAAAACCCGTCCACCTCTCCTCCCTAACACCCCTAACCTTCCCATACTATCCACATCCTCAACTCAACACACCACACCCCATCCTAATCCATTCCAACCCCCATCTCCTGCTCCCCAATCCCCACCCCCACCTCACCCATCCCAACCTCCAGCCCCTCCCTCACCCCCACCCCATCCTCGTGCAGCAGCACCCAACATACATCGTGCACATAACATTAACATTCTCCAATTGAACATAGATGGCATTAACACAAAGAAACACGAACTCTCACACTTCATCAAACAACATAACATACACATTGCCATCTTACAAGAAACAAAACTCCGCACATCACAAAAAACACCCACATTTCACAATTTCACCACCATCAGACAAGACCGGGCTGTCGGCGGGGGCGGTGGACTCATCACCCTGGTACACAATGAAATATCATACATAGTAACCAGTGTACAAACCAAATCCCTCCTCCCCCCAAATGATAACACAACAGAAATACAATCAATTAAAATACGCACTGGCAACAAATCCAACATAACCATCATAAACACATACATCCCTCCCCAAACATCCCCTACAGTACCAAATGAATAGACCACACTTACAACACATCACAAACACCCCACACATCATCCTGGGTGGTGACTTCAACGCCAAGACGTCGGCCTGGTTTGTCGACAACCCCGACACAGACAGAGGGCTGGTACTACAAAACCAAACCGATAACCTCATCATCCTTAACGACATCCATCAACATACCCATATTCCTCACCAAGCCCTCTATAACCCATCATCTCCAGACATCACCTTTTGCTCCCCAGAACTCGCCCCCACAACATCCTGGAGGGTGGTCAGAACCTTAGGCTCTGACCACCTCCCGATCATTATCACCACCAAAACCAGACTCACCCCAGCTAGCCACAAACACACATACACCAATTATAAAAGAGCTAACTGGGAAGCATTTACAAATGAGACAGAACAACACTTCACAACTCTAAACAGTACACCCATCACTAACATCAACAATGCTGTACACATACTCAATAAAACTATCCAAAACGCTGACAAGAAACACATTCCAAGAGGTAACAAAAAAAGACACAACCCCAACTTCACACCAGAAATTCAAAACCTCATCAGACAACGCGACACACTGAAACACTCCCCAGCACCCCACACACAAGACATCAAACAACAAATTCAAGCACTCAACACCCAAACTAACAACAAAATACAAGAACAACAAAAACTAAATTGGAATAACTTCCTACAAACACTTGATCACAAAACAAACCCCAAAAAACTCTACAAAACACTAAACAGCATCACACTTTCCAACAGCAACACAACACAATCACATGCTGCAATCACAACAACAGACTCTACTCCTTCATGTAAACAACAAGCAAACACTCTCATCAATCACTTCTCACATGTCAGCCATCTAAAACCTCACAAAGACGACCGACGTGTGATCCGACGTAAGAGACAATTCCCCACAGACCCTGACTATACACCCTTCACCAATCACCAGACAAAGCATATCATCAACAATCTCAAGCACTCACCTGCCTGTGGCCTAGACAACATAAGCAACATACACCTCAGACACCTGGGACCACAAGGCATACAAACACTCACTAACATATCAAACTACAGCTATTCACACAACACAATACCAGACATTTGGAAGCATGGGATCATCATCACATTCCCCAAACCCAACAAAGACCCCACGCTACCCTCCTCGCACCGCCCCATCACACTCCTTTGCTCCCCCTCCAAAGTCATGGAACGCTTAGTATTACAACTAATTACACCCGACCTACCCCTAGCTCCAACACAACATGGCTTTAGGCCACTGCACTCCACAAACACTCTTCTCACAGACCTTACACAAAGAGCTTTTGACGGCATCAACTCAGCTAGACCACCACACAGATCACTATTAGCCACACTCGACATTAGTAAAGCCTTCGATGCCATCCCACGCCACAACCTAACAAACAATATCTACAACACAAACATGCACAACAACACCAAAAGATGGCTGGCCAACTTCCTAGCAGGCAGATGTGCACACGTATCTTTTGCCGGTCAGTCATCTAAAATCAGAAACTTTCCAAACGGAGTCCCACAAGGATCCGTCCTATCGCCCGCACTCTTCAATCTGTACATGCACGATATAACTACACCCAATACTCCCCAAATAAACTTAGCCTCCTATGCAGATGACATAACACTCACATGCACACACCATGACCCAAGAAGAGCAACAGATCTCCTTCAACCCTATCTCAACACACTACATGGCTGGTGCACTACAAACAGACTTAATCTAGCCCCAGCCAAATCCACCGCAACCCTGCTCACAAGCTGGACAGGTGAACACGAATACATCCCTCAACTCACCATAATCAACACACCCCTAACACATACACACACACCCAAAATCCTAGGAGTAACATATGATACTCATATGACATTCAAACAGCACACCACAAACATTAAAAAGAAACTGACACCCAGACTTAATGCCCTCAGGTCACTTGCTCACACAAAATTTGGACACAACAAAGAAACTATCACCACAGTATATAAACAATACATAAGATCAGTAATGGAATACGCAAGCCCAGCCTGGGCTTCTAACCTAGCTGAAACACATCATAAGACCTTACAGACTATTCAAAACAAAGCCCTGAAGATCATTACAGGCTGCACAGCTACTACACCCACAGATCATCTACATCAAGAAACAAAAATCCTCAAAGTCAAAGACCATCTGGACATGAGAGGCACTCAATTCCTGGCAGCAGCCTCCACGAACCAAGACCACCCACTAAACTACATGGCAACACACCCACAGACACC
This sequence comes from Paralithodes platypus, assembly GCA_032716605.1. NCBI lineage: Eukaryota > Metazoa > Arthropoda > Malacostraca > Decapoda > Lithodidae > Paralithodes > Paralithodes platypus. The sequence continues at coordinate 22,437,519 of CM064511.1, read as the reverse complement.
AAGAAATATCAAAACAACACCCAGCACACGGTATCACACACAATTATTGTCCTCTCTCCCTCCCTGCCCACCCCGAACCAACTTCCAGAAGCACATCCATACTCATATCTCTCGCCAATCCATCCACTCACTCACAGACAACACGCAGCTGCATGCACGACCTCCCGAAATCCATCCTTCCGAATCCTCCCTTCCTCGCGAGGACAGAGTCCACTTGGCCAGGCTGAGATGCAGACACCATCCAGCTTTCCTGAGCTATCAGAAGAGACTGGATGACTCCGTCGTCGACACCTGCCCGGGATGTAATACAGCACCCCATACCATTAAACACATCATAGAAGACTGCATTTCACACAACCACATACGCCAACAACACAATCTACACTCAATGAGAGCTCTGTGGGAAAGCCCGATCGTGGCCGTGGCCTTCCTCAGGAACTCGGGGCTGTTCGGCCAGGCAGCTTAGGGAACAACAACAACAACCCATTGGCTGCGGGGACCGTTCCGGAACGCCATGGCAATTTATAGCAATTTACAGGCTTTTAAAGCCTGTGGAGACGAGTGCGAGTGAGCGGGAGCGTGGCATGCCCCTGTCTGCTCTCCAGCCAGGCGGCCAGGGCACTAAGGAAGTTCAGCCATGTCTCGCTAGACATATGCAGCGCTGCCAAAGGCAAATGTAGCACGACATTGCTCATTATTAGTGAATATTTGACGATGTCTATGGTAGCGCTACGGATGAACCCCACACGCTACGAAGCTCGTTCTGGTGTAATTTTGAAGCTATTTTCGTCAACTTTGTGGCTGAATACATTTAATTTAATTCAGACACTTGCCTAATCATTCAGGAGTGCCTGAATGAGCCCTAATATAGCAGAAATATTCCGGCACCGTAAGTGTTAACCCTCCATCCTCGACTATGTATTCTATAAATATTCCCCGAAACCCGGGGGATATGGCCGAAAAAACGTCTCGCCTAGGCTACCGTATCTTTGTTATTTTGACTGCTTCCGCATTCCCGTGCATCCCCAAGCGTAGATGTGTTTCGTACCTGTAGAATGGCATTGAGTAGAGCTCTCTAAGTCAACTGGTTCAGTTGTGATGACGATTTCCGTGGAGAGAACTTTGTGGCGATGTCAGCCATATGAGCCACTTTTCACTACTAAAACGACAACATACAGTCACACACAAACAAACGACGCCTCTCCTTCCTGTGTTCGGAGGTGCGCGGCGTCGGGCATACCGGCTGTGTTTATATGCGTCGGACGGACGGCTTTCAAAACAAGCTTACAGGCTTTCAAGTTGCCGGAGCCTCAGAGCCCTTCCGGGGTCCGCGGGCCGCGTTTGTTATGGGTGCCTCAGAGCCCAACCGGGTCTGATGGGTTAATAATAAAAAAAAATAAAAAATAAAAAAAATAAAAAAATAAAAAATAAAATAAAAAAATAAAAACATTAGATGCATCCTATATTTCTGTTGTTGTTGTTGTTGTTGTTGTTCCCCAAGATGCCTGGCCGAACAGCCCCAAGCAAGACCAAGGCCACAACCTAGCGCCCCCATAGAACCCTCCCTGCCGACCACAATAAAGCCTGGGTGACCGAAGCCACTCCATGGCGGGGAGCTGAGGAGGGTGCGGAAACGCCCGGGAAACCAAAGACCCACCCTGTGCCCCTCAGCTATTATGAAGAGAAAGTTGAGGGGCAAAGGAAAAATGTGACGCTTTGGCTTCCAATCATGGTAGATTGGGAGGTCAATCCACGGAAGAGACGCCGTCACTTGAGATCTAGAAAATATATAAGTAAAAGGAACAGTCAGAGTAAGCTATGGGTATGGCAGAGATCACTCAGTTCTCACTCTGATAGACCAGCCAATCACCATTGTTGTTGTTGCTGTTCCCCAGGCTGTCTGACCGAGCAGCCCCAAGGTCCGGAGCAAGGCCAAGGCCATAACTGAGCACCCCCACAAAACCCTTCCTGCTTACCACTAATAAAGCCCAGGTGACCGAAGCCACTCCAAGGCGGGGAGCTGAGGAGGGTGCGGAACGCCCAGGAAACCAAAGCCGCAGCCAAGGCCATGTGCCCCTCAGCAATTACGAAGGGAAAGTTGATGGGTAAAGGAAAAATTTCTGATATTAATTACTATTTCCATTCACATATATGAATAGCCTCCGATAGCGCAGTTGGAATGTTTGTACAAGCTAAGAATGGTATGCAAGATTCGAAACTGCATAATAAATCGTAGGCTTGTGCAGCATTCTTTAACTGTCTTCGTGGTGCAATGCATAAGTATGTTGATTTTCGGTGTGAGCATCCTGGGTTCGAATCCCCGGACTGCCACATGTGTTTGTTAATTTCATTAATCGAGTTTAGGAGTAAAGTTGGTTACTGGAGAGAACATAATAAATAAATATATAGTAAGTACCTCCACTAGAGTTTAAAGTGCTTCCTCTAGAAGCAAGGCATCAGATTTATATATGCATGTATGATGCGGTCATAAAATATATGCCCACGAATGTGGTAACACAATGGTCGTATTCCTAGACAAAACCCATAAATGTTGTTAGTTATTACTAGTTTTACCGTATTTCTAATCAGTCAATATGATATGCTAGTGGTTGTAATGAGAAGTACTGATCAATATTACACTACCGTACTTTCATTACAATTATAATAACTAGTGTTTGATATTGAGTATGGCAAAATTATACTCTAGCCATTACCACCAAAAAATGATGGGGTTTGTCTAGGAATATGGACCTATATTACTTCATAGTCCTTCATTAGGACTGGACATACATATACTTGTATACTTTTACTCATCCATGCACATACTCTGTATGTACTAGTAGTTCGGAATATTGTATCATGACAGTATTTTACAGGTCTTCTGAAACTGCATCAACCAAATACCAAACTTACTAACAATTTTCAGGGCACTATGCTGGTAGAAATGTTATATCAAATATCAAGTTGGCTAAGCCTAAATGTGCATAAAAATATATTCTGTACATAGATCAGGCAAAGGAAGTGGTAATAAACAGGAATGAATGGAGAATGCTTGTGAATAGATGAATGTAAACGTGGTTGTTTGGGAGAGGATCATGCGCCAGTTGGACTAGATAGTAGTCCATCAGGCGTCTGGCCCGGGAAGCCGGTGGTAATGAAGGGTGCGCCTGGAAACGTGGTGGGTGTGCTTGTGGTGGTAAAGCTTCGCTGCGGGTCTGCCTACGGAAATCGGCGCCTCTCCGGGGGATCTGGGACCTGGGAATCTTTTGCTGGGGACCCCAAATGGGCCTGGGTCTCTGGGTATTTCTCCTGGGCGACCTAGATGTGTGTAAGAGTTTATGTTTTGTTTTTCTGATATGTTGTGATGTCCCTGTTCGGCATGTCTCGAGTAGGCCACCCCCGTAAAAAAAAGGAAAACTGGAGAAGGTGCCAGAGTATGTATATATGTATATATATATATATATATACATAAATACATACATACAATGAGGACACTCACAAACACCATTCTACCCTCTTATCTTGCTTGTGACCAACACTCAGTTATTTCATCCCTTATACACTACGGCCCATCACTGTCAGTAGTAATTATTATAGTTTTACCATTTTCCTAGCCAGTTAATATGATATGCTAGTTGCAGTTATTGCAATGAAAAGTACCGGAACTTTGTGGCAGTAGTCTACACTACAGTAGTGTATCACATTGACTGACTGAAAACACAGCAAAACTATATAAATTACAATAGACAATGATAGGGTTTGTTTATGAATATGAACATGTAAACCAAGGTTCTCGCTAACAAATGTTCATACTTGAAGGAAGTTGAAGAAGTAAAACTTGTCTAACAAAAATAAGCAAGTGATTCTCCAGGATTTCTTATAAAGTGTGCATACTAACAATACTGTCATATTTCAATTCAGTAATGGATTTTTCAAGAGAAAATATATTACATAATTCACATCATTTTTCAAGATGTTATATGATCATAGAGAAATTAGTAAACAAATGTAATAATGATGACTTGTGATTAAGTTTACTATTAAAAATAGGCTAGATATATTTGGTCTCAGTAATGGAAAATAAAAGTAAGTAAACATAGTTAATTTGTGTGTGCTAATAATAGTCGGGGAATTTGATCGAGACCCTCACGGAGGGCAGAAAAATTCAGTTAGAAACTCGGCCAATCACTAAATACTGTACAGTACCAGTAACCACACTAGTCACACAAATGGAAACAATGGCAGCTACCTGAAAACAAAAATTATTCACAAATATACATATTGTACACACAATTTATATACCGTAGATATATGACTATGAGTGTGTGTGCTTATAGTATATACTGTATACACAAAGTGGCAGACTGACTGTTGGTATACAAGTCAACCTTGGGAAGAAGTGTCCAATATCTTGCTGCTGATTGTCCTGTGAAAAGAACTTGATGAATGTTGACTTACAACCACCAAATTCCAGTGCCCTGACCTGCTGGCTCAACTCACTATTGTGTCAAGTGATACCAATCCATCTCAATCCTATATTGAAATTGAACCAATGTTTTAGCATCAACTAACAGACTTTGTGGAATATTTAAGGGTACAGATTAGAGTTGGGAAGACAATATTTATGCACATTTTAGAAAATAAGTAGTTTTGAAAAATAGTGAACCTTACGAGGGGAAAGTTAACGCAGGAAACATTCAGAAGTGCAAATGGAAAGTATCAAGAGAATGGGAGGTAAGAAAACAGTGGAGCGAATACAGCACATTGAGAATCTGTAGAATATATTATCATATTTAGGGGAAATAGATTGAGAGGAAGACCTCAGAGGAGATGGAGAGATGGTGTGAAACAAGCGTTGGAAGATAGAGAGATGACTGAAGAACAGGCAAGAGAATTGGTGATGAATAAGAATTAATGGAGAATGATTGTGAATAGATAAGTGATAACGTGGTCATAGGGAGTGGGGGTTGGGCGCCAGTTGGGCAAGATAATAGTGAATGCATATAAATACCCTATGAGAAGGAGCACTTCATTGACAACGTTTCGCAGATAGCTTCTTCAGGTCACTGAAGAAGCTATCTGCGAAACGTTGTCAATAAAGTGCTCCTCCTCCTCATATGGTGTTTATATTAATTCAGTCAACTTTTCAAAGTTATTTCAACAATAGATAACAGTCCGTCAGGCGCCCTGCCCGGGGAGCTGGTGTATATATGAAGGGCCATGCCTGGAAGTGAAGTGGGTGGGCATTGTGGTGCGCTCCACTGCAAGTCTGCCTGCTGAGACCGGCACCTCTCAGGGAGTCATTTTTGCTGGGGACCCCAAATAGGCCTTGGTCTCTGGGTCTTCTAGATGCCCTAGATGTGTGTGAAGTTCTATTTTTATTGTATTTTGTTGCTTCTGTTAGAGCTCTGTCTTGAGTCGGCCACCCCTAGCTATGGGGTATGTGCCAGAGTATATAAGTAAACCCCTGTTTTCTCAGACTCTTTTTACTCAGAAGCCCGTACTTCTCAGAATGGCATCTCATGTCGGATAGTTCGCCGTACATCTCTGCAAATATCTGAGTTAATCAGGTTTGCAGTGTTATAATCTACACCACTCACAAGATAACAGTGAATGCTATCTCTGTTTCACTCAATTTCACACATATGTACTCAGAATAATACTATGGCCCCTGAACTCCAACAGCACCAGCAGCATACTCACCATTGAACCTGTGTAGTGAAGTAAATATCCCAGTTTGGGGTAATATCAGAAGTCTCAGGATATTTTAATAATTTACTGTTACTCATATTTCCGCTGTATTTCGCATATTTCTCATATTTCAATCTGTACATGCACGATATAACTACACCCAATACGCCCCAAATAAACTTAGCCTCCTATGCAGATGACATAACACTCACATGCACACACCATGACCCAAAAAGAGCAACAGATCTCCTTCAACCCTATCTCAACACACTACATGGCTGGTGCACTACAAACAGACTTAATCTAGCCCCAGCCAAATCCACTGCAACCCTGCTCACAAGTTGGACAGGAGAACACGAATACATCCCTCAACTCACCATAAACAACACACCCCTAACACATACACACACACCCAAAATCCTAGGAGTAACATATGATACTCATATGACATTCAAACAGCACACCACAAACATTAAAAAGAAACTGACACCCAGACTTAACGCCCTCAGGTCACTTGCTCACACAAAATTTGGACACAACAAAGAAACTACCACCACAGTATATAAACAATACATAAGATCAGTGATGGAATACGCAAGCCCAGCCTGGGCTTCTAACCTAGCTGAAACACATCATAAGACCTTACAGACTATTCAAAACAAAGCCCTGAAGATCATTACAGGCTGTACAGCTACTGCACCCACAGATCACCTACATCAAGAAACCAAAATCCTCAAAGTCAAAGACCATCTGGACATGAGAGGCACTCAATTCCTGGCAGCAGCCTCCACGAACCAAGACGACCCACTAAACTACAAGGCAACACACCCACAGACACCAAGAAATATCAAAACAACACCCAGCACACAGTATCACACAATTATTGTCCTCTCTCCCTCCCTGCCCACCCCGAACCAACTTCCAGAAGCACATCCATACTCATATCTCTCACCGATCCATCCACTCATTCACAGACAACACGCAGCTGCATGCACGACCTCCCGAAATCCATCCTTCCGAATCCTCCCTTCCTCGCGAGGACAGAGTCCACCTGGCCAGGCTGAGATGCGGACACCATCCAGCTCTCCTGAGCTATCAGAAGAGACTGGATGACTCCGTTGTCGACGCCTGCCCGGGATGTAACACAGCACCCCATACCATTAAACACATCATAGAAGACTGCATTTCACACAACCACTTACGCCAACAACACAATCTACACTCAATGAGAGCTCTGTGGGAAAGCCCGATCGTGGCCATGGCCTTCCTCAGGGACTCGGGGCTGTTCGGCCAGGCAGCTTAGGGAACAACAACAACAACAACCACCTCATATTTCCGCAAATATATGGCCTAACCTAGGTTATATAATATCAGGAGACAGAACTTGCTGCTATCTTGCGATAGGAGAAAACTAGAGCTCTCTACAATAAGTGGTTCAGTTTTTATGGTGTAAATACTAGATAATAACACATTCCCGAGAGCCGCCATTTGCACAGAATAAATCAAGACTGACAGTACAGTATCTTGAATCTCGTGACCTAAGTGTTACTCATATATCTGCAAATAAATGGCCCAATCTAGGTTTTAAAATAATATCAGGAGACAGCACTTGCTGTTAACTTGCGATAAGTGAAAAGTAGAACTTTACACCAAGTGGTTCAGCTTTAATGTTGAAAGTACCAGGCATAAGATTAGTCATTTGTCTTCTCAAGAAATGGGGTCGTCCCCAGCTATTCTGACCATATACAGTAGGGTCCCGCATAAAACGTGTTCGCATAAAACGAGTCGATTAAAACGACCGACCTAAAATATTAATATTTAATTTTCGATCAGAACGAATGTGATCACATAAAACGAGTCCGCCGCCAAAGTGGGGCAAATCCGAGGAGTTTTCATATAGAGCGCCGAAATATCGTACAAAACGTACGAAATATCGTTCGCTTTGTACGAAAATTTTCGCTTCCAGTGAACATTGACGATATTGCGCCACCAAAATGCTGTGTTCACAAAAAACGAAATCGCATAAAACGCCCTCGTTTATCGACCATAAACTCGTTTTATTTGAGACCCTACTGTACACTTTAGTTACTATAGGATCTCTACACAGCCCCTGAAGTCATGTTGTACTGGCAATTGTTGGGGAGGACATGTATGCAGCCGGATCCCTTACCCTCTGCGCATGCGCGAAAATGTAAGCCCCCTTGGCCCCGCCCACTGCCCAAAATGTACAAATATATTAGATTAGATTATATTATATTAACCTAACTTAACCTAACCCTAATATACAGTATAATTTTTGGGGGGTTTTAAATGGATTTTTTTAGGCCCAGGATCTTAAGAGTCTTCCCGCAGTCGCCCGGGGAAACTCTTAAGTCTTCCCGCACGTGCCGGGTTAAGGAGGTCATAAAGCATCTATCTTCTGATCTTTCTACTATCAATAATTGGGGCAGAGAAAACCTTGTCACTTTCAATGCTTCCAAAACTCAATTTCTCCATCTTTCTACTTGTCACCCCATTCCAGAAAACTATGACTTACTCTTCAACAACATATAAATTAACACTTCATCTTCTCGTAATATTCTCTGTGTCTCATTTTCTTCTAATCTCTCTTGGAAAGATCATATTACCACTCTTACTAAAAACAGCTTCCCAGAAGCTGGGTGTGCTCAACCGCTTCCGGGGGTTCTTTATCCCTGCGCAGCATCTTGCTCCGTACAGGGGCACAGTGCTTCCATGTACAGTATTGAGTATTGTTCACACATGTGGGGAGGATCCTCTCACACAGCACTTCTAGACAAAGTAGAAAAGAAAGCCTTCCGTCTCATTAACTTACGTCCACTCACCAATTCTCTGCAGTCTCTTTGGCCACAGGCCGTAGCTCGATTGGTAGAGCGTTCGCCTGCTAACCGTGAGGTTGACGGTTCGAGCCTCGGGCCAGCCAGTGAGTCATTGGCAGACGTCAGTGCTGTTGGTGAACGGTGCGGTCTAGCAATCTGTGGCAGCTATTCACTAAGTCCCTGATTCATCAGGGCACCCACCCTAGCCTTGCTATTCAGCAGGGAGTGTATGGTGGTAAAAACTGCATCATTATCATCATCTCTCTTTGCCGCAATGTTGCATCACTTTCACTATTCTACCGCTATTCCAATAATCAGTGTTCCTCAGAGCTCTCTCAGTATATACCACCCCTCTTCGTAGAGCATGTAGCACCCGTCTTGCAACACAATCCCACCCCTATTCTGTGCAACTCTCCAACCCATGAGTGAAACGTTATTCTTAATTGGTTTCTATTCAACAGCTGAGCTCTCGAACTCTCTCCCAGAATCAGTCTTTCCCTTATCCTATGACTTAAATTGCTTCAAACTCTGTGTGTCCAAGCATTTTGGCTCGAACGTCCCTTGATTTTGGCCCTGTCACTCTTTTAATTTGTCACAGGCAGTTCTGCCTTTTGCCTCCCTCACTCACATAGAAAAAAAAATATATATATACTGTATTGTATATATATTTAGCCTACAGTACTTTCATACCAATATCAGTCCACTCTCTCAGTCACTAGCTAAAGGTAAAGAGTAAGAGGTATCAAACAAGAACTTTTAATCATCAATTTTCAACAGTCAACATTCTTCCGGGAACATTTCTAGGATCTTTTGCACTAGTATCGGAAACTAGACTTAAGATAGATGAACTTGTGTGGAAGAATTATATAACAAAATTTTAACTCGTATATTGCCAGAGCAGTGTTGACAGTAAAAGTTGAGGGAAAAAGTACTTGTGTGGTACCGGCTTAAGAAAATGGTAAGCCTTTGGCTGCTTTGGCAAGTTTCAGACTCCTAACTGACATGATAAGGTGGCATTAACCCATTCACGCACAGGATGCGATTTGAGCCTATTCTGGGATACTTTAAAGTCTTTGTGACCATCAGGGGTGTTAAGAAACCATATTAGTTTAGTTACTTCATCCTTTGCAGTTGTCTTTGAGTTACCTGTCAGCAGAAAACTAATTTTGGAGAGGTAATTATATGATTGAGAGAACTTATTTCTGATTGCTAATCGGCAACCCCTGCGTCCACACGTGCGTGAAAGGGTTAAGTCTATACAGTACAGCACTTTTTCCAAAAACTTAGTACTGTAGGCTATACTGTAGTCATCAGTGATCTGGCAAACTTTTAAGATATTTTTGTCACCTAAATTAATCTATCTGCAGTCTAGTTTTCAGACCAGTGCAATACAGATCCTTAAAATATTGAACATTGAAAATTAACGATAAAAGCTCTCATATAATACCCCCTATAAAGGTTAAACTGAAGATGGGTGAAAGGGCTGAATGAGAATACATATGATGTACAAGGTTGAAAAGCAAGCAGGTAATAAGTTGTTGTTGTTGTTGTTGTTCCCCAAGCTGCCTGGCCGAACAGCCCCAAGGCCCCGAGTAAGGCCAAGGCCATAAACGAGCGCCCCCACAGAACCCTCCCTGCCGACCACAATAAAGCCTGGGTGACCGAAGCCACTCCATGGCGGGGAGCTGAGAGGGTGCGTAAACGCCCGGGAAACCAAAGCCCCACCCAGGGCCCTGTGTCCCTCAGCAATTATGAAGAGAAAGTTGAGGGGCAAAGGAATAATGTGACGCTTTAGCTTCCAATCTTGGTAGATTGGGAGGTCAATCCACGGAAGAGACGCCGTCACTTGAGATCTAGAAAATATATAAGTAAAAGGAACAGTCAGAGTAAGCTATGGGTATGGCAGAGATCGCTCAGGTCTCACTCTGATAGACCAGCCCATTGCCATAGCAGGTAATAAGTGTGTGTAGAATGTAGACAATGTTGAAAAGTAAGCAGGAAATAAGTACGGTATGTGTAGAATGTAGACAAAGAAAACAAAAGTATGTTATTTTAGACAGAAAAATGAAACTGTACAGTAGAAGCAGAGAGAGTAAAGAATAATCTAAGAAGTACAGTCACCTACCAGTTCTATCCACAATGTTATGTATGGATGCAAAATTAGCGCAGTAAGATTCAATTAACCCCTTCATTACCATGGCGATGGTCTGGTCTATCAGAGTGAGAGTTGAGCGTTCTCTGCCATACCCATAACTTACTCTGACTGTTGTTGTTGTTCCCCAAGCTGCCTGGCCGAACAGCCCCAAGGCCCCGAGCAAGGCCAAGGCCATAACCGAGCGCCCCCACAGAACCCTCCCTGCCGACCACAATAAAGCCTGGGTGACCGAAGCCACTCCATGGCGGGGAGCTGAGGAGGGTGCGGAAACGCCCGGGAAACCAAAGATCCACCCAGGGCCCTGTACCCCTCAGCAATTATGAAGAGAAAGTTGAGGGGCAAAGGAAAAATGTGACGCTTTGGCTTCCAATCTTGGTAGATTGGGAGGTCAATCCACGGAAGAGGCGCCATCACTTGAGATCTAGAAAATATATAAGTAAAAGGAACAGTCAGACTAAGCTATGGGTATGGCAGAGATCGCTCAGTTCTCACTCTGATAGACCAGCCTATCACCACATGACTAGAACCCAATCCTCTCAGCATCAGCTAGGAAAGGCCCTAGAAAGCTGCCTTTGGCGGGGGGATAGCTCCCCTATTTCAACACCTTTCGGGGTTGGGCACCCGCCCTGACTCTGACTGTTCCTTTTACTTATATATTTTCTAGATCTCAAGTGACAGCGTCTCTTCCATGGATTGACCTCCCTACTGCCAACCTAGGCTGGCAGATTGGGAGCCAAAGTGTCACATTTTTCCTTTGCTCCTCAACTTTCCGTTCATAATTGTTGAGGGGCACAGGGCCTTGGGTGGGGTTTTGGTTTCCCGGGTGTTTCCGCACCCTTCTCAGCTTCCCGCCTTGGAGTGGCTTCGGTCACCTGGGCTTTATTAGTGGTAAGCGGGGAGGGTTTTGTGTGGCCGCTCGGTTATGGCCTTGGCCTTGCTCGGGACCTTGGGGCTGCTCGGCCAGACAGCCTGGGGAACAACAACAACAACAACCCCTTCATTACCGGTGACGTCTTCTTCATTTGATATTAGGTGTTTTTAGACGATTTAATTCGGCTTAGGATGGTAGTGTGGCAATTATGAGACTACAGACCATCGGAATTAACCCCCTTTACTACCGCAAATCTTTCCTAAGCTGCCTAAAATCGTCTAAATGTAGTCGATAAAAAATAACATACATCCCTGGTAGTGAAAGGGTTAAGAGTATACAGTAGTATGTTATAATTCTGTAGACTGATTGGATGAATTAAGAAAAGCATAATAAATTACTGTACACTCATCATTCACTCATACAAAATTTGCTTCCATACATACGATCACAGAAAGGAAGAGAATGTATGTAGATGACTGTATAAGGAGTAAGATAGAGGGTAAGGAATTTATGTTTATATCTTCCTTAAGTAAGTGAGTTACTGACCTGCCGCTGTTTCCCGCTTCTGCTCTATCTGGTCGTCCACCAACATGCTCTGTCGCTCCTTCAGGTACTTGACCAACTTGTCAAGATCACCCATGGATAGTGGCCGGATTTCGAGCAAATCGAGCAGTAAATTGCGAATGTCCGATGGCATGACTTCACGAATGTTGCGCTGCCTGGTTTTCTCCACATAGTCTCCAAAATTTTGTTCAATTAAACGCAACGCATCGTCTACGGGCATGTTGCGGTGCTCTGTGCAGGATGAAGAGAGGTAAAGGTGCAGCCATTGCTAAGTGTCACAGCACATACTCTTCACAGATGGACACAAAATAAACAAAATGGAGATCAAACAAAATGTCCACTTATAGGTAAATACAGTACTGTATTATATCAATTATACAATAAGTAATTAAATGTAAAAAAAAAAAAAAAAAATCTGAAAAAGAAAGCCAATGATTAATTTTATTTGCTACATTACATTTCCAAGACTTCAAAACCGTAATCAAATTCAAAATTATCTCCATTAGTAAAAATTATATTTACGAATCTTTCATAAATAGGCAATTACTGCATATGAATGCTAACTATTAAAATACTGTAAGGTAAAAAAGGTACCTGTACCATTCATACCACAATGAATAGTCTGTTTCAATACATCTTACTTCATGCAGAATAATGTAAGCATATAGCCTATTGTTTTCCAGCTGATGGTAAATTGATTCCTTTAGCATCTGGTTTCTGAATTGTTAATGGACAAATCTGATACTATGTCTCTGCATCATTTTATTTTCTTGATATAAATATAGAGATTGTTAATGAACAGTGCATACTTAAAGTATATCACAAAGTTGATGATTTTAATTTTAACGTAATAAAATTTCCTTTCCCTAGTAAAATAACTTCTAATTGTTTTTATTCCCAGTTAATAAGATTTTGTAAAATTTGCACTAAAGTAGATGACTTTTGGGCTTGAGCTAGGTTACTATACAGACTCTTAGTAGACAGGTTTTGAGGCAAGTAAATTGTTCCATAAATTTAATCATTTTAGGGTCAATTATTGTGACTGTATTCTAAACTTTGACATCAATCATTTTAATCAAGCATTTTTAACTTGAAGCTTCTTGTATAACCTCTGCTTACTTTTTGTCTGTATTTATTATTTTTTGTCTGTATTTATTGTTTATCTTTTTCTTTTTCTATTATTAATATTAATACTGATGATTTTTTAAATCGATTGTTCTTGTTAAAAGAGTACTCTTTGTTTAAATCTGTTGTTACTTCATATTTTGCAATTATTTGTCTTTATATTATATGTATTCATTGTCGATAGTATTAATTGCTTGCTTTTGCAATTTCCTTAGTTTATTTGTGCGATAAATGTAGGTTATTTGTAGGGTAGTTATTGATAGGAGTCACTTGAGGCATGCTATGCTTACAGGTACCTACCCGATAGCACTATCGTTAGTGAGTGCTGTACTGTATTTTATATATTATTTTGTAATACAGTAAACTTCCGTTAATCCGAAGGGCAGCGGACCGGCCCTCGTTCGGATTAGTGGATTTTTCGGATTATCGGACTTTACCCCTATGAACCTGTGTATGACGAAAACATTGAGGCATTAGGCCACCCAAATGACACAATGGTGCACACACATATCATATGTTCATGAAATCACTTCAAAAGTTTACCATTGTCATTGTAGCCTATTACCTACTTCAAAACATTCAGATTAATGGTCAAAGGAATCTGCTGATATAAACGTCTTCTTCTTCCGTCTACTAGCGAGTTTGTCTTGCTCTTGAAGATCCGATCAGATGTGGTTCGGGAAGTAATGCCTTAACAACGGCATTCCCCTGAGAGGTTCTTGTAATTTTCATTTTGTGATTTTCCTCTTGTGACGTGCTCTGTTATATTATATTGTATTGAAAGCACCCTTGTCTTGTTGTCTTGAAAGCACCCATGGGACGCTCCGATCACTGAACTATAAATAGTAGCGTATCGGAACGTCCAAAGGTGCGTTTTCAAGCTCAAGACTAATACGTCCAAAGGTGCGTTTTCAAGCTCAAGACTGAATGCGCTTGCAGAAAATGCGGTGCAAGCCAGTAGCGCATCGGAGCGTCCCAAGGATGCGTTCAAGAGCAAAACAAACTCTCTAGCAGACGATGTGGAAGAAGAAGAAGAAGAAGAAGGTGTTTAAGTTTATATCAGTAGCTTCCTTTGACCATTAATCTGAATGTTTTGAAGTAGGTAATAGGCTACAATGACAATGGTAAACTTTTAAAGTTAATTCATGAACATATGATATGTGTGTGCTCCCTTATGTGTCATTTGAGTGGACTAATGCCTCAAAAAGGGGACTTTGAGACTTCTTGAAATTCGGACCATCGGGTGAAGTCGGATTTGGCCTCAAATTGAAAAATTCGGACTATTGGGAGATTCGAATCATCGGTCGTCGGATTAACGGACTTTTACTGTAGTATAGATATCTTATCAATATTTGTATTTTGTACTATTGTTAATGTCTTGTCATGTTGCAAATTTGATTTTAAATAATATTTTGACATTTAACATGTAGTTTCTTTATTCATGCAGAGTTTAGTAAAATTTACCAGAACATCCCGGACTTCCCAAACTTGACTAATTCCTTTAACGTGACGATAGTGCGTTGTTATATGTGCGACTAGTTTGCTTGGGAAACAGATTAACTTGCTCATGTAGTAATGTACACCCTATGTGGTGGATTGTGCTCTTTTATTTAATCATTTTCATTTTAGTATGCGTTGTTTCCACATAGCGATTTTGATAATTTAATTTTACTTTATATTGTCTTTGTCCCAATTTTGGTTTGTTTAGTTTGCAAGTTTTACATTTTAATTGCAAGGTATTCATAATCAACATATTTCACTACATAATCTTGGTAATAACCGAGTAATCAGGATGGCGAGATAGCAATTTATCATCAGCTGGAATAATACAGACTATAATGTAGCATCTGTTTGTGTATCGTTTTCACATTATACATATTGACCCCAGGGGGTAAGGGGGCCTTCACTTATGGTGAAGGAAAAAAAGAATATGCCCCATGCATCCTACTGCGTGTCGTACAAGGCAACTAATAGGGGAGGATGGCGTTAAAGACTTGTGGACCAACAGCCATTACTATACAGTGAAGCCTTGTTTATTGGCGCCGGCTATGTTTCATATGGCAGCGCTGTGACAGGGCTTCATTGTTCTAGTCCAAGTTGCCTAATGGCGGCACACTGGCGGTGGATGTCGCTCCCTCCGGACCCGGACCTGGTGCCTTGGGCCCAACCTGGACGAAATGGATCCAGAGGGAACAGTGCGTAGTGTTTTCCGGACTGGCACTCTCCGCCCAACAGTATAGGGGCCCGAACCAGGTGGTACCGCTCCAGGAGGCTGCCCTGTCATTGAGTGTAAAATACCAGACCAGTCATAGTGACATGTACGCGCACGGGTGCATCCCTGCGGCTGGTTCTGGTGGGGCGCACCGGGACCACTGGATCCTACCCCCTTGTAATCTCTTGGGGGAAGGTGCTGGGAATGGTCCCCGGGGTAAACTGGAGCCGGAGTTCTGGTGTGGGGGGGGGGGGGGGGGATGCCCAATTTTTGTTTTTTTTTCTTCTATATTCCAACTTACTTCCTCTCGGGCATAGGCTGAAAGCCTTAACATTCACCGCTTTACAATGAACAGTGAAGTCTGTGAGGTCTTGTTCCAGTCTAGGGAGTGAGACATGTGAAGCACGTAGAGTACAACGAGCACCTGCCATCTTGCCTTCACATGAGGCACGGTGCTCACTCATGGCCCGAAACGATCCCATCTCTGAAGCCACCTCGTTCCCGTGCTTCACTGTCTCACCCCCTACACTCGGACTCTCACTCTTACACACACACAACGCCACCTGTTGAGCAGATAACTCACCAGGCATTGCACCCCTATAGCATATTTTGAATATGGGAATATTCATACAGTGCTATTTAATCAGGGAACAATGAGGGTATTTTATTGACGTTTCGGTGGGCTTGTGGTAATGCACTGATACTAGGTACAGCACAAATTCCATCCCAATAATATCTTCCCATTGATACATCGGGATTTGAACCCGGGACCTTTGGATTACCAGGCCCCACCACACCTCCCCATTTGCCCCCCTCTCCCATTTGCCAGCCTAATCACTAATTATGACTCAACTTAAAGAGAAACAACGTAAGTCAGATGTTCCAAAACCGCACAGGATACGGACAAATGCCCCCCACAATCTCAGACTTGCTAGTGTGAATGTTGGTTGTTGTTGTTGTAGTTGTTCCCTAAGCTGCCTGGCCGAACAGCCCCGAGTCCCTAAGAAAGGCCATGGCCACGGTCGGGCTTTCCCACAGAGCTCTCAAGGAGTGTACAGTAGATTGTGTTGTTGGCGTAAGTGGTTATGTGAAATGCAGTCTTCTATGATGTGTTTAATAGTATGGGGTGCTGTGTTACAACCTGGGCAGGAGTCGACAACGGAGTCATCCAGTCTCTTCTGATAGCTCAGAAGGGCTGGATGGTGTCCACATCTCAGCCTGGCCAGGTGGACTCTGTCCCCGCGAGGAAGGGAGGATTCAGAAGGAAATATTTCGGGAGGTCGTGCCTGCAGCTGCGTGTTGTCTATGAGTGAATACATGGAACGGCGAGAGATAGGAGTATGGATGTGCTTCTGGAAGCTGGTTTGGGGTGGGCAGGGAGGGAGAGAAGATAGTATTTGTGTGTGATAGCGTGTGCTGGGTGTTGGTTTAATATTTCTTGGTGTCTGTGGATGTGTTGCCATGTAGTGTAGTGGGTGGTGTTGGTTCATGGAGGCTGCTGCCAGGAATTGAGTGCCTCTCATGTCCAGATGGTCTTTGACTTTCAGGACTTTGGTTTCTTGATGTAGGTGATCTGTAGGTGAAGTAGCTGTGCAGCCTGTGATGATTTTTAGGGCTATATTTTGAATAGTCTGTAAGGTCTTATGATGTGTTTCAGCTAGGTTAGAAGCCCAGGCCGGGCTTGTGTATTCCATCACTGATCTTATGTATTGTTTGTAAACTGTGGTGGTGGTTTCTTTGTTGATTCCAAATGTTGTGTGGGCAAGTGACCTGAGGGCGTTAAGTCTGGGTGTCAGTTTCTTTTTAATGTTTGTGGTGTGCTGTTTGAATGTCATTGGAGTATCATATGTTACTCCTAGGATTTTGGGTGAGTGTGTGTGTGTTAGGGGTATGTTGTTTATGGTGAGTTGCGGGGAGTATGCGTGATCTCCTGTCCAACTTGTGAGGAGGGTTGCAGTGGATTTGGCTGGGGCTAAATTAAGTCTGTAGTGCACCAGTCATGTAATGTGTTGAGATAGGGTTGAAGGAGACTTGTTGCTGTGGCTGGGTCATGTTGTGTGCATGTGAGTGTTATGTCATCTGCATAAGAGGCTATGTTTATTTGGGGTGTATTGGGTGTACAGTATTTATATCATGCATGTACAGATTAAAGAGTGCGTCGACAGGACGGATCCTTGCGGGACTCAGTTTGGGAAATTTATGATGCTAGATGACTGACCGGCAAAAGATACGTGTGCACATCTGCCTGCTAGAAAGTTGGCCAGCCACCTTTTTGTGTTGTTGTGCATGTTTGTGTTGTAGATTTTGTTTGTTAGGTTGTGGCGGGGTATGGCAAATAAAGTGGCTGAGATGTGTGAGAGGATGCGAGTGGACATCTGCTGTGCCCAATAAACACTCTGGAAAGGGTATGGGGCACAGTGGATTGTTGGAAGAAAGAAAAGATATAGGATCTACTGGAAGGGGGTTGAGACTGATAAAGTGAAAGGAGGAGTGGGTGTTCTGGTGGCTAAAGAGTGGGTGGAAAGAGTGCTTCAGATTACGAGAGTTAGTGAAAGGCTAATTGTTTTGAAGTTGAAAGTTGGTGAGAGAATTTGGAATATGATATCTGCACATGCCCTACAGGCTGGCGTACAGAAAGAGATAAAAAAAGGACTTCTGGAATGACACCATCAGTGTCATTTCAGGCATCTCAGAGAATGAAATAACAATCCTGGGAGGGGACCTGAATGTCACGTGGGAGCATCTGCAGATGGATACGAGGGAGTACATGGAGGAAATGGTTACGGAAGGAGGAATCTGGAAGGCGAATATATACTGGAGTTCTGCATTGCACTTAACATGGTTGTGTGTAACACAAAGTTCAAGAAAAGACGAACTATCTGGAAACATATAACTCTGGGGTCTCCAGTAGCCAGACAGATTACTTCTTGGTTACTGGAGGTAATTAATAGAAATAAGGAAGCTCGGCCTAGGTATGTAAATAGTCAATGGAATTTCCTTAACCCCTCCTGCCCGGTTGTAATTTTAAAATGACACCGCGGGAGATGGGCAGGATCCCGGGTGTCATTTTAAAATCTGCAAGCTTGAAAGTCTATTAAGCGTGGTTTGAAAGCCGTACGTCAAACTAGCCTATTACAACATTTTTCAGCCATATTCCCCGGGCTCTCAGTGCTGTCCTTTAGAAGGCGAGCCCGGGAAGGAAGGGTTAAGCATACCCTTCTCGCTGCCACTGACAATGTCTGTGGGAAAACAAAGGGTCACCCCAGGAATAAGACATCATGGTGGTGGAACAATGAGGTAAAATCATGGAAGGGAGGCAGTAAGGAGGAATACCAGGCAGCTAAATGAACAATCCCAATGGTATCTTCAATCTGGTTAGGAAGTTAAAAATTACAGTAGGGATATTATAGGTGAACAGTGTGTTAGAAACGATAATGGGAAGATTGTGTATGCAGAAGATGAAATCAGAGAAGCATGGAAGGCACACTAAGAACGATTGCTAAATGTAGAGTTTGAATGGAATAAGGAACAGCTTAGTATCGAAAAACCAATATCTGGACCTCTCCTTTGCTAGCACCAGCTGTAGTGAGCGACGCAATCAATAAAATGAAGGACGGTAAAGCTCCAGGGTACTCTGACATTGTCGCTGAGATGATAAAAGCCTCAGGGGAGACGGGTGTCAGCTTAGTCACTGAGATTATAAACACCATTATCAAGGAGGAGAAAATCACTGAGGATTGGCACAAAAAGTGTAAAAGTACAGTACAGTATATATATACAAAGGAAAAGGGGATGCGCTAGATAGAGGTAATTATAGAAGCCTGAAAATGCTTGACCAAATCATGAAGGTCTGTGAGAGAGTCTTTGAGGGTTTAATCAGGTAAAGCATCTCCATTGATGATGATATACAGTTTGGTTTTATGCCAGGACGTGGTACAACCGATGCAATCTTCATAGTCGGGCCGATACAGGAAAGATACTTACTAAAAGGCAAGGATCTTTACTTTGTGTTTGTAGACCTGGAGAAGGCCTTTGACGGGGTGCCTACAAATGTTGTGCAGTGGGCTATTAGGAAACTTGGTGTGGAAGAGTGGCTGGTGCGTGTGATAATGAAGGTGTATGAGGATTCGCGAACTGTGGTGAGGATGAAAGGTGTACTGAGTGAGGAGTTCACAGTCTGTGTTGGAGTTCATCAGGGTTCAGTGTTAAGCCCTCTCCCCTTTACTATGGTCCTGGAGGCACTGTCTAGAGCTTTTAGATCCGGACTCCCGTGGGAACTGCTTTATGCAGACGATTTAGTCCTAATAGCTGACAATGTGCAAGATGCAGAGGCCAAATTCAGAAGATGGAGAGAGGACATGGCGAGCAAGGGTTTAAGATTCAATATTAACAAAACCAAGGTTACCGGTATGCATTGCAGATTGATTCAATATTAACAAAACCAAGGTTACCGGTATGCATTGCAGATTGAGACGAGGCAATGTGGAAAAGAGCGGTGCATACCCATGTGCAGTGTGTGGAAAGGGTGTGGGCGCTAACTCGATTCGGTGTAGCGTCTGTCGATGTTGGGTGCACCATGGGAGTAAGCGCTGTAGTAGAATAAAAGGACCCCTGCCGAAGTATAAGTGAAACATCGAGAGAAATTTGAGTGCGTAGTTTGCAAAGGCGAGCTTGTGTTAAATGATGATCCTGTGGCTGTGAATTTTGGAAATAAGTCATTGGAGCTGATGGACAAGTTTTGTTACCTAGGAGATACCATCTCTGCCGGTGGTGGGGCCGAGGCTGCCACTGTCGCTAGAATTAGATGTGGCTGGGGGAAGTTCAGAGAATAACTGCCAATTCTGACCATGAAAAGAATGCCTCTCCCCCTGAAGGGAAAGGTGTATGCCTCATGTGTTAGAAGTGCAATGATGTATGCCTCAGAAACAGGGGCCGTTAAAGTAGAGGATGTCAACAGGCACACATAAAATTTTAAGACCGAGTGTTCCACACATACGTACAGTTTCAGTCTCTTATCCTATTGGGGGCGTTCCAGGCAACCCTGTTAAGGTCTGCTTCACTTGTCAAGTTCTTGGATTCGAGATCGGCATATATAATCCGATCCCAGGTCTTCCTCGGTCCACCCCTTGGTGCAGCTCTCTCCACAATCACAGACCTGCATTTTTTCACCCAATTTTGTTCATCCATTCTCTCCACATGTCCATAGCATCCCAGTCTACTTGTACGCATCACCTCGCTAATATTCTTTATACCTAAACGTCTCTCAGCTCAACGTTTTGTTATTCTATCCTGTAGCCTGGCACCACAGATCCATCTCACCATTCTCATCTCATTACATTTCATTCTGTTGACATCCTCTACATCCTCTACAGAATGGAAAGTAATGAGATGAGAATGATGAGATGGATATGTGGGGCCAAACTGTAGGATAGAATAACAAATGATGAGCTGATAAGGCGCTTAGGTATAAAGAGTATTAGCGAGGAGATGCATACAAGTTGTTGTTGTTGTTGTTTTTCCCCAAGCTGCCTGGCCGAGAATACAAGTAGACTGGGATGGTATGTGGGATGGCATGTGGAGAGAATGGATGAACAAAATTGGGTGAAAAGATGCAGGTCTGTGATTGTGGAGGGAGCGGCACAAAGGGGTGGACCGAGGAAGACCTGGGATCGGACTATACGTGCCGATCTCAAATCCAAAAACTTAACAGGTAAAGCAGCCCTTAACAGGGTTGCCTAGAAAGTCGTCATTAGGACAAGAGACTGAAACTGCAGGTATGTGTGGAGCACTCAGTCTAAAATGTTATGCATGTATGTATGTATAGTAGAGTACAGTCCATCCTCCAAATTTGCGAGATTATGGGCGACATGCGACCTCGCAAATTTCAAATTCGCAAATTTCAAACAACGTAGCTTATGGGAATAATTACTTATGGGCGGCACCCGCCGAATTTCCTTATTAGTTAGTACATTTATATCGGTTGTGGGACACATTTATACAGACAGACATACAGTCATTAACCCTTCCAGCCCGGGTGTCCTTTTATAAGGACACCGCGGCAGATGGGCCGGTACCCGGGTGTCCTTATAACAGGCAGTAAGCTTGAAAGCCCATTCAGCTTGGTCTGAACGCCGTGCGTCCGACGCATGTAAACAAAGCCGTTCATTGCGTCACCGCATCTCCGAAAATAAGAAAGAGACGTCGGATCAATGTTGTTGTTGTATGGTATGACGAAATTAGTGTCTGCAATTATTGTCAACATCGCAGCAAAATTGGCTCCACGGAAATCGTCATCACAACTGAACCAGTTGACTTAGAGAGCTCTACTCAACGCCAGTCTACAGATTGGAAACCGCACTACGTTTAGGGATGCGTGGGAATTTTCTAGCAGGTAAAATAACAAAGATACGGTAGCCTAGGCCTAGAAATTTTTCGGCCAGATCGCCCGGATACGACCTCCGTCCTTTTGTAAGGCAGCTCAGGTGGGAAGGGTTAAAGCAGGGTTTGCTGGTGGAAAAGTGGAGCGATGTGGACAGCTGGAGCGGTGTGGAAAGTGTGGAGTGGCAGAGGTGGAGGTGGAGGAGGGAGGTGGAGCGGAGGCGGCGACGGGTGTATCGTTCTCACTACTGCTCACAATTGCAGCAATTTCTTTCATTTCTTTTTGTTTGTCAGCTTCCTTCCTCATCTTGTCATAGACAAATTTATAGTACAACAACTTGGCTTTGCTATAACTTCTTGATCAAGTGGCTGAATTTTGGAGGTTGTATTTGGTGGTAAAAATACTACTTCAACTCAGGGTCATCAAGATGGCGGGAAAGCAAACGCTCTCCAAGATGCGCCTGCTTATTTCCCGCGAAATAACCATTATTTACATTAATCCAAACGTTATTTTAGAAAGTGGGTAACTATTCTGACTTGCCATTATTGCCGAAAAATTTATTTTAGAAGTCGTTATTGGCGGAGTGTTTGTTGGCTTAGGCCTAAGGGGAGTAAGGGGAGACTCCACCTTTTATTTTATCTCAGCTTCTATAAGACTCATTGCTGGCCTTTTGCCACATGGACCGTCATGGTGTAACACTGACTCGATGAGAAAATCAGCTCTCTATGTACGTGCGCGCGTGCGAGCGCAGAATTTCTCAAAAAAGGGTTAACTCACTGAATTTTTTTCAAATTTCCCACAATTTTGGCATGGCGTATCCTACAAGCATCCCCTACAGAGTAGCGTCAGCTTTTTCCCCTATAAATAATAGAAGGTGCTGAAAAATAATATATTATACCATTAGTTTGGGGTAGAGCTGAAATTTGACTTTCAAATGATGGTCATATCTCCGATAATTACGAGAAATCGCCGAAAAACCGACGAGAGAATGTTCTTTTATATGCCAATTTGCTGTGGTTAGATGGGGAATGCATTTGGGCAATACCAAATCCAGTTAATAGACTCGTTAGGGCCAAAAAGTAATTGCTAGCAATTTAATTTGTAACTTTCAGAGAAGTGTAAATTCGTTTTGGTGGTCTATTTTTGTTACCCCTCCTAAATAAATGTTTTCTATGGGGAGCACTACCTATAGAAAATGACCTTTGATGGCTAACTAATTTAAAAGTTCGTTTTCAACCATGGTTTTAGAATATTATTCATTCGATTTTGACCGAATTCCTTGATATTGGGAACCCCAAAGGGGTACCTTAGGGATGTAATAAGGGTGTTTATGCCCTCATATGATCATTTCTATTGCTTACAGAAGCCCTTTAGACTACAGACACAATTATTTTTCTTTGGTGGCTGACTGAATTTTTTTCAGTTTTTGGGGGGTCGTGGGCGAACCCCCGCCCCTGGGGGTTATGGATGCAATATGTTTTTTTGTTCCTTCCTATGCTATTCTCATATGTTGAAAGAAGCAGTTTACAGAGAGAACAAAAAACTTGAAATTTTGACCAGAGCCAAAACCAAACCGGGAGTTAATTAATTGGCTTGACGCTTGGGTTCCGACTTCCGAGGCGAGGCAAGGCCTCACCGCCTCTCTCTCCCCCACCCCGCTCGTCCTCCTCAGCCAACACAGCCGCCTCGCCTATCATCCGCCGCTTCTTCCTCGCAAATGCGGATTAGGGGGTCGCAAATTAAGAGGAAATGGCAGATTTCCCTAATAATTCTAAGGGTTGGTTCGCACATGTGAAATCGACCTAACAAATGTGGAATATTATATTTTTTTCCAATTTTGACCCCCCCTCGCAAATTTCAAGGATCGCATTTTTCGAACTCTCATATTTGGAGGATGGACTGTACTGTACTTATTAGCCTGGAGTCAGTTTAAAATTTACAATTCAATGCTTTATTAAATACAGTCTATCTATCTATCTATCTATTGCCTGATGCTGTGATCCCCGAAGGGGTGGCCACGAACGAACCGCCCCCATGCACCTCTGTCCCCAGTCAGTCAATGCCCCTCCTCCCAACCAGCACCGCCTTCATCCATATTTTTTTTTTCTATGTGAATGACCACTTCCTGACTTAACACGTCACAGAGAATACAAGATCACGAGGGAGTGATGAACCCTCGAGGCTGGATCTGGTTTTTACAAAAGATCCAAATGATGTACTGAAACTGGAGTATCAATGCCCACTAGGAAAAAGTAACCATGTAGTGCTGCAAGCGGAGTGCACAATGGAGTATACTAACACAATTTCAGAGAAATACAAGGAAGACCGACCAAACTATACTAGATTTAGGGGATTACAAAATTTCTTTGGTGACTTTGACTGGAACACCCTAAAAATATGACCAATGTACAAGACAAATACAGTGGCCACGAACGAACCGCCCACATGCACCTCTGTCCCCAGTCAGTCGACACCCCTCCCCCCAACCAGCACCGCCTTCGTTCATGTACTTCCTCACTCCATCCTTCCACCTCTCATTCGGTCTACCTCTCCCTCTCTGTCCCTCCACCTCGCTCTCGTACATCCTCTTAGTCATGCTCTCGCTTTCCATACGTTCCATATGGCCAAACCATCTCAAGTTGTTCCTTTTCACACTTTCCAGCACATTTACCTCCACACCACACCTCCTTCTTACTTCCTCATTAGTCTGTCTATCCCTCCATGTAACTCTGCACGCACTCCTTAAGTAATTAATTTCCACTGCTCTCACTCTTGGTCTGAGTCTCTCAACCAACGTCCATGCTTCGCTTCCGTAAGTCAGTGTCGGGATTACCACACTGTCATGCAAGGACTTCTTCACTTCCATACTGACCACCCTATTTTTTGTTACTGCTTTTAGCGTTCCTAGAACCCTCTTCCCCTGTTGTACCCTCTCCCGCACTTCTTCATCCATAGTTCCATCTTTACTCAACACACTGCCCAGATACTCAAAAGAGTTGACGATCTCCATAGCCTGACCGTTCAGCTTCACCTCACACTCTGTGACTTCACCCCTTTCGAAGACCATAACCTTGCTCTTCCCCGCATTTACCTTCAAATTCCGTTTTTCGCACACTGTTCCAAACTCATTTACCAGACCCTGCAACTCCCATTCATTATCACTCATCAGAACTGTATCATCCGCAAACAGCACTATAGGTAGCTTCCACTCAATTCCCTCCCTTTTCAGCAATACACCAACATCCACTGCTCTTGATAGTATTTCTTTCATGACTCCATCCATATATACAGTAAACAACCACGGGGACATCACGCATCCCTGTTTCAAACCAACATTCAGGTCAAAGAACTCGCTCTGCTCACTCTCCACACGTACTGCCGCCTTTGCACCCTCATACATGCTCTTCACTGCTTTCAGCAACTTGCCCTCTACTCCATATATTCTTAGTACTTTCCACAAACCTTCTCTATCCACTCTGTCATAGGCCTTCTCCAAGTCCATAAAGGCAACATACACCTTTTGTTTCTTCTCCAGATATTTCTCCACAACACAATTCAGGGTAAAAATCTGATCTACACATCCTCTTCCCTTCCTAAAACCTCCCTGCTCGTCGCCTATCCATTTCTCCGTTCTCACTCTCTCAATCACTACCCTACTGTATACCTTCCCTACTATGCTTAGAAGACATATTCCTCGGTGGTTACCACACACTCCTCTTTCCCATTTGCCCTTATATAGGGGGACTATTATGCCAGTTTTCCCAGTCATCGGGTGCACTCCCCTTCTCCCATGCTAGTTTGCACATTTTCCATACCCATTCTATCACTATCTCACCACCATACCTCAACATTTCCCCACACACTCCATCTGTTCCTGGTGCTTTCCCCAACTTCACTCTTTTCATGGCTTCCCACACTTCTGACCTCCTGATCCCCACCTCCTCCTCCACTACTTCTCTTCTTCTTCCTCCCATACCATATCCAGCAATGTTTGCTGGCTCTTCATTCCTTACATTTAGCAACTCATTGAAGTACTCCCTACATCTTTCGACTCTCTCTTGCTTCTCGGCTAGCATTCTCCCATTCTTATCTTTCACACCCTTACTGTTTCCCTTGCTACCTTCCCTAACTTTCTTGACTTCTTTCCAGAACAGTTTCTTACTCTCCCTCCATTTTACACTCAGATTCCTTCCAAATTCCTCATCTACTCTTCTCTTACTTTCCTTCACTACTCTCTTCACCACCCTCTTACTCTCCACGTACCTCGCTCGTTTCTGTCTCTCGAAATCTTCATTCCCTCTACTACCCAACCACTCTCTATATGCTTTCTTCTTTTCTTCCACAGATATTCTTACCTCTTCTGTCCACCATGCTGTACCTTTCACTCCCCTCCCTCTTCTCCTCACTCCACACACCTCCTCACATGCTGCACAGATCTCATCCTTAAACACCTTGCTCATCTCCTCCACTTCCTCCATAACTTCCAGGTCGAACCCACCTAGTCGTCTTTCCACTGCTCTCCTGTACTCCTCCCTGACTTCCTCCTCCTGCAACCTCTCCACCCTCCTCACCATTCCACCCTCCTCTCGCCTCCCTCCAGCTCTCCTCACCCACTTCTTTTGTATCCTAACCTTAGCTACCACTACATAATGATCAGACAGACCCCCTCCAATACCCCTATACACCCTAGCATCCATCACAGATTTCTTCATTCGTTCATCCACACATACATAATCAATCAATGACTTTCGTTTCACCACTGTCTTATCCTTCATCGTCAACATCCGTTTCCACGTGTACCTGTGGATCATTCTGTGTCGGAAGAAGGTGTTGGCTATCCACAGCCTCCTCCCCACACATACGTCCACAAGTGCACTACCATTCCCATTCACCTCTGATGGTAACCCCCACCCTCCCACCACTCCCTCAACTTTCCTATCACCCACCTTACCATTCATATCCCCAATCAGAAATATTCTTTCGTTCTTGTCAAACTTCTCCAGGCACGCCTCCACATTCATCCAGAACTCCTCTTTCTTTCTTTCAAGTATATCCTCTGACGCATACAATCACCCACGTTTGTATTCCTACTTTCATTCTCACCCACACAATCCTTGAACCCACAGACCCATACTCTCATACACATTCCTTCCATTTGCTACTTACAAACAAACATGCACCTTCTCTCGCTGTTCCTTCACTCACTCCAGCACACACACCCATTCCACACTCCCACTCTCTCACATCTGAACCTTTCCATTTCTTACAGTAGATCCTTTGGAAAAAGGCAAACTATGCCTGTGTATCCAGCTCAGTACCAGTACTTGCACTGCTGCGGTCGTTCACGGTGTTGGCGGCGGCGGTAGCAGACGCAACATTTTTACTACATTTGGTCTCTGTCATTCCACATACATCCAGCCTGGCATTCACTAACACTTCCAGAACCTCTCTCTCTTTTGTGCCATCATTCATGCCACTAACATTCCACGTAGCCATTCTCAGAATGTCCGAAGGAATGTCCTTAGTCGGTCGTGGTTCATCAACGTAGGTTCCGTCCGCATCCGAGGCTGTTAGTTAGTTTTTCTTTGCTTAGATATTTTTTCCGGGTGGGGGTCGCAAGCCCACCAGTAGTAGTTCTGGGGATAAATGAATTTTGATAAGCAGAAGTTCTGCATTGTGGAGGAGAAAGTGTAAATTCATGGGCGCTCTCAGCTGCCCTAGTTCTACGGGGAAAGATGTGGAGAGGCGGCACAATTGAAGCAAGTTCTTCGGAACAATTTCTGTGAAAATATCTGTAGAATAATACAAGGGATGCAACGTTTCTTCGTATGGATAATGTAGGAAGGTCCTGTGTGATTGCAGGGTTATTGATTAATCTAATAGCTTTATTTTGAATTTTGTCCAACTGCCTCAATGCAACCACTCCACAGAGGTGAACAGTAATCCATCTGAGAACGCACATGACTTTTATATATTACGGCCAACTGCTCGTCAGTGAAGAATTCTCGAACTCTGTACAGGAGTCCCAGTTTTTTAGAGGCATTCTTAGCAATGCTTCTAACATAATGTGTCCAGCTCAAGTTAGTAGTTAATGTTACACCGAGAATGTCAATACTAGGGGAAGTGGGAATATTTACATCATTAAAAAATATATGGGAGTCGGTGAGATTCTGTCAGTTAGAAAATTGAATGTATTTGGTTTTCTGTGCATTAACCCTTAACTGGCGGCGCGCAACATAAGTCGAGTGAAAGAAATTTGGACTATGTGGCGGCTCACAACATAAGTCGTGTGCCATTTTCAGCACGTAATGTTGCTGAGAGAGAGAGAGACAAGTGGTGGCAGGAGAGTAACGAGCGTATGACTGCTCCAGACCACCGCGGTGGATCAACTGACATGAATCCAACCCTTCTCCACCCTCTCACACTCGCTACACAGTGAATTGTTTAGGGAAAGTACCGAATTACATGGTTTTTGCACTCGTGTTGCGTGATTGTTGCAAGAAAACTAGCGGTCGTACAAGGATTGATGCCAGACTTTATCAAATGCCTTTGATATATCCAGTGCTATTGTATGTGTTTCACCATGTTGGTCTGTAGCTTGGTTGATTTGATGCGTAAGAAGGCAAAGAATGTCTGCAGTTGATCGACATCGTCTAAAACCATATTGCCTATCACTGATTAATTTATTATTCTCAAGATGCTTAATTATGTGATTATTTAATATAATTTCAAAGACTTTACAACAAGAGTGGAAGTTATAGCTATTGGTCTGTAGTTTGATGGATCTGAAGAGGCACCTTTTTTAGGAACTGGATGGATGTTTGCTTCTTTCCAGGATACTGGGAAGCATGAGGTATGAGTACACAGACGGAAACATTTTGCCAATACAGGAGCGAGCACCAAGGAGCAATTTTTAAGTACTATTGGAGGAATTTCATCTGGACCAGGAGCTTTATCTACCGAGAGATTCTGCAAAATAGTTTTGACATGTCTGGTGTGGATCTTAAGTGAGGGAATTTCAGGCGAATTAAAATTAAGTACAGGGACATCTTGATTTATTTCATCTAAGGTTGAGTTGGTGGAAAAAATATCCGCAAGAAGGTTAGCTTTACCTCGTGGATCACTTACAAGATTGCCAGTCGGAGATTTTAATGGTGGAATGGATGAAGCAGTAGTGAAGTTGGATTTGAATGAGTTAAGAGCAGACCAAAATATTTTGTTATCATTTGGATTATTTAGAAGTTTATTTGCCTGCTTGTGGAGAAAGTTTGATTTAGTTAGATTTAATACAACTTTGGCATGATTTCTGATGTTTCTAAAGTAATTAAAGGCTTCATGTGTTTTTTATCTTGTGTATGCATTGTAGGCTATTGCTTTTTGTTCAGTTACTCTAGCACAATTATGGTCAAACCATTTAGGTGAATTAGATCTTTTACTGTACTTTTGATGAGGAATAAAATCTTCCATTCCAATTTTTATAAAATCTTGTATGTGGCTCAAGGTGGAGTGTGCATCATTAGAAAAGAAAGAGGTCCAGGGAATATCAATAAATAAATCTTGAAGACCCTCCCAGTCTGCCCTATCGTAATGCCATTTAGTCACCAAAACAGGTTCAGAGTGGGAAGGTGTGGTAGGTGATAAGACAGGTGGCCTGTATCAGACAGTGATCAGAATATCCAAGCGGGGACCTCACTGTAACATCATAATTTTCTGAATTGATTGTTAAAAATAAGTCCAGTAGGTGGGAATTATGATCAGGATTATCTGGTACACGGGTGGGTTGGTTGACTAGTTGAGTGAGATTAAATGAGTCTGCAAATAGCTCACATTCAAGACCAGCATCATCAGTCCTGGCTGAATGAGTGAGCCATTCAACATTATGGACATTAAAATCACCCAACACAGTGATTTCAGAAGAAGCATTTAAGTTGAGGACACTGAGTTGTGAGGACAGAGAATCAAAAAGACTTTGCTCTGGAGGAGTATTTGGGGAACGGTAGATGCAACATATGTATTTAAATTTACCAGCAGAAATTAATTTGATTAACTTGCTCATGTAGTAATGTACACCCTATGTGGTGGATTGTGTTCTTTTATTTAATAATTTTCATTTTAGTAAGCGTTGTTTCCACATAGCGATTTTGATAATTAAATTTGACTTTATATTGTCCTTGTCCCAATTTTGGTTTGTTTAGTTTGCAAGTTTTACATTTTAATAGAATAATCAAAATAGGGACAATTGAAACTAGTAACCTCCTCCAGGGCAATTTCAGATTTTGCGAAGCAACATACACCTCCTTTAGGTCTGAAATTTTGGAGCAGTTGATAACCTGGAAAATTAAATCTAGATGTGTCAGATGTGGATGTTACTTGAGTCTCTGTCAAAAAAAGGAGAGTAGGGGATTCTGCTTGAAGAAATTGGTGTACAGAATTGATGTTAGAGTGAAGTCCCCTTATATTGCTAAAGAAAAAGCTGCACCGACGAGCAGCTTTGGGATGTTGCAAATCAGCAAATGCTCTGGTTTAAGGGTGTCTGCACGTGGTGCTCCACCTTCCAGGGTTCGTGTTTTGCTTAGGCCCCTTGGGTGGGCCTCCCTCATTGGTGTGCTGCTGCCGGGTGTCGGAGCGTCGTCTGCCAGGATGTTCTTCGTACCTCGTGGTCAGCCTAGTTAGGGGTCTCCGGCGTAGGCTTCAGGTAATTTAGGTTTCTAAATTCTCTGTCATTTATTTTATGCCTATGTATGCCCTATTATATGTTCATGCATGAGGGCATGTTCTTTTGGGGTAAGGGAGATGTCCCTATATGTCATTATATTACTGTGTATGTGTGAGACTTCGGTTAATGGGGATGTGCCAACCCCATTTCCCGGTAGTTTTTGTCTGTTCCGGCGGCCCCGTGCGGTGGGTCCAGGTTATCCGTCTCTAACGGGTAGGAACGTTCAGAAGATCCCGGCGTGGTTTAGCTGAACCACTCTCTCCCGGCGGAATTGCATTCCTAGCAGGGCTACAAACTCACCCTGACTGACCCAGTAACACGTTGAGACTTTATCGCCTTCGGCGCCACGAGTCGAGTGTACAAGAAGTGGTAAGATTAGTTTTGCAAACTTTCTCATTTATGATCAGACACTAACAAAAGGTCAAGGGACCTGTGGCTCTCGTCACAGGTAAGTACAGTAGTTGAAAGTCGCTAGACGGATCCGGCGGAAGGTTAGAGTAGTGGTACACTATAGCTAATTTTCCGGCGGATTCAGGTTAGGATGTTTAATACTTCACAGGTTATCCTTATGAGCATTGATTCCTGGAAAAAAAAATCCAGGCCCCAGAGACTGCTTCTCCGGCGGAGTTGGCCAACTGATCCCGGCGGTGGGGGGGGGGAACTTCTCATTACGGCACCATGCCTAGATTTGAACTATGCTCCCTTTTGCCTATTTTTGCTCACAAACTATGCATGAGGTGTGTAAAGTGTTTAGATCGTTCTAGAGGCTTGTGGTTATCTAAACGATGCTCCATTTGCTCTGAGATAAAAACCGCCTTAGTGGCTAAGAAAGACTTATCATGCCTGGCAGCATTACACGAGATTAAAGCTACATTTAATTCTTATGCAAAGGACACAGCCCATAAGGCACTTCACTGCGATGACGAAGTTCTATGGGAGAATCTCATTATTAAGTCACCACTGGTTAAACCCGGTTCCTCCAAATCTGTAAGACCTAAAGTCAAATCGAAAGCCCTCAGCAAGGAGGTAGTGAGTAGTAGCAGTGAGAGCATAGTGACCGAGGTTCCCCCCTCTGACCGTACCAAGAGGAGGCGCTCGCCCTCCCCACGGCGGAAATCGAGGTCAAGGTCGAAGTCCCTCCGCAAACACTCTCGCCACTCTACCTCGGACTCTTCCCGGTCTCACAAACGCCGGAGAGAGGACTATGAGGACATGACGAGCAGCCGGCAGGACAGTCCTCAGCCACCGCATCCTACACGCCTCTACGTGATTCGGGGGAGTCGGAAATAGGATCGGATATATTGGAATCTACACCTAGTCATGAACAATCATTGAGTGTGCCTCCTAATGTTACCTTTGCCATTCCAAAATTGAATTTTGTTCCCCGTAGTGTTAGATCGACAGGACCTAGTAGGGTTCTAGCCGACCAGTACAGAGGGGTTATCCGGCGGGGTCCCATTTCAGCTCTCAAGTGACTCAAGACTCCCAGCCCGTGGTGGCAGGGGGTTATTGGCGTCAGTCTGAACCCTCTCTTTTTAACGTCATTCATGAACAAACTGAGGACGGTAACATAGAAATGTTACCATCATCAGTGCCAGATTTGCCATGGCCCCCGGCGGATAACGAAGTAGAGAGACAAGAGAATTCGGAGTAGAGTGAGGAGCCGGCGGATGGTGTGTTCTCCCCGGCTCCACAGTCTCTCCCAGGTAATGATTCTGAGGCTAGTTCCCACTCATCTAAAGACTCTCATGGTAAATGGATGACTTCGGATCAGATAAGTGAGTTATTGCATAAAGTTATGCAACATTATCAAATCCCTGCCTCTTCGGATCCCCCGGTCAACATCTCAGCTGCGCCCCCTAGCACTTCTGAATTCATTCCTTCTTGTCCAACTACGGTGGTAGCCTCGTCTCCAGGCACTACAGTGCCGGCGACGCTAGCTATGTCCACCCTGAGGGTTGTTGCTGATGTCCCCCCCACCTCCCTTAGATAAGGCATCTCTGAGGAAGGGCCCCATGCCCCTCCTCTATGGTGCTGACTGCTCTTGGGTACCTGTGTTACCAGAGAATCCCCTTTTAGCTCAACCTTCGGTGTCAGGGGACCCCCCAGTTCCCGGCAAGTGGTCCATTGAGATCAATAAGACCCGTAAATTTAGGGCTAAAGACGAGGCAGGGAGGGTATTGGATGTACAGTCCTCCCTCGGGTAGCGCGGGTATATCGTACTGGGATCTCGCCGTGCTACGCAAACACGCGCTACACAAAGCAAAGAACTTATGGGATTAATTCTATTGGTTCTGGCCACTTCCCCAAAGTCCCCTTTTTGACCCATTTACCACCCGATTTATCTATTTATTTGTCAGTATTATTACGTTGGCAACATACCTTCATACTAGGGGTCAATAATATATCCAATTAAGACTCGGGTTTAGACATAGCCAGACAAAAACAACACACACACACACACACAAACTGACTCAACAATAACACACGGAAAATCAGCTGACGAATCTCGGTGTTTCAAATTAACTTGCATTGAAAGTATATTCGTAGTATAAGGCCATCCATGGTTTTGGAGGTTTATAAATGTGTCTTATACACGCCGGTATATACGGGTCTGACGAGTCTGCCGTCACAGGCCGACAGATGCCGAGAGATGCCGACCAGCCGCCACCCACCACGAGTGCTACATAAACAAAGCGTGTTAGATGCTGACTCGGCACATTTGGGGTACCCGTGTTAGAGCAAAACCGCACTGTCCAAAGCCGCGCTACCCGAGGGAGGACTGTACTGATAAAGGGTATACCAAGTTCGTACAACCCGTCTTATTTTGTGTATTCAGCCGCGCCGGCCATTCCTCCCGCCGCATCTGCACAACTATTTGCTGATTGGTCTAAGGCTGATGGCATCAACGATGTCAAAGCCTTGAATGCTCTTACGCCGTGAGTTGGCTACAACCCCGGTCCTTGACCACACGCATACTCCGGTCCTGCAGATGGGGCAAGTAGGAGTAGGCCCTTGGGTAGATTGGGAGTTAGAAGCTCAGGTTTTTGCTGCTACTATTACCTCAAAATCTTCTCATCAGATTCCCCAGGAAAATCATGCTTACTTTTCTTTGCCGGTAGCCAAAGCTGAAGGAGTGTCATCAGACTTACTTACATTTCTGGCAGCACCCAAAGTGTCCTTGCATGCCCTTGATGAACCTTCCCCCCCCCCTCCCCCGGCTGCTCACCTGGAGAGGGATTTTAAGTTACGAAATAAGGCCTACCGGATGTTCTCTCAATACTTGGTGAGTCACCAAGTAGCCGCCTCTCTTTCACGTACAATCTCGGCCATAGCTGACCCCCAGATTAGAAAAGCTACTGAGCTGTCTCGAAGACTCTTGCTTCAAAACTCCATTCAGTCACTAGGGAATATTAGAATTGCAATCTTAGAAGCGGTTCGAGCCCGCCAAGATTTGAGAGTCCATCTGGTGAAGAAGTTGCCGGCGGACATAGGTCGCCGGGTACCTCTCACCCGGCTTCTTACTGCCACCCTCCTTAACTCTGACACTTGGGAGTCTAGTGTTTAATATGGTGAGTGGGTGGAAGCTTCCCAAGCTAGGAAGGACCCGGCTAAGAAGCCCATTCATAAGTCAAAGGGCGGTAACAAACCATAACAGCCCCAAGCTAAACAGTCACCAAGGGACCCCAGACCACCTCCTCAGCAGGGAGGTAATCAGCACAAACCCAATCATAAACAGTCTGGGTATAAGGGTAAGGCCCCCTACAGAGGTACTCAGGGCCCAGCATCAGCCAAAACTGGTCAAGCGTCCGATACCAACCCACCTCCCCCTCCAAAAAACTAGCCACTCATACTGTCCACATCCCAGTGCCGAGCTCACAGACACAAGATTGGAGAGTTGCCTTGAAGGACGAATCCCAGTTGCACCTGGGTTCGTTCCGTTCTTTCCGCTCAGCCTGGCCCAAGCGTACATGGGCCAGGAAGGTAGTGAGCAAAGGGATCACCTGGCGGTGGCACCCAAAGTATATACACTCTAACAAGTAAACCTACCAAAACAATATTGGAACCTGTGACGTCACGTTGTAAGCTCCACGCTTGCTCCCTCCTTATTTACTAACGGTGGTTCTGGTAAAATCAAAGCATATGCAATACTGGTATATACGGTTTTGTAACAATGGTTTTAATGAGTTGATAAAAGACTAAACAACTTAATTCTAGTAAATAACTGGTCCTAATGTGTTCATATATATCGATAATGTTGGTGTAAATGAAGCCTTTCTCAGCATCTTCTGGGCTTCTGTTACATATGTTATCAAAATATAACTTCTGAAGTAGTTTGTACATTATGCTATCATAAGTAGGGATATTACATAAATAATTGACTTCATATGAGTATGCAGTTTACCCCTATATTACTGCAATTTTTCAATAAATATGGTCAAAATACCGAGAGGGGAAAAATACACTCGGTAATCATATTATTTTCCATATTTACACTTAACCCTCCAGACCCGGAAGGGCTCTTGAACGCCCATAAAAAACACACCCGAGCTACCCGGAAGGGCTCTTAAAGACCCATGAGCTCAAAGCCTGTAAGCTTGGTGTGCGAGGCGTCGGTCAGACGCATGTAAACAACAGCCGGCTGGACCGACGCCCCGCATCTCCGGCCACAAGAAGGAGTGCGTCGCTTGTTCGTGTGTGCCTGTATGTTATTGTTAAGTAGCGAAAAGTAGTGTAAAGTGGCTGTTTTTGCCATAAAGTTATCTCCAATGAAATCATCATCACAACTGAACCAGTTGACTTAGAGAGCTCTACTTAACGCCATTCTAAAGGTACGAAACAGATCTACGCTTGGTGATGTGCAGGAATGCGGAAGCAGTCGGAATAACAAAGATACGGTAGCCTAGGCGTAGACGTTTTTCGACCAAAACACCCGGGTTTCGGTATGGAATACATAGCTGGGGCTGGAGGGTTAAGTAAGAGTCCCGATACTCTGGTAAGCAATCTTGCGCAGGTTTATGTGTGTATGTATGGTTTCAATTATGTACTGGAACCAACTTCACTTGTGTCATTGCTGTTAACCCTCCAGCCCCGGCTATGTATTATATATATATTCCTCGAAACCCGGGTGTTTTGGCCGAAAAACGTCTAGGCTAGGCTACCGTATATTCGTTAATCAGACTGCTTCCCGCATTCCCGCGCATCCCCAAGCGTAGCTGTGTTATTTACCTGTAGAATGGCATTAAGTAGAGCTCTCTAAGTCAACTGGTTGAGCTGTGATGATGATTTCATTGGAGATAACTTTATGGCCAAAACAGCCACTTTACACCACTTTTCGATACTTAACAACAACATACAGGCACACACGAACAAGCGACGCTCTCCTTCTTGTGGCCGGAGATGCGGGGCGTCGGTCCAGCCGGCTGTTGTTTACATGCGTCGGACCGACGCCTCGCACATGAAGCTCACAGGCTTTCAACCACTGGGCGTTCAAGAGGCCTTCCGGGTACCTGTTATATGCTTTTTTATGGGCGTTCAAGAGCCCTTCCGTGGTGAGAGGGTTAAACATACATTACTTTACACAGAAAATCCTTTCCTCCATCTTTCTTAGCCGTAGATAATAACGTTTTCTTTGGATAATTTAGTAAAGAAAACCGAAAATGTATCATTTTAGGACTGACTATAATGGTTCACCATTATTTTCAGTATAAATTAATAATGATAGGTCTTAGTTGATGTTGTTTTTACTTTGAAATATTTGTTTTATACTTATATAAGCATACAATTAACAAAATGTCTCCAAAATAAATTAACAGTGAAAACAGAAAGTACATTTTAGATCGTTTCTCATTGTATTCGTCTGCGCTGGGAAAGAGGCTTTGGCCGCAGCCGCCATGCCCATACATTTGCGCCTGATCACACTTGTATTTTGAAGTGCTTTACTTAATTTGATTGTAATAACTAACCTAACCTAATGCAATACAATTCAGTACAAAATAAGTAAAAATACATCGAAATACAATCACGATTAAGTACGAATGTAGAGGCATAGTGGCTACGGCTAAGGTCTCCCGCTCCCCACTTCTACAGTAATAATACTCTAGATTTTGGAGCGAAATATGTTGCTGGTTATGAAAACGTGACAATAAGAGGATGCAGAGACATATTAGTTTTTTAAGTTTTCATAAAGTATCGAGGAATCAGCTGCTAAATTATTTAATTTGCCATCAAGTAGAAATAACCCCAAACTATAGCCACAGTATACCATGAGCGTGACGTCACCATTTTACAAGATTTACACACTTCGGCGCCCTTCAAGAAATTTGAGTATACAGTAGGTTTACTTGTTAGTGTCTATATACTTTGGTGGCGCCGGCGGCCTCGACTGCGTCAGCCGCGGGAATATACCAAAGTGTCTCAGGAGGAGGCCCTACTGCAGGAAATGATTGTCAAACAGGTCCTTATTCCGGTCAAAGCCAATCAACCAGTTTTCACGTCAAGACTCTTCTTAGTGCCAAAAAGGGACAGTGACCAGTTCTAGATCTCTCGCACCTGAACACCTTTATAGAGAATTCAGCCTTCAGGATGTTGACTGTTCAGCAACTCAGACTCGCACTTCCTCCGCAAGGTTGGATGTGCTCGATCGATCTCAAAGATGCCTATTGGCATATCCCTATAAACAAGCGGTTCCAAAAATTCCTCGCTCTGAGGATCCGGCACGAGACTTATGTCTTTCAAAGGATGCCGTTCGGGTTGAACCTAGCACAGAGTTTTTTTACCAAACTCGTCCGGCAAGCTCTTTTACCCCTGTTAGTTCGCGGCATACAGGTGTTTTGGTATCTAGACGATTGGCTAGTAGTGGCAAACTCTTTGGAATTATGTCAAGACCATGTAAACCAAGTGTTAACTCATGTACAAAACCTAGGGTTCAAAGTGAACTTGGCAAAGTCTCACCTTGTCCCCGCACAGACTATTCAGTGGTTAGGGCTGATCTGGGACACCGCCTCTCTGACTCTTACTCATAGTGTGGACAACCGCGGCAAATTTCGCAGGAAACTGTTCCGGTTTCTCCACAGTCTGGATACGACCAGGAAAACGTGGGAGTCCCTGATCGGTTCTCTCAACTGGGTTCAATTAACTGTCAAGTTGGGCCGATTGTTGCCTTAAAAGTGTTCCCTCTCTTGCCGGAGAAGAAATTATGGCCAATTCCTCCATTAATCCACAACTTACTCTCGGTCTGGACCAAGCGGGAAGTCCTCTACTCTGTCGTGACATGGGTTTCTCCCCCTCCTACGGTGTGGGTAAACACAGACGCCTCGGGGACACTAGGTTGGGGTTATCAGTCAAGCCTGGGCCACCAAGGTCAGGGCATCTGGTTGTCAGACAGCCACTCCCATATCAACAAGCAAGAGCTTTTAGTAACCTCTTTTTTCTCCGAACTCACGGCATGACACTGAGAAACAAATCAATAGCGTTCCGAATGGACAATCAAACTGCAGTTTTCTGTATTCAGAAACAAGGCTCAGTGAGGTCACGAGAGTTGCTGAAGGTTTCAGAACAAATTTTTACCCTAGCAGACTCACTAGGAATTTCCCTGCATGCCACATACCTCCCCGGCGTGGCGAACGTCTGGGCAGACGCTCTCTCTCGCCGGCGGAGCACTCTAGTAGAATGGACAATCAAACAGGCTATCTTCAACAAGATGATTGCAACGCCAGCCCGTCCACAAGTGGACTTGTTTGCGTCCACAGAGAATGTATGCAATGGCCGGGAATATGAAAGTTGCTCTGAACTACTTGGATGAGACCATGGTAGCGAAAATTATGAAGAGTATGATTAGACCAAGATTGGAGTATGCAGCAGTGGTGTGGTCCCCGCATCTAAAGAAGCATATTCACAAGTTAGAAAGAATCCAGAGAGCAGTTACTAGATTGGTTCCAAGTCTCAGAGAACTGCCATATGAAGGGAGGCTAGACAAATTAAATCTACCGAGTCTAAAAGAGAGGAGAGAGAGGGGAGACATGATAATGATGTACAAATGCACCCGGGGGCTGGAGAGGCTGGATAGGGAGGATATATTAATTATGGATACAGGAATAACTAGAGGCCACAGCTACAAGGTAAAAAGACCTACCTGCAAGAACGATATCAGGAAGTTTAGCTTCCCCTATAGATGTATTGACAAATGGAATGGGCTGGAGGAGGTGGTGGTAGGGGCAAGGAATATCCATATTTTCAAGAAAAAATTGGATAAAAAGTAGACTGAGAGACGGGACAACACGAGCTTAGCTCAACTCCTGTAAACTACAATTAGGTAAATACAGACTCCCACTCTTTCTCACACGTCACAGGGTAACCCCGGCGGGGGGACCCGCTGCATTGCTGGTGGATTGGAACAGGTGGACCTCAATCTATCTGTTTCCTCCACCAGACTCTGTGTTAATGTGCAAAGTCATTCACAAGCTGAGGGATTACCGGGGCCGAGTCGCACTGATCGCGCCTCTTTGGCCGGCCCAGGTTTGGTACCACCAATTGCAACAGTGGTGCAGGACCCCGGTGTCCCTCCCGGTCTCTGCTTTCCACTTGGAAACGATTGGCAACCTTCGGACCTCGCTCAGTTTTGCCTTATGGATATTTACAATGCCAAATGGTTAATCAATTTGGGCCAAGCGTCACTAATAAGTTAATGAACCAGTACACTCCGTCTACCAGGAGACAGTACCAATCCCATTGGAAAACATTTACAACCTGGATTGTTGAATCAGGGCAAACAACTGCCTCGGGAGCATTAATTTTCAAATACTTAGACTACCTTTTCGAGCAGATTTTTTTTTCAGGCGTAACATTAAAAAATCATTTGTCTGCCATTAGAACCCCCTTCCTTGATCTCACTGGCCTTTCCATACCGCAGGCGGAGGAGAAAGGTTTTATGAGGGCATGTTTCAAGCTACGTCCTCCTCCCCGTCAGCTCATGCCCACCTGGTCTCTTGATAAAGCCTTAGAATTGTTTCAATCGCGCAAGTATAATAATGCGCCGGATTTTGACTCACTCTTGAAAAAGGCTGTCTTCCTCATGGCACTTGCCACCGGGAACCGGGTGTCTGAGCTGGCGGCGATGAGCAACGAACCAAACTGTCTCAGGTTTGGGAGACTGCACGACCATGTTCAAATCGCGCCGTCTCCCTCTTATATTGCTAAGAACGAACATTCGGACCATGTTTTTTCTGAATTTTCCGTCCCGGCCTTGAAGAGAGGCCTCACTCATCACCTTTTATGTCCTGTGCACTCACAAAGTTTATAATGGGCTGCGCAGCCTCGCCAACCAGGTGCATTATGGGTAAACCGAACAGGTAAGTGTGTGACAATACGGAAGTTAGCTTCCTTGCTTGTCGACGTTATCAGGGAAAGCAATCCCGGTGTGATAGGCAGGGCTCACGATATCAGGAAATGGGCAGTATCCCTCCGATTTCTGCAA
This sequence comes from Paralithodes platypus, assembly GCA_032716605.1. NCBI lineage: Eukaryota > Metazoa > Arthropoda > Malacostraca > Decapoda > Lithodidae > Paralithodes > Paralithodes platypus. The sequence continues at coordinate 22,397,494 of CM064511.1, read as the reverse complement.
ATTTTTTCAATTAATGATATTGCTAAGACTCAACTTTGGGCTTCCAATCATACGTTCCTTACGCTATCTGTCTGTTGCTCTAGATAAACCAAAGCGTACCTGTGTAGCTTTACGGCAACGGGTACAGTAGGTACCGGTAATGTTCTATTCTAAGTTGTTTTGTTTAAAAAAGGGGGGTGGGTGTGGAATAGCCCATATCCCCTCTGTACCCTTGGAGATTGTGATGTATCACGAGCTGTGATAAGACGGGTTCTACAGTCCAGTATTAATTTTATTGTATTAATTCTAAGAAGATATATCGCACAGTTGCAACTATGTATGTTTTTTACCAAAGTGTACAAATATATTTACTGTACAAATAGATTAAGGAGGGAACGAATAACTGCTGCAGAGTTATAGTTCTAAGGGACACAAGCGTGTCCATGTATTTCATGCATACGATCGATTGCAATGATCTGACCATGAGCAAGCAGTTTCTTAATGCCACGCACTGCTTGCAAATCTTTTATACCTTTTTTTATGTTGTATTGCATACAATAAAACTTAAGAAAATGTTATCCGGATTCTTCTTCCCTAAGGTTAGGATATTTTACGAATGTCCCGCCTCCAGTCTTGATATTCAGGCGAAGTCATCAATGATGAAGGGGCCCTATTAAATTATAGGTTTGATTCCCGAAGGGAAGTAGAGAAAACCTAATATTTAGTAGGGCCCGGTAATCATTGACGACTCGGGCCCTCCCACCATCCCACTTCCCATTCGTTGCTTTCCATAGTTTATTCTTGGCATATCAGTGAAGGACGAAGATGGCCGCTAGAGGGCCTGGTGTCGGGGAAGCGAAACATGAGAAATCCACGCATATGGCATGTCATATGATAACAGATATTATGTTATTTTCTATTTTTTATTGAGTTTTTTTCTGTAGGGTACCCGATCAAAATGACGATCCCATAAGGGAATTAAGCGTGCACTTATGACGAGTACTCCATGATACTTCCGCGCGGGCTATTCAAAATGCTGGCGCAGGATGTTGAATGGAGACTATTACTATTAATAGGCGAAGTCGTCAATGATTACGGGGCCCTACTAAATATTAGGTTTTCTCTACTTCCCTTTGGGAATCAAACCTATAATTTTGTTGATATATACAGAGAAGCGATCAACAGATTTGTGCCCAAGTATAAACCGAAGGAGAGGTGGAAGGATGGAGTGAGGAAGTATATGGATGAAGGCGGTGCTGGTTGGGAGGAGGGGCGTCGACTGACTGGGGACAGGTGCATGGGGGCGATTCGTTCGTGGCCACCCCTTCGGGGATCACAGCGTCAGGCAATAGATAGATTGATAGATAAACCCAACATATGAAGGGAAAAGGTTTGGTTTAATAAGTGTGAAGTAGCAAAGCAAGAGCTTGGAACAAGGCTAGAAAAACCCCCAATGACATAACAAAAAGATACGAATACAACCAAGCAAGAAATAACTATGTTAACATCAGAAGAGAAGAAGCAAACTATGAGAAAAACATAGTTTAAAGCCAAAGGCGAACCAAAACCCTTTTACAAATTTGTAAATGAGTGGAAGCTGCCTGTACTGTTGTTTGCTGATGATAGTTCTGATGAGCGATAATGAATGGGAGTTGCAGGGTCTGGTAAATGCGTTTGGAACAGTGTGCAAAAAACGGAATCTGAAGGTAAATGCGGGGAAGAGCAAGGTTATGGTCTTCGAAAGGGGGGAAGCCACAGAGTGTGAGGTGAAGTTGAACAGTCAGGCTATGGAGATTGTCAGCTCATATAAGTATCTGGACAGTATGTTGAGTAAAGATGGGACTATGGATGAACAAGTGCGGGAGAGGGTGCAACAGGGGAAGAGGGTTGTAGGAACGCTGAAAGCAGTAACAAGAAATAGGGTGGTAAGTATGGAAGTGAAGAAGTCCTTGCATGATAGTGTGGTAATCCCGACACTGACTTACGGAAGGGAAGCATGGACGTTTGAGAAGAGACTCAGACCAGGAGTGAGAGGGGTGGAAATGAGTTACTTGAGAAGTGCGTGCGGAGTTACATGGAGGGATAGAGAGACGAATGAGGAAGTCAGAAGGAGGTGTGGTGTGGAGGTAAATGTGCTGGATAGTGTGAAAAGGAACACCTTGAGATGGTTCGGGCATATGGAACGTATGGGAAGCGAGAGAATGACTAAGAAGGTGTACGAGAGCGAGGTGGAAGGATGGAGAGGTAGAGGTAAACCGAAAGAGAGGTGGAAGGATGGAGTGAGGAAGTATATGGATGAAGGCGGTGCTGGTTGGTTGGTCAATTGACTGGGGACAGAGGTGCATGTGGGCGGTTCGTTCGTGGCCACCCCTTCGGGGATCAGGGCATCAGGGAATAGATAGATAGATAGATATAGATAGAAAATATAGATGAAAGATCAGATCAGAGTTGAAAGATGGCCAGGACATTTACAAGGATGAAAAGAAGCTGTGTGAGATAATGAACACCAAATGGCAAACTGTTTTCGCCTCAGAGAGTGATTTCGTCGCACCTGTATCCTCAGAGAATGCGCAGATCAATTAATCATACCACTATATGACATAATCCAATCATCATTAACAGAAGTAGTACCAGTAGAATGGATGAGAGCCAATGTGGTGTCTATTTATAAAAACGGTGTCCAGAGCCTGACAGATTCCATTCTATGCGAGGGTGATCCCATTTACACGAATAAGGGATGGAAAGTGAAGAAAATCAGTAAAAAAATCCACTTAGATCCACTCTCATGCATGATAACCAAAGCAAGTCAACAAACCCAGAGATGAATTGTCATATAAATCAAAGAACCAGACAAGTGAGGCAGCTCTTAACAGGGCTGCCTGGAACTCCGCCATTAGGATGTGAGACCAGAACCGCATTTTGTGTGGAGCACTCGGTCTATAAATTTGTGTATGTATGTACAGTATGTATAAGCCAATCTAGCCTTCCTACTCTTCATTTGAGATGAATAAGACATCCCTTAATTAATTTTCCATTTTGTTCAACTGAGTGTTAATATGTTCCATAATCACTTAAATTTGTCCAAGGAAACATAAACAGATGGTGTAAATTTGAGGGTCTGGAGGCAGGTGAGCCCCCATAAGCTATTAATCCCATAAGGTATGTTATTCCAATTATGCTTATTCCAGTAACGCAAAGCCTCGTGTCGCCCATATTCTCGTGCAAGCGAGGATTGACTGTATAGTGATCAATATAACTGCTTAGTTTCAGCCTATAGGAAATGTTTACCATAAATGAAACGCCTAATTCTTGACCTAACCATATCCACTACTTAGCGTAATACAGTATAATATAATAAACAATTCAATGTAATACTGATTAACTACCAATATACTGTAGTACAAACATAGTCAAAGGTTATGTCCTACTTCCATAATTTCTACTACGATAGCATTAATCAGCTTCGTGACCAATCTTACACCAATATCTCTAGCTGCCTTTAGCATCTCAGCGACTATGCCGGAGCACATAGCTCAATGGAAAAATATCCTGACTGACAAAAACAAAGCAATTTCTAAAACAAGGATAGTTGAGTGGGGTTCAGGAGATTTTGTATTAAACCAATAGAGGAAAATTTATTTGAAGTTATGAAAATATGATCTCAATTTTCTCCATGGATGTAGGGTCAAAATCAGTATTTTTCCGAAAACCATGATGGAAATTTGGGTGAAATCTTGTGAAATGAACATTAACCTGGCATTTCTTGGAATATCAAACCAATAGTATGTTCTGCTTAACACAAACCCATAACAGACTGTTAAGGAAAAGTGATAGTAATGTAACTTAAAATTATAATGTTTATAAGCAAAAACGTTTATCCCCAAAACGTGGGATGGGCTAGTGTTAACACTGGTAGTGAAGTTGTGAGCGAGTGACCAACCTTGTGGAGTACCATGCAGGATGTTGAGGGTGAGGGAGCGGTGGTTCTCGTTGTCGGTGGTGATGAAGATGGCATAGAGGCAGTTGCGTTGTGTAAGGTCACTCAACACCTGCGAGGGAGCGATGTCCGGGGGCGGGAACAACAGGTCCACGACCATATTCATAGACTTGAGCTGCGCCTCCACATTCTCAGCATATTCTCTAAACAACAGGATGGGAATCCCAAATTAGGCTTAGTATTATTCTATATTGTATATAGTAGAGTCATTTTCAGAGCTACCGTGACCGTGTTTAGGATACCAAAGTTTCTCAGTGAATTTAACAAGGGCAACTGATGCTAAATAAAAATAAGCCCCCACACACCTCACCAAAATGACGGGAAAGTTGTTATTTTAGACGTTTTTCAAAATGGCCGCCCCCGTCATCTTAAAAAATTGATAAAGTTCCATTTCTTGAAGTGAATGGCCAAAAATGAAAATTTTGGTGTCTATTCCCACTAATTTTGGTGTCAGAAAACCAATGGGATGGCATAATTAAAAAATAATTAATAACTAATTAAAAAATAATTAAGAAAATAAGAAAATAATTAAGAAAATCAATGGGATGGCATAATTCATAATTTAGAGTCCCATTAACCTCAACATCTAAGACAAATATGATGTTGTTAAATCCAATGAGAAACTTTGGTATCCTAAACACGGTCACGGATCCTCTGAAACTTACTCAAATAATATAATATATAATTTAAAATGTAAACCAAGAATGTTGACTGATCAATTCCTTCTTTTTCAGGTTTGTTGCATCGAATTTGGCGTGAAGAATCATAAGCATGGAACGTAGAGGAGTTAGTGATGTGCCTGACCCAGGACCTGGATTAAAATGCATATTATGTCAACATCCCTGTATAGCTGATGATAGTACGGACAAGACATCTGATACAAAGTGGGAGAATCTAAGGAGCAAGTGTTTTTCGGTGGAAGGAACTTGATAAATTTCAGCATGCCTATGCAGCAGTGGAGTGGGACAAGGGGCCTAAAGGCCTGTACATGCATAGTAAATGTTACACCCAGATCAGTAGTAATCGCTATATTCAGCAAGCACAGAATCATAAACGGAAATCTGAACAGGAAGAAGTTCAAGCATCAACTTCAAGTCAACAACTCCCAGGAAATGTGCCTAAAAATCTTCGTTCTAGTACTGGAGTGGTTCATGATAAGAATCTCTGTGTGTGGTGTATGAAAGGACCACAAAAAACCAGTAATCCTGGCAAGTCCAAACTTTTGCTGCTGTCAACAGTAGACGCATGGAACCGGTTCAAGTTGCATACAGTTTGTCTGTCAGATGAGCCTATAAGAGAAAGATTGAATACCCTACTTGCATCTATCCCAGACAGTCGAACGGCGTTTGGATTGGAAATTCGTTATCATCGTGAATGTTGGCGCAATTATGTCAGCAACCCTCTGAAGGAGTCTTTTCCTGATGAAAAAACAGAGCATCTGCAACATGTTAATCTTCGAGAGGCCCAAAATATCTTCTTTCATCATGTCCGTCAAGTTATCTTTGAAGATCATGAAATCCGTACACTACAAGGTCTTGTAAAGGATTACAAAGGCATTACTTCAAATTATGGTTACTATTCCACAGCAAAGTCCAGTTTCGTGAAGGAAATTCTGATCAAGGAATTTGGAGATGACATAGCATTTCATGAACGAGGTCAGAAGAATGTGAGTGAACTGGTATATGATGCAAGAGCTGCAGGTTCATATCTTGAGGCTGCAATATCCTCTCTAGGTGTAAGTGACGATCAGCTGGTGAAGAATGTAGCTGGGCGACTCAGAGATCAGATCATCAAAACAAAACTGTTCCTTGGCCTCCATACATACATGAGCTAGAAGAATATGAAGACCTGAATGATCTTCTCTTGAAGCTCATCACTTGGTTAAAGCACCCCACAAAGTCTGAAGTCGATGACAAGCCCCAAGTCAGATCAATTGCATCTATTTTGACCAGCTACATCACTGGAAGAAGTACTGCATTTGAGACAAACCTCGGTGTACTGCTACATGGTATGACAAAGAGCAGAGAAATGGTAGACATATTACATAAGGATGGCCTGGGAATCAGTTACAATGATGCTTTTGCTTAGAGATTTCTGGGCAGTTACTGACCTGAAGCATTCAACTGAGTGTCCTTTTGAACTTTCTGAAGGAACACCGGCAATATGTATAGTCGACAACGATGACTTCAAAAGTGACACTTTGACTGGAAGTGGCCAATCACATCGTACAAATGTCGTTTGTTCAGCCAGACCTACCTAAGCTAAATCTACCTACCCTAGATGATGATAGACCAGTTGCAAATAGCACCTTGCCTTCGTACCTCTCTGATAGCCTCAAAGAACTTGGGAGCCAGATGCAAAGAATTGAACCATACAAAACAGTCAAGCGTGGTAAACCACCCATCAGACCAAGGATAATGGATGAACAACAAATTTTGCAACTCAAGAAATCGAGAAGACAGCAAGTGAAAACCTGAAACAGACAACTGAAGAAATTGAGAGTAAGGCATTTACCTCGGTCATCAAACTTGTTGAGGCAAGTGACGGCTTAAAGATGGAAGACTTAATTATGCAGCATCGAGTAACAGATGAGTGCCTTTCAATTTTCAATGGAAATGGTACTATGCACAAAATGCAGAAGAGTAAGCTACAGGAAAAACTGACAATGACATCCATACCGTACCCTGATATTTACACATCAATAGTAGACATGGGACTAATCTGGCATCTAACAACGCCTACTACTGAAGACAGAGAAAAAGCAGATGGAACCAAGTTAACGTGGGGAGACTATGGTGAGAAACTTGTGAACTTTGTCCTGAATAGACATTCGAATGCAGAATGTGTTATCTTGGTTAATGACTCGTACGAGCAAGACTTCTCCATCAAAGATAGTGAACGACAACACCGTCAACAAAATTAGTCCATTTGCAATGTGTTTATGAAGTCAGAGGACAAATTTCCTTCTAATAGAGACTTTCATGCTCTTCTTGGTAAGCCAGATAATAAAGTTCGCCTTCAAGCATTTATCAAGGCTGCTTTCAAAAGAAAGGCATCTACAACCACTATTCAGCTCATACACTGTGTTGTTGGCAAACCAGCAAGGAATCTCACCACAGATGAAGTTTTGAAGAATCTCACATACGCCCATGCAGAAGCAGACACAGCTCTGTTCACTCTTTATGGTAAGCTGCGGTCAGAAGGGTATACAGAAGCAGTTGTCATAGACACTGAAGATACTGATAACTACGTTCAGGCAGCCTATGTGGCTCGGCAAATATCAGGACTCTTGTGATTGAAACGCAAATCTCAGCTGATAAATGCTCGGTGTTTGTGTAGTGAGGCAATGGCGGAGTCTTTGATCCCACTTTATGTTCTTACCGGATGCGACCATAACTCCGGCTTTTATGGAATAGGCAAGAAAACTATTGTTGACCGTGTAGAAAAATCATCAGAAGCTCGCAACCTCCTTAAAAGTCGTGGCACAATTATCCCAGTCACACAGGAAATCATCAATGACTTACAGAAATTTGTTATCCGGTACATCTATTGTGACACCAAACACAAGACCCTAGCAGAGGTGAGAGCAGCAAAGTGGTCAGTACTCAAGAAAAAGAAGATCATCAGACTGGTACCTGATTCTGACAGTCTACGACCACACTTAGAACGCACCAATTACCTCACATATCTGCAGAAGAATTTCCAGCTTCAGAATCATCCATCACCAATTGGCCATGGATGGCACCTTGTAAATGGCTTATGCCTCCCAGTACGCTATACCCAACCTGCACTTCCATCATTCCTGGATCTTCTAAAAACTCCAAGTCATCCACAAATGGAGAGCAGCGATGATGACAGCGGAAGTGATTCTGACAGTTGTGCATCATATTTTTGTCCTGCAGTGATAGTGCATCTTAATGCAGTAGGTCTCATGTTTTATTAATTTAGGATACCAAAGTTTCTCAGTGGATTTAACATCATATTTGTCTTAAATGTTGAGGTTAATGGGACTCTAAATCATGAATTATGCCATCCCATTGATTTTCTTAATTATTTTCTTATTTACTTAATTATTTGGTAATTATTTATTAATTATTTTTTAATTGTGCCATGCCATTGATCTTCTGACACCAAAAATAGTGGGAATAGACACCAAAATTGTCATTTTTGGCCATTCACTTCAAGAAATAGAACTTTATAAATTTTTTAAGATGACAGCGGCGGCCATTTTGAAAAACGTCTAAAATAACAACTTTCCCGTCATTTTGGTGAGGTGTGTGGGGGCTTATTTTTTTTAGTATCAGTTGCCCTTGTTAAATTCACTGAGAAACTTTGGTATCCTAAACACGGTCACGGAAGCTCTGAAAATGACTCTACTAATATTAGTATTATTGTATTATAGTGAGAGTGAGAATGGAGAAATGGATAGGCAATGAGCAGGGAGGTTTTAGGAAGGGAAGAGGATGTGTAGATCAGATTTTTACCCTGAATTGTGTTGTGGAGAAATATCTGGAGAAGCAACAAAAGGTGTATGTTGCCTTTATGGACTTGGAGAAGGCCTATGACAGAGTGGATAGAGAAGGTATGTGGAAAGTATACTTAGAATACACAGAGTAGATGGCAAGTTGCTGAAAGCAGTGAAGAGCATGTATGAGGGTGCAAAGGTGGCAGTACATGTGGAGAATGAGCAGAGCGAGTTCTTTGACCTGAGTATTGGCTTGAAACAGGAGTGTGTGATGTCCCCGTGGTTGTTTACTGTATATATGGATGGAGTCATGAAAGAAATACTAGGAAGAGCAGCGGATGTTGGTGCATCGCTGAAAAGGGAGGGAAATGAGTGGAAGCTGCCTATACTGCTGTTTGCGGATAATACAGTTCTGATGAGCGATAATGAATGGGAGTTGCAGGGTCTGGTAAATGAGTTTGGAACAGTGTGCGAAAAATGGAATTTGAAGGTAAATGCGGGGAAGAGCAAGGTTATGGTCTTCGAAAGGGGTGAAGTCAGAGAGTGTGAGGTGAAGCTGATCGGTCAGGCTATGGAGATCGTCAACTCTTTTAAGTATCTGGGCAGTGTGTTGAGTAAAGATGGGACTATGGATGAAGAAGTGCGGGAGATGGTACAACAGGGGAAGAGGGTTGTAGGAACGTTGAAAGCAGTAACAAGAAATAGGGTGGTCAGTATGGAAGTGAAGAAGTCCTTGCATGACAGTGGTAATCCCGACACTAACTTACGGAAGCGAAGCATGGACGTTCAGGAAGAGACTCAGACCAAGAGTGAGAGCGGTGGAAATGAGTTACTTGAGAAGTGCGTGCGGAGTTACATGGAGGGATAGACAGACGAATGAGGAAGTAAGAAGGAGGTGTGGTGTGGAGGTAGATGTGCTGGAAAGTGTGAAAAGGAACAACTTGAGATGGTTCGGCCATATGGAACGTATGGAAAGCGAGAGATTGACTAAGAGGGTGTACGAGAGCGAGGTGTAAGGACAGAGAGCGAGAGGTGCACCGAAGCAGAGGTGGAAGGATGGAGTGAGGAAGTATATGAATGAAGGCGGTGCTGGTTGGGAGGAGGGGCGTTGACTGACTGGGGACAGAGGTGCATGGGGGCGGTTCATTCGTGGGCACCCCTTCGGGGATCACGGCGTCAGGCAATAGATAGATAGATAGATTATACAGAGTTTAAACCTTCAGAGTTACCCTTAAAGAGCGTCGCTCGACTTAATCCGTGCACCATTTGCTAGACTTAAGTCTGTGCAACAAAGTTAGGCGCATTAGTTAGGACCCCTATTAACCCATATAAGTCGAGTCAAACATAAGTCTGGACTATCTGGCGGCGCGCGAAATCTGGACTGTTGGCAACGCGCGCACGTAATAGGTCGTGTTGCATTAGTAGAGAAGGACAACGTTGGATGGCAGGAGAGTACGGCGTATGACAAGTGCTGCAGACCCCGCGGCGAACCTAAGACAACGAATCCCACCTCCTCCCGTCCCTCGCGCAGGAGAGGAGCGAGCGTAGTTATGACTGCTCCAGACCACAGCGGCGAACTACGGACACGAATCACACCTCCTCCCTCGCTACATACTGATTGTCTGGGGGAAGCGTACCTAACATACTGATTGTATGGGAAGTTTTTGCACTACATGCTTTTTGCGCTAGTGTTGCGCGGTTGTGGCAAGAAAACTAGCAGTCGATAAAGGATCATTATATGGTGTCATTGGAAATCTCTGTTTATGCCCTTTTCAGGGATAGAGACTTGTTTTTAACCTCTGTCTTTTTAGGCATGGAAAAAATGATCACGTAAAACAGGCCCTATTTTGGCTTAAAAACACCCGCTGGCTGGCTACACTATTAGTGGTGAGTTGTAGGCTATTTTAGGCTAAAAACCCCCCGCTGGTGTCGACATATTTATACACGGCCGATCCTGCTCTTAGTTGCTTAAGGCTTTTAACCCCCTCCAGCCCCGGGGGCTATAGCTTGCGACTGTTGCTGCGGTAACCAGGGTGATTGACGATCTTTGGGGCTGATGTTGAACTACTCTGTAAGTCAATGAACTATGGCATGTAATGTTGTGAATAAAAAAGAATTAATGTTCCAACAAACCCTTCCTCTGGTCGAACTGGTGTTGAAGTAGATGGTCTCTAGCCCCTCTGGGTGCATAATGGTGAGCGCGGGAAGACGAGTGCTTTTCGGCGGCAAATTCTTCCCGGCCGTTCGGACTGCGTCGCACCGCCCGGCCATGGCTACGACAACCTAGCCGCTCGTCGCACGCCAAAGTATTTATCTCCCTTAGACGAATTTAGTGTTTGATATTGGAAATGTGATGTTATTTTATTTGATATTTTTCTAGTTATTTTTGACGGCCAATTTATATTAATCTATATGTTTATTAGGGTATCACTGTCACTCTGATATTGCTATTTTTCACTCGATTTACCGTACATTTTATATAGTAATTGGGGTAGGTTATTGTTGTATTAGGCACTGATTATTCGTTTATCACAGGTGTTTATTATAACTTTGGCCATCAAGTATTGTGGTCTTGTGTCACTTTCATCTTTGATAAATATGGCTTTAGAGAGTGTCACTGTCACTGATAATGCTCAGTTTTCACTCGATAACCGTACATTTTATTAGTAATTGAGGGGTAGGGTATTGTTGTATTAGGCACTGGATTATGTCGTTATTTTCACAGGGTGTTTTATTATACTTTGGCCCATCAAATATTAGGTCTTGTGTCACTTTCATCACTTTGACAAATATGCTTTAGAGAGTGTCACTAGGGGTCACTGATAATGCTCATTTTTCACTCGATACCAGTGACATTTTAATTAGTAATTGAGGTACGGTTATTGTTGTATTAGGCACTGATTATTCGTTATCACAGGTGTTTATTATACTTTGGCGCATCAAATATTAGGTCTTGTTGTCAACGTTCACTTTGACAAATTATGATTTAGAGGTAGGTGTCACTGTCCACTGATAATGCTCATTTTCACTCGATACCGTACATTTTAGTTAGTAATGTGAGGTAGGGTAATATTGTTGTATTAGGCACTGATTATTCGTTTACCTAGGTGTTTATTATACTTTGGCCAATCCAATATTAGGTCTTGTGTCACCAGTTTCACTTAGTTATATTGATTTGCAAACGTTTTATATACAATTTATTGTGTCTTTTTTCACTGATGTATATATTTCTATAGGTTCTAATCATATGAATGTCACGTTGGTATATACATATTTGTCACTTTCACATAGTTATTATGGTTGTAATTGTATTTGTATAAATGTGTTCAT
>CM064511.1:22135601-22385623 GCA_032716605.1 Paralithodes platypus | reverse complement strand
TCGGAGTAGTGCATTGCTTTTCAGAATGTGGAAGCTACCTTCAGAGAAGCACTTATTAATTATTTTGGAATACACTCAACAGTGTGGATCATAGACTCTTGGTAGCTTGGAAACATTTATGGGATCCAACGGGCAAAATGTTTTATTGAGGTTTCTATGTAGGATGAGATCATGTCCACCTCTACTGAGTGAAAGGATGAGAGGACATTATTAGGAAGTGTCGGGGTTGGAGTACAACTGAAAGTTCTTCACCAACAGAAGCATCATCCAGTTCCTGTCTTATGCGAGTTATCTTGCCAGCAAAAAATGCCACAAAGTTGGCAGCCAACTCGGCATCGGCACAGAAGGTCTTAAGCTGACTCTTGTTTTTCCAAGTAAACTGTTTACAATTGAAGCCAACCTCCTCTGGTCGTTACCACACGAGTCAACTTTTCCCTGATAATACACTTTCTTTTCATCTTTGATTTTGTGGACCACAGCTCTTCTGGCTGACAGATATTGCAACCATGTAGAGTCTGTTTTATTTTCCGCCATTCACGTTCAGCTCTTCTACGCGCTCTTCTAAGAAATTTAACTCGAGTGCTATACCAGGGTGAATCATCTCGTACTATGATTTTCTTCTCTACTTCTGGACAGTGATGATCGAACACTAATTTAAGTGCATTTCCATGTACCTCCACCAGCTCATCTGAAGTAAGGTTGGAAGTATCAATACTTCCCAAGTACTGTTTTACTTCACTGCTAGCCAAATTTTGGTCTGCATTTTTATAATTTCTAAATCTGATTACTTTTTCATGTGTGAGTGGCTTAGGGAAATCAAAGCTGAAAGTAATCAAAGCATGATCAGAGGTATTAGGGTCAGCATTCTCAACATCAACATCCAGAACACCACCACAACCCACAGGAGAGAAAACCAAGTCAAGGGTGTGTCCTAAGATATGAGTTGGGTGGGACACATGGTTTACAAAATTGTTCTGATCAGTCAACTCAAGGAACTCAGGAGAGAATGGCTTCAGATGCGGCTGTCAACCCAGTAATTAAAATCTCCACATATCAAAAGTCTTCCGGTTTTAGCAGAAAATTCCTCGAGAAACTTCCCAACCCCTTCCATAAAACCCCTATCTGTGCCACGATGGCCAGGCCTATAGACAACTGCCATTCTTAGAATTTGTTGATGGAGTTTTATTTCCACTTCCAACAGTTCATAATAAAGAGGGGCTGGGTTATGGCTTATTTGCAAGATATTCCCAGAGATGTGGAGTAGACAACTGCCACTCCATCACCCGGATGATCTCCCCTAGGCCTAGGAACATTTATTATGGAATGGGTTTTAGGCAATGCTGCCTGGATAATATTCAGATCGGACTCGAACAACCAGGTCTCAGTGAGACATAATACATCAAGGTTACGTTCATCCAAGATCTCGCAAATATGATCCATTTTGTTACGCAAGGAACGAACATTCAACAGACCCAGTTTCAACCGGCTCCCATGTGCATTTTTCAGTTTTTTGAACCTACAAAATTGGTGTTCTCAATAACTTTATTTCTCTGAGCTGTCATTAAGGACAATTTCTACTTGAGGCGAAATTATTTGGCGGCTCCGTAACTGATGTGGAGCTCATACAATTTATACATTTGGGGGAAGTCTTGTTGGTGCAGTCTTTTGAGTTATGAGTACCGGCACAGAAGTTGCATTTTGGATCCTCATTTTTCCGATAACACCCGTCACTGGTATGACCAAAGCCCTGGCAATGGTAACATTGTGTTACCCAGAAGCGGTCGTATGCACGACATCTCACAAGTCCAACATACACAGAATTGCCATCATCCACAATGGAAGAGCGTATTTCAGGTGACATTTTTACTACCGCAGTCTTTGTGTGTGCATCACTCTTTTGCTTAGTTAATAGCAAATTCATAGCTAAGCCATCGTCGACCAGGGATTTTATTCTTGGGTTCTTGTTGAGGATGCTGGGAATGATCTCATTATCCTCAGCGTCATTAGCAATGCCTACCAGAGTCATTTTTGGCATCATCTTCTTTGGTTCGGAGACACTGAAGGCACTGTCCACCCCCAAACACTGATTGATGGCCCTTCCTGCATCTTCTTTGGCTTTCTTGGATGGAAGTCGTACCACCAGTACACCTGAATCAGTTCTAGTTAACTTGTTAACCGGAACCGAAGCCAAAGCAGTCTCGATTGCCTTTGTATCTGGTGGGCTTACTGGCTCGGAGGATCGGTCTTTTGGCTTCACTACCAGGACCTGATGGTCCCAGACAGTTTTTTTCTTTCCACCATCTACCACCTCAGTGGTGTTTGGTCGGCTCCTTTTTGGTCTCTTCAAATGTTTGCTGAACTATCTTGGCAAACAAGGGAATGTCGGGGGCAGCAACTTTAGTCTCAAGGATATCCATTCTGTTACCAATACTCTCTATCTCCACGGCCACTGCAGCAAGGGCACCCTTCACTTCATTTACAATGGCAGTCTTCACTTCACCAACTAGGGCAGCCGTCAGGTCATCCAAGGTCTGCTGACTAATTGCTGCATCCTTTGCAGCCAGGGGGGTGGTATCGCAAACAGTGCAATGCCATTTAAATCCAGGTTTCTTCTTTGCAAGTACTCTGAGGTCCTCCTCATCAACATTTATACAGTTAACATGAAAATAGGTACCACACGAGTAGCAGCCCAGCGATTTGGCCTTGCCCACAACCTTCCCACAACTACAACTCTGCTTGCCCGCTGCCATTTCAGTGGAAGAAACCAATAATTAAAAACAAAAACCCCTTTTTTTTGTTACTGATTAAAAATAAAAGAAAACCCTAGTTTTAAAAAAACGTGAAAAAGTCTACCTGGTACAGGCCGCAGGTGGCGTCGTGCCCGTCAGTGCCACCACAATGGAAAAAAATTAAAATGGAAAAGAAAAAAATGGAAAGTGGTGTCTGCAAGGTCACCGCGGGCAGGTGGGGATCGACTTGGCTACCCTTTGGGGGTAGCCCAACCGAGATGCGTGGAGAGACCACGCACAGGATGGCAGATGTGTGTGGTGCAAAAACTTTAACCAATTTTGCACACTGTTTTTAGCTTATAGCAGTGACAATGCAATATCCACGGTACTCAGCAAGACCCTATTGGTTACGATACTGCCACTGCGCAAAGCGTATATACTGTATATATTATAGGTTTGACTCCTGTAAGGAGATAAAGAAAACCTAATATTTAGTAGTGGCCCCGTAATCATTGACGAACATGCCTATTACATAAGGCATCCTCTTCAAACACTAATCCGCCGTAGTTTGAATCTACCGCGCAGAGCATTTAAAATCTGAGGAGCCTTCATCATGAGCGCACGCGACCTCACTCATGGCTTCAGTCATTATGAATTGGGTTCTCACTACGAAAAAACTTCGTAAAAAATAAAAACAAAAACAAAATAAGAATAACTATCCAATAAGCTTTCCATCATATCGTGGATGTACTTGTGTGGATCTTTGACCAGACGCTGATTCAGGCGTCATTCTTCCTTCACTGACATATCAAGTAAACCAAAATCCTTAATACATCAACGGATGGGAAGGGGATGGTCGGGAGGGCCCCAGTCCAGACTGGGAAATTAGTGTTCCAGATCTAGTTGCCCCGGGCTAGTGAATTCAGAAATTTACTTGCCCTGATATTTTTGTACTTGCCCTGAATATGAAATTTGTTGAATTAATACAAATTATGCTATATACTGTATATACAGTATATAATGTTTTTTTAGTTATTTTGTTTTGTTTTATTCAATAGATTTTTTTTCTTAGGGGAATAAAAAGGTTGCACATAGCAGCTTCACAAGTTAGCATATAAAGACAGTGACAAAGTTACAAACAATGCAATACCATCAGATGATTAGTTATCTAATTAATGTCAAAAATCACTATACGGTACCAGTAAGTAATAAGCTGTCTGTGTACAGTTATATTATAGAAAACTTATGAAAGCATACTCATGTTGAATATTAAGTAAGGTAAACCTCTGTAGAAAACTCATTCTGAAATCTGAACTAAATAAATAACTATCTATCTAAATATCTATCTATCTATTTATCTGTCTGTCTGTAGTGTGTGTGTGTAATGTAGATATTATATTGCAAAATTCATGGTTCACATCTCTAATGAATGCGAAGGACTAGCTTTAGTTTATAATAAATATTGCTGATTTTTTATTTTATTTTTTTTTTTTATATAGAAAATAGAATATATGTCAAGAAGTGAGTGATAAAGTCATCTTTAATCGCCATTCGACACCCGGTACTTATTACTTAAGCCCATGGCCTCCCAACCAATGTCTGCAAAGTCAGACATTAAGGGTGAAGTAGACCAGTGTTGTATTTAGAACGTGAATACAAGACCCTGATCAGCATGATCGAATTGATACACTGGTTACAAACTAAATTCACCACCACAGCCATTCCAACAGTACGACTATGATAACACACATGTCACTTGCAACCCTATACACAAATATAATTCGCGGTTAGACATTATCAATTACCAACCCTCCCACGAAACAAGATACAAAAACGAGCGAACAGTACGTTGACTCTATGCTGGAGCTTAGGTTGTACCCATCCTCTCAGAGATCAAGTTGTCTGGCAATACATATAGTTGTTATTTAGGCCTAGGCATACTTTACATTGTACAGTAGGAGAACAGTGACTACAGGGAGAGAGGCGGAGAGAGAGAGGAGAAGGAGAGGGAGATGAGAGGAGAGAGAGAGATGAGAGATGAAGAGATGGAGAGAGAGAGAGAGAAGAGAGAGAGAGAGAGAGAGAGAGAGAGAGAGCGAGAGAGAGAGAGAGAGAGAAGAAGAGAAGAGAGAGAGAGAGGTAGAGAAGAGAGAGAGAGAGCGAGAGAGAGAGAGAGAGAGAAGAGGAGAGAGATAGAGAGAAGAGAGAGGAGAGAGGAGAGAGAGAGAGAGAGAGAGAAGAGTACGAGAGAGAGAGAGAGAGAGAGAGAGGAGAGATAGAGAGAATAGTGACGTGAAATTAACGTGAATCGAAAACCACCCGTTACGTTACCAGTAGATACATCTGCCTGTCTCTTATACTTTATTTATATTTATGGAAAGTGTGTATGTTTGTTTTTATAATTATTTTAGCATTTTTCAAGGGTTAAAAGGCAAAAAATTCGACTTGTCCCCCGGGCAACCGCCGGGCAGACCAACATTAAAAAGCACTTGCCCGGCAACATATCCGGGCTAGCCGGGCTGCCGGGCTATACCTAATTTCCCAGCCTGCCCCAGTCGTCAATGATTACGGGGCCACTACTAAATATTAGGTTTTCTTTATCTCCTTACAGGAGTCAAACCTATAATTTATTAGTGGCCCCTCCATCATTGACGAACATGCCTGATTTCTAAGACTGGAGGGGGACATTCGTAATCATATCATAACTCTAGAAAAGCAGATAATCAAACAACCACATAGTATTCTTACTTTGAAAATATATTTAAACATGGCGCAGCCCATATATATACAAAAAGGGGGTTCAAGCAGGTGCGTGTTTCAAAGAAGCCTCCTTGACAAAAAAGGGTAACTCTGGAGATTCTGTGAACAGATCTGTAGTTACAAAGGCACCCCACTCAACGAGTGGTGACAAAAATAACAAGTTATAAGTTTACATGTGCACATATAACCCCATAATATTCGTGGAAATATTTTACAAAATATCTCCACTGTTTAATACTAAATTGCTTTCACAGCTAAAACTACTATAACAACCCTGTTGTTTGTACAAACATTGTACTAGCACAATTTCTCGCCCTGAATAGAACAGAGAAATTTTCATATCACATTATCCATAATTTATATCACAGCTCTTACACTCCGGCGGGGTCTAGGGTGTCCTATGTTACACGGACTGCACCCCCCCCCCCCCTTTTTTTCTTGAAAGTAAACAAAAGTGACTGAAGGGCCACCTAGACCCTCTGCCTTAAAGCTATACATGGTAAGGAAGGTTTGTCTACAGCAACTGACAAGTATCTAGTCAAAAACGTATGATTAGAAGCCCATAAATGTGTGGACGAAATATCTTCTACTGAAAAGTTCTTCAGGAAACGTAAAGAGGCTGCCCATTTGCGTAAATCGTGGGCCCTACCCACAACGCCGGGATTACTCTCTTTAATGACTTCGACCAAAAGAGAAGCCAATCTCCGTTTCAGTAAGCGTTTACCCGTACTTGCTACCCACAAAGCACCTTGGGGGTTTAGAGGAGCTACTCTCAAATATTTGGTTAGAGCTTGCACTGGACATAGATTATGATGCACCTTTCCCCTTTTTAACGCCGGCACAGTGAACTCCGAAAACACGTGTGCACTGTGCTCATTCTTGGCTACAAATCCTGGGGAAGGTGCAATGTGAATACATTCATTAAGTCTACCAAACCTAAGGCAATTAGGTGTGTTGCTCATCGCCGCCAGCTCAGACACTCTGTTCCCGGTGGCCAAAGCCAAAAGGAATACAGCCTTTTTAAGAGTAATGCAAAATCTGCAGTATTTTGGTACAGACGAGAGTGAAGTAAAGACAATGCTTTGTCCAGAGACCAAGTAGGCATGAGCTGACGGGGAGGTGGGCGGAGTTTAAAACATGCTCTCATAAAACCTGTTTCCTCCGCTACCGGTATGGAGAGACCTGTAAGGTCTAAAAAGGGCACTCTAATCGCAGTTAAGTGATTTTTTAACATTACCACAGATAAAAGTTTCTGCTCAAACAGATAATTCAAATAATTAAAAACTAACGCCACTGAGCGCACAGTTTGTTCTGTATTAATGATCCAAGAAGTAAAGGCTTGCCAATGTGATTGATACTGTCGTTTTGTAGACTGAGTATATTGATTTATTAATTTATTGGTCACATCTCTACCATATGGTGCTAGCCACTTGGCCTCCTGAATGTCCATAATGCAAAAGTCAGCGAGGTCGCTAGGTTGCCAATCGTGTCTAAGTGGAAATACTCGACCGGGAACGACACTGGGTGTGGGCACCACGTCTTTAATTGCTGGTACCATAACTGCGCCGGCCACAGGGGCGCGATTAGCGAGACTAAGCCTCGATAATCTCGTAGTCTGTTCACTACGTGGCACATTAGTGACGCGTCTGGCGGCGGAAACAGATAGATGGAGCTCCATCTGTTCCAGTCTGTCACTAGGGCGTCTGGCCCCCCTGCCGGCGTTCTCGTCCGGCGGGTGAGGTATAGAGGGAGTTTGTGAGTCTCCTCGGACGCAAACAGATCCACTTGTGGATGGTAGAGCTCTGCAATCATTAGGATGAAAATGGGTTGCTTGAGCTCCCATTCTACTGTTGTGCTCTGTCTCCGGGACAGAGCGTCTGCCCAGACGTTTGCTACGCCTGGGAGATAAGATGCGTGAAGATAAATGTCTAGCCTTTTGGCTAGAGTAAAAATCTCTTCCGACACGTTTAGCAACTTCCGTGATCTTGTTGACCCCTGTTTCTGAATACAGTGAACTGCATTCAGATTGTCCATTCTGAAGGCCACCGACTTGCCCCGTAAAGTAGAGCCGTGAGCCTGAAGGAAATACAAGGGGACTAGTAATTCTTTGACATTGATGTGGGAGATTTCTAAGTGGGACCAAAGCCCCTGACCCTGGTGCCCCTGGTTTGACTGAAAACCCCAACCTATTGTGCCTGACGCATCTGTGTCTACCCATACCGTTGGCGGAGGAGAGGTCCATGACATTACTGAGTGCAACATTTCCCTCTTCGCCCAGACCGCTAGTAAGGTGTGGATTAATTTTGGTATGGGCCATAATTTTCCCGCCGGTAAGAGTGGGAAATATTTGTTGCCCTCCAATATTAAACGTTTTACTTTCAACCGGCCCAACATTACAGTTAGTTGAATCCAGTTGAGAGCCGACCAGAGACTCCCAGATCCTCCGTGTCGTAGTCAGACTGTGAAGAAACATGAACAGTTTCCTGCGAAACCTGTTTCGATTGTCCACACTCTGACTCAGAGTGAGAGCAGCTGTGTCCCAAACCAGCCCTATCCACTGAACTACTCGTGAGGGAACAAGGTTTGACTTTACCAGATTTACCTTGAACCCTAGAGTTTTGACATGATTTAAAGTTATGTTGACATGTTTGATGCATAATTGCTCTGTCTCTGCCACCACCAGCCAGTCGTCTAGGTACCACAAAATTCTGATTCCTTGCTTTAACAATGGCATCAGGGCTTGCCGGACTAATTTCGTGAATAAGCGAGGTGCCAGGTTCAAACCGAATGGCATCCTCTGAAAAACAAAATTTGATGCCTGATCCGTAAGGCCAGAAACCTTTGAAATCTTTTGTTTACCGATACGTGCCAATAAGCGTCTGTCAGGTCTAGGGAACACATCCAACCTCCCGGCGGAAGTGTTAGCCTGATTTGGTGTACTGTTAACATTCGGAATGACTCGTTGTGAATGTGAAGGTTCAGATACGACAGGTCTACGACAGGTCTACGACCGGTCTCATCTGAACACTGTCCCTTTTGGGAACCAAAAATAGCTTGGACGTGAATACTGGGTAATTTGGAGGGACCGGGATGATGACATTCTTGGCAATCATTTCCTGGACCAGTGACTCCACCTCTAAAGAAACTAGATTCGCCGTTGTCGACTGACGTAAGCGAGGTCGCCGGAGCCACTGCCAAGTGATGCCTTTGCGTGCCACCATCCGTGCCCAAGTGTTTAACGGCCATGCTTGGTGACACGTTCGGAACGACCCAGTTAGCAGACAAGGGTTCGCCGGCTGTACTACCCTCGGATCCACCGGCCTTGAGACTGGCACCGGGAGTGAGAGAGACTTTAGTTTTTTGATGGTGGTGGAGTTGGTGGTGGTGGTGGACGCTTCGCCGGCTGGCTGGCGTTGGCAGAAGACGGGCCCTGACCTGGCTTATTATAGCCGCGTCCTCTTTGACCTGAAAACCTACCCTGTCTATGCCTGTACTGACCTTGAGGGGAGGAGGACTTAGGTGGATGAAAGGGCTTAGATCCCCCAGGCTGAGCCTTAGCGACTGGCTTGGGTTTGGGGAAGTTAAAGGCAGGTTTCTTAGAAGGGGTGGGACTATGTTTAAAGGCCTGAGCCATATTAAAAACTGTTCGCCACACTTCAGGGGACATTAAAGAGGGAGTGAGCACTGGTGACATGACCACCTGATTCGCAATGCGATCAGGAAGCTTCCGTACCAAGGACATTCTGAGATCTTGTCTCGCTCGTACAGCCTCAAGCAAGGCTGTGCGTATGTCACCCAATGATTGGATGGACGACTGAAGAAGCAGTCGCCGGGACAGTTCGACCGATCTTCTGGCATCCGCGTCTGCGATTGCCTGAGTGGACCGGAGCAATGACTTTGCAACCTGTTGTGACACTATGTATTGGGAGAACAGGCGAAAAGCTTTCCCCCGTAGCCTAAATTCTCGGTCTAGGTGAGTTGGGGTAGGGGTAGTGAAAGGGTCTTTTAGTTCACAAAGATTAATTTTAGGGGCAGCTAAGAAGGCAAACAAAGCTGAAGGGACTCCGCCAGCAGAACACACTGGCATGGAGAACCAAGAATGAGTATCTTGAGGGATCTGGTGGGAAGTTTTGGAAGTAAATGTGGTCGCAAAGTTTTGAGCCTCTGTCTCCCATTCCACCCAAGGTCCTGGACCCAACTGCCCCACCTTCAAGACTGGATTAGCGGCTGCGTCTGTGACGGTTTGCAAATCGAGTTCTGGAGTGAGAGCTGACAGTGTCTTAATGTCATTAAACCCATCATGCTTAGACCAGTCAGAAAACAATTTTGAAGCTGAGGCAGAGGGTAAAGCAGGTTTAGCAGTATAAACAAAATAGTCCTGGTGATAATAACTAGGTATAGCCTTGACATTGACATCCAGTACATTCCCCAAAGTATCCAAGGCCCTTAAGTTCTTAGATTTATTGCCCTGGATGACCCATTCCTGCGGTACTGGGAGTTCCCCTGACAAGGAGGTTGGGCGAGCTCTGGCTTAGTGGGGGTCAAAAGGACCCATGACTCGTCTGGGCCGTAAAGCAAGGGCATAGCTACCTTTCTGAGAGGAGCTTTGTCTAACGGGGGCGGATTGACTTCCGTTATAACCCTTACATTCGAAGTGGTCAATGCCGCCGTAGCAGGCCTAGTGACCACCGATGGTGACATAGAGGGAGGGTGAGGGATCTGAGTCAAAGCAATAGAAGTCATCAGAGGCCGTACCGTAGAGCTTGTCGTGGGAGCTCCCAGGTCCACTGTAGGAGTTTCCGGCTGTTGGCCCAAAAATTTAGATAAAGCATTAACTAGTAGCCCATCAATTTCCTGTGCTGTGACAAAGTTATTTGATGATGTACTCAATGGTGAATCAATAAGATCTTGTGCGGCGTCTAAGCCTGAACCCGACTCTTGCACTTCCATATCTGATATAATTGAAACCTCGTCTTTATCATCCTGTTCCTCATGAGAGGATTCCGCCGAAGCTGGGGTACCATCTTGTTGCCAAGATAAGTCAGGAATAGAGGATGGGATCACCGCGTCCCGGTGGACGTCAGCCACTGTGTGAGTAGTTTGAGCCAGAAGTGGGTGGTCAGGCACTGGTCGAGAATATCGCCAAACACCTAGGCCTTGGCCTACACTCCCTTGGGAGTCCGAAACACACTCAACAACTGAGCTCCCTGAACTCTCCAAATCCAGGGTTAAAATGCTAATAGGTAAATTATCTTTAGGTACAGGCACTACACTGGACCCCTGAGACCGAGCACTAGCTCTGTCTGGGGTAGAGGTATGACGAGAAGTACTAGATTCCGGCGAATGTCGGGAGGCCTTTCTATCATGGGAATCCTTTCTCGAAGATTTATGGCTGCGGTGTGACCGTGAACTACTCTTTGATTTGGAGGATTTATCGTCGTGACCACTGGTGGAACTTTCCGTCTTACTCTTCTTACTCGATGGTGAAGAGGCAAGACTGGGTGGCTGGTGTCTAAGTGGTGACCTAGACCTAGATCTCGCCCGAGACGAGGAGGCTGCCGCCGGGGGTGTAGGCTCACGTTGACGTTTCGAAGTAGCTGGGGCAGGAGATGACACAGAACCCTGTCCAGTCTCTGCCGGCTTACGGATAGTTACTCGAGAGGAACGTTTAGGGGGAGGGTGCTCAATTAGAAGCCTATCCCAAAGTGGGATGTTATCACATTGAAGTGACTTATGAGCCACAATAGTAGTATAAGCTGCCATTTGTTGCCTAACTTCTCGTAAGGCGACCGCTGCGGTCTAATCATTGTCTTTTAATACTTTTACACTGAGTTGGGAGCAAAAGGAACAGTTGCGCATCACCCACAGACCCCTTGAACGGTCTAGACATTTGACACATTTGATACAAAGAGTGTGCGCAAAAAGAGGGATACCAGCACAGGTTGGAGTAATGCATAAAGCAAAAACTGGGGCCATGACAGAGACTGGTGGGAAAACTACTGCAGGTTCTGTATTGGTCCGCCGGAGCCCAGCCCTGGAAAAAAGAAAATTTCCAGGAATTAATGCTCATAAGGTTAACCCAACATGTTCGCACACAAGTGTTAATAACCCGCCGGGTATAACCCGCCGGGTAACGAGACGTAATGTCACAACGATCACTGCTCGTTACGCGGCGGGGTTCTATAAAGATTTCCGAATATCTAGACATGTCTTAAGAAAGTTAAGAATACCCTCTGACATAATATAAAAGACCAGTATGGCGTTTATAAACATAGTCTTTCTGGTGGTGACTGTTTCAAGATTCAATTTTGGAAAACAACCCCCCACAAAGACGCCAGCCCCTGAATTATCTTGCAGATTAACACTGGGCAGGCTGATACGAGATCTGACTTCTAACGAATTGTCATATAGATCGCCGTATGTTGAAGGCGGCGATACACTAACGTATCTCTCAATTATTTGGTTAACTAAATTGAATTGTAAATTCCTTATTTCCTCCTCCCAGGAGCACCCGCCGGGTGTGAAAAACTTATGAAAAAGATGTTAACCCTAATTGAGCCTTCGATCGCCATATGTGTGAAGGCGGCGATACATATAGTATCACTAAATGGACCGGTTAACTAAACTGAATTACCAATTCGTTCATCCCACCCTACCAAGGTGCACCCGCCGGGTGAGATCTGATGTTTAAACGTTAACCCCATAAGTTCCTATCCCCACTTCTTTGTAAAAGATCGCCAGGGAGGAAAGCCCACAACAACAGCTAGGTTTTTTCCTTTGGTTTGTAAAACCGGGTAGAAAAACTTCATAACATCTGCCCGCATGAACAATGTTAGATGGGTACAGCCATTCCGCCGGGAATCATAGGGAGCCTGAAACAGGCACCACCACAGAGACACAGTCCTGGAGAGCCACAGACACCTACTCGCCGGGGACACAAGCCTGTTTTTGAAACCACGCGTGGCCAAAACTCGGCTCTCGGCCGGGGTTTTCATGGTGTAACCGAGAAAAACCCGCCGGAAAGTAACCCACCCCGTCCAGAAACCATCTGAACGCACATAGGACCCGAGAGATAGCCAAAACACAACTAACCTAGGGCCCACAAACATAATCCGTGGAATTAGCCAATACACAACAAATCCAGGAAACATAAATAGTCCGTGGAATTAGCCAATACGCAACTAAACCAGGATACACATGACACAGTAGTACATATTTATAAATAAATCAATAACACTTGTACATGTGGCAAAGCTACGAGCGGCTGGCTAGGCCTAGGCAGAAGGCACAAAAACGTTGAAATATAAACAAAAGCACTGGAAATATAACAACAGGAAACACCGCCAACACACCACTGTAGCAATAACTTCCGGCAAAGGGAAGACTGACTCGGGACCCAGAAAAAACTTCACTAAGTGAAGAAAAATATGCTGGGAACGTCAGCAAAACAAACGCTACCTCATCAGAAAGATAGAAGGCAGCAAAAAGCGCGTAATGAAAGCCGCCTGCATCACAAGCTAACTAACTGTGAAAAAGTTCACACGTCCAAAACAGGACCACGAGGGTACATCCGAAATAGATGCCCCAAACACACGACCCAAAATACACTGCACTGCGGGCAACCAGCCCAGGACACTCCTGCTACGCATATCCTAACCTTACTCGATACATCCCGGAGTAAACAAATGAGAAAAAACTCACTAGGGACGCAGCAAATGCGGAACCAGCGGAGCGTGGGGAGACACGTCCGGGCGGGGTAAGCGCAGAGCAGAGAAGGAAGAATGACGCCTGAATCAGCGTCTGGTCAAAGATCCACACAAGTACATCCACGATATGATGGAAAGCTTATTGGATAGTTATTCTTATTTTGTTTTTGTTTTTATTTTTTTACGAAGTTTTTTCGTAGTGAGAACCCAATTCATAATGACTGAAGCCATGAGTGAGGTCGCGTGCGCTCATGATGAAGGCTCCTCAGATTTTAAATGCTCTGCGCGGTAGATTCAAACTACGGCGGATTAGTGTTTGAAGAGGATGCCTTATGTAATAGGCATGTTCGTCAATGATGGAGGGGCCATTAATAAATATATATATATATATGGGGTATGTGCCAGAGTACTCATATACATACATACAAGTTTATCTGGTGAGAACGAATCAACATAACTATATATGACCTGAAACTCTTTAACACTACTGTAGTGTTACATGGAGTGTGGATTTACCTAGTCTCGGTTGCCTACTAACACTATTTGCTTTCCTTTCTCCCGTTCTACTTCGTCCCCATCTGTGGTCCCCGTTCCTTTCTTCATTAGGTCCTTAATCACGTCCTCTGCTGCAACCATCCTTCCTTCCTCCAAATTGGTCTCCGCTGTACTGTACCCTCCTCTTCTCTTGGCATCTTCGTCCCTTCTCTTTTATAACTCTGACTCTCTTTTTGTTTCCTTACCTAGGTCACAGTACAGGTACTGTACCTTTATATTTTGCTTTCTGTTCTTTGTTAGTCTGGATATATCACTTCTTTATCTGCTCCTCCTTTACTCTCCCCCAAAAAAATTCTTCTTCTCATATGGTAATTTTTCATTCTCTACATCAACCTTAGCTTGTAAGTCTCTTTAACTTTGTTCCTTCTTCTACACTTAGGTAGTTCTTAACCCTGATATCATATCAGATGGTTGTAAAGATTTCAAACCATTAATAGTGTATTCATATGAACGACCTGTTGGGTCTATTATTTGTAATTATAATAAAGTTTTAGGAAATCTTTCAGATAATGATATTTTCAATAATAATAAATGCGTGTGTGAAAGAGTCATGGATATGCCAGCTAGCAGACGTGATGCACTAGCAAAGTTCATTTATAGTCCAATATGTCACATATTAACAGGTGATGTAGAACTAGTTAAACATTTTGCAAACGACAAATTAGCGGAGCTATGTCGTAAAGGGTTTAAATTTAGAATAGGGAGTAATAAAGTAACATGGGACATAATTTTAAAAGATATTGTTTTTTCAGTCAATAAATTAAAAGATAAATTGTTAAAAATTGCGTGCTGCAATGCGAGAGAACTAGAAGCATGGTCTAAATTATTAATTAAGTTAATTAGAAATAAAATTTTCTCGCTTAAAAATGAATTTAATCTTCAGATTTTATAGACTATAATTATAATAAGCTTAAAGCTGATTTAATAAATTTACATAAACATTTTGTAATCACTACAGTAGATAAAGCCAGCAATAATTATAGCTTCACATGTAAGAAATTTTATCTTGAAAATATGAAAAAAGAATTAGGTATTAAGGGTAACATATTACGTAAAAATATTTGCGGTAATTCTGTTTATGAAATTCAAAATAATCTGAATATTGATAACTTAATCGATGAACATACCAAGAAAAATATAATATTTGATATTAAACTTTCTGATAAGAACAAGTGCATTGCAAAATTATACATGTTACCTAAATTTCATAAAAGACCTTATAAATATCGCTTTATTGCCGGAGCAAAATTTGCTACCACTAAAACTCTATCAGAACAAGTAGTAAATTGCTTAAAATACATTAAAAGTACTCATAAAAGATATTGTAATACCATCATGAGAAGAACTGGCATTAACTATTATTGGAGTGTTGACAATTCGTTAGAAGTTATTGATAAAATAAATACCATGCCGAAAGTTACCTCGGTACATAGCTTCGACTTTTCAACTTTGTATACCAATTTGCCTTTAGATTTAGTATATTCAGAGCTTTGCTTTATTATAGATTTGCACTTTGACAGGTTCGTTAGGAATGGTAATTATTTCATAAATGTTTATACATATTTTAATAATGCATCACTTAGCTCTACTCCCACTAGTTCTGTATATTTTGATAGAACTAAACTTAAAGATGCCCTTAAATTCCTCCTTTTCAATACTTATGTTAGATTCGGGCCGTACATTTTCAAACAAATATTAGGAATTCCTATGGGTGGAAATGCTAGCCCTTTAATTGCAGACTTATTCTTGCTTGCTTTAGAATTTAAATATATAAAAGACTTAGTTGACAGTAGCAAGAAAAATAAAATTCCAGAAAAATTAGCACTTGCTAAACTGTTAAGTAATAATAGTAGATATATTGATGATATTCTTGTTTGCAATTTGTTAAATTTTAATCAAGTTGCTAAACTTATTTACCCTAATTCTATTCCCCTCACACAATGTAACGTAAATTATAAAGTTGAAAATTTTCTTGATATAAATATAGAGATTGTTAATGAACAGTGCATACTTAAAGTATATCACAAAGTTGATGATTTTAATTTTAACGTAATAAACTTTCCTTTCCCTAGTAGTAATATCGATAGTAAAATCACTTATAATTGTTTTTATTCCCAATTAATAAGATTTTGTAAAATCTGCACTAAAGTAGATGACTTTTGGGCTAGAGCTAGGTTACTATACAGACTCTTAGTGGACAGAGGTTTTGAGGCAAGTAAATTGTTCCATAAATTTAATCTTTTTAGGGTCAATTATTGTGACTGTATTCTAAAATTTGACATCAATAATTTTAATCAAGCATTTTTAACTTGAAGTTTCTTGTATAACCTCTGCTTACTTTTTGTCTGTATTTATTGTTTATCTTTTTCTTTTTCTTTTTCTATATTTATTATTATTATTAATATTGATGATTTTTTAAATTTATTGTTCTTGTTAAAAGAGTACTCTTTGTTTAAATCTGTTGTTACTTCATATTTTGCAATTATTTCTCTTTATATTATATGTATTCATTGTCGATAGTATCAATTGCTTACTTTTGCGATTTCCTTAGTTTATTTGTGCTATAAATGTAGGTTATTTGTAGGGTAGTTATTGATAGGGGTCACTTGAGGCATGCTATGCTTACAGGTACCTACCCGATAGCACTATCGTTAGTGAGTGCTGTACTGTATTTTATATATTATTTTGTAATAGTATAGATATCTTATCAATATTTGTATTTTTTACTATTGTTAATGTCTTGTCATGTTGCAAATTTGATTTTAAATAATATTTTGACATTTAACATGTAGTTTCTTTATTCATGCAGAGTTTAGTAAAATTTGCCAGAACGTCCCGGACTTCCCAAACTTGACTACTTCCTTTAACGTGACGATAGTGCGTTGTTATATGTGCGATTGGTTTGCTTGGGAAACAGATTAACTTGCTCATGTAGTGATGTACACCCTATGTGGTGGATTGTGTTCTTTTATTTAATAATTTTCATTTTAGTAAGCGTTGTTTCCACATAGCGATTTTGATAATTTAATTTGACTTTATATTGTCCTTGTCCCAATTTTGGTTTGTTTAGTTTGCAAGTTTTACATTTTAATTCAACACTCTCATTCAGCCTCCAGCTATAGCTGGCCGCTGTCGATCTTGACCTAAATAAAACTTTCATCGGTCTCATCTCGTCTTTCTCATATTTTCCCACCTACGCACCTCCTCCATGTCTTGTTCCCGGCCATATCAATCCTCGTCAATACAGTTCACAATCTTTTTAACTTTCTCCACATCCTTTTTTTTTTCCTGTCTTCGTGGTGCAATGCATAAGTGTGTTGATTTTCGGTGTGAGCATCCTAGGTTCGAGTCCCCGGACAGCCACATGTGTTTGTTAATTTCATTAATCGAGTTTAGGAGTAAAGTTGGTTAGTGGAGAGAGCATAATAATTTATATCCACTAAAGCATGGTTTACATATACAGTACAAGTCACTCTTCGTGACTCGTGCTACACTCATATGAGTCGTGTTGGTATCGGGGTGTGTCCTGGGGACTTGTGACGTGGCCTAGAAATTTCATGCCTGAATGAAATTTCATGTCCCCGTCAAGAGTCCGAAGGATACATGTGTATTTACCTAATTGTAGTTTACAAGAGTTGAGCTAAGCTCGTGTTGTCCAGTCTTGGGCGGGTGCCCAACCCCGAAAAGGGTTGAAATAGGGGAGCTATCCCCCCGCCAAAGGCGGCTTTCTAGGGCCTTTCCTAGCTGATGCTGAGAGGATTGGGTTCTAGTCATGTGGTGATGGGCTGGTCTATCAGAGTGAGAACTGAGCGATCTCTGCCATACCCATAGCTTACTCTGACTGTTCCTTTTACTTATATATTTTCTAGATCTCAAGTGACGGCGTCTCTTGCGTGGATTGACCTCCTAATCTACCAAGATTGGAAGCCAAAGCGTCACATCTTTCCTTTGCCCCTCAACTTTCTCTTCATAATTGCTGAGGGGCGCGGGGCCCTGGGTGGGGCTTTGGTTTCCCGGGCGTTTCCGCACCCTCCTCAGCTCCCCGCCATGGAGTGGCTTCGGTCACCCGGGCTTTATTGTGGTCGGCAAAGAGGGTTCTTTGGGGGCGCTCGGTTACTCTCGTTTTCATTTTATTATTTGTGTGTTAGAAGGGTAATATTGTTTTCAATTCCATCGTATTAGAATTGATTCATAGATTAAAAAAAGACCAAATAAGACATAGTTATATATATATATATATGTATAAGGGAGATAGATGCATTAACCCGTGGAGCCCCGGCTAGTTTTGTAATGTTTGTTCACCAGAACCCGGCCGGTTTTCAAAAAATGGTTTTATTCCAGAAACAATAGCGAATGGGTTAGGAATGAAGGAAAAACCACGAAAAACCGCTCAAAAAGCTTAAAGAATGGTCCTACAGAGCCCCCGAAAACGTATTTTACAAGAGTAAAAAATTGAAGGCAATTACCCCAAAAAACCAGGTTATTGCGCGCTCACGCGCACGCACGTGGACTTTGAGAGTTTTCAACCATCGGCACGGTTGCGTGGGATACGTACACAGTTCCCATACAAATCTGAGCCCTCTTGAGTGGCTACACCTGAGGTTACGGTCGGCGCAATTAGGGTGACGCGCCAGACGCGTTCTGGGCTGTGCGTTACATACATCGCCGATGCGTCAGACGCGTCGCTGGGGCTGTACGGGTTAAATTGATAGATAAAAAAAAAAAAAAAATCTCAATTTCTCTGGTGACGCGGACTTTCCTCTTCTAATTCGGAATTTTCCCTCTCTTAAGTCGGACATAAGTCGGACTTCGGACATCTCGGAAACTCGGACATCTCGGAAGTGGTCTCCCCCCAATTAGTCCGAGATAGCGAGGGTTTACTGTATATGAGTGTGAAAAGAAGATACGGATGATGTCAGTGTTAAAACTAAGTTTACCCATACTCGACAAGAAGGCCATGTTAAGGAATTTTGAAGACATTAATTATGAAGAAGTAAAAACAGATGAGGAAATTGATTTTGGTTTATGTCATACGAATGTTGAAGTTTGTAAGGAGGATATTGATAGGTGTAAAGACATCATCCCAGTGATAGTTTATTTAGCTGGCTATTGCTGTTACTCTGTTATAAAGAAAATGAAATGTAATGCATGTAAAGAAATGATTACGTGTTCAGATAGTGGTGAAGACATCCCTGAAAATCTAAGTTACATTGCTGGAATTAGCAGAGGTTCTCTTATTTACCCAGATAGTGTGACAGCCAACATGGTCATGTATAACTATATTGTTATAGTTATACATGACCATGTTGGCTGTCACACTATTGTTACACTATATTGTTACTGGTGATGGGCTGGTCTATCAGAGTGAGAACTGAGCAATCTCTGCCATACCCATAGCTTACTCTGACTGTTCCTTTTACTTATATATTTTCTAGATCTCAAGTGACTGCGTCTCATCCGTGGATTGACCTCCCAATCTACCAAGATTGGAAGCCAAAGCGTCACATTTTTCCTTTGCCCCTCAACTTTCTCTTCATAATTGCTGAGGGGCACAGGGCCCTGGGAGGGGCTTTGGTTTCCCGGGCGTTTCCGCTCCCTCCTCAGCTCCCCGCCATGGAGTGGCTTCGGTCACTCCAGGCTTTATTGTGGTCGGCGGGGAGGGTTCTGTGGGGGCACTCTGTTATGGCCTTGGCCTTGCTCGGGGCCTTGGGGCTGTTCGGCCAGGCAGCTTGGGGAACAACAACAACAACTATAACTATATTGTTAGGGCGGGTGCCCAACCCCGAAAAGGGTTGAAATAGGGGAGCTATCCCCCCGCCAAAGGCGGCTTTCTAGGGCCTTTCCTAGCTGATGCTGAGAGGATTGGGTTCTAGTCATGTGGTGATGGGCTGGTCTATCAGAGTGAGAACTGAGCAATCTCTGCCATACCCATAGCTTACTCTGACTGTTCCTTTTACTTATATATTTTCTAGATCTCAAGTCTCTAACGTGGATTGACCTCCCAATCTACCAAGATTGGAAGCCAAAGGGTCACATTTTTCCCTTGCCCCTCAACTTTCTCTTCATAATTGCTGAGGGACACAGGGCCCTGGGTGGGGCTTTGGTTTCCCGGGCGTTTCCGCACCCTCCTCAGCTCCCCGCCATGGAGTGGCTTCGGTCACCCAGGCTTTATTGTGGTCGGCGGGGAGGGTTCTGTGGGGGCGCTTGGTTATGGCCTTGGCCTTGCTCGGGGCCTTGGGGCTGTTCGGCCAGGCAGCTTGGGGAACAACAACAACAACAACTATATTGTTATTAAAAAACGTGTTCAACTTCCTGCCTTTCGAAATGATACTAGCCAAAGAAATATAGCAACACAGCTCACAGTTACGGCCTTAGCAGATGATGATCTGTTCCCTAATGATATGTGTGAAAATGGTCATAACACCGACAAAATAGAAAGTATGGTGGTATATGCTTCTACAAATGGAATATTAAATAATTACTGTGCTAAAGAAAATAACATCCCAGCAGCTACCAGAGCTAGTAAGAATGTAGGCATAAAGATAAAGCTTCAAACCCTAGACAAATAGACTATGTGTACTGTATTGTATAATTATTGTATTGTATTTACCTAATTGTAGTTTACAGGAGTTGAGCTAAGCTCGTGTTGTCCCGTCTCTCAGTCTACTTTTTATCCAATATTTTCTTGAAAATATGGATGTTCCTTGCCCCTACCACCTCCTCTTCCAGCCCATTCCATTTGTCAATACATTTATAGGGGAAGCTAAACTTCCTGATATCATTCTTGCAGGTAAGTCTTTTTACTTTGTAGCTGTGGCCTCTAGTTATTCCTGTATCCATAATTAATATATCCTCCCTATCCAGCCTCTCCAGCCCCCGGGTGCATTTGTACATCATTATCATGTCTCCCCTCTCTCTCCTCTCTTTTAGACTTGGTAGATTTAATTTGTCTAGCCTCCCTTCATATGGCAGTTCTCTGAGACTTGGAACCAATCTAGTAACTGCTCTCTGGATTCTTTCTAAGTTGTGAATATGCTTCTTTAGATGCGGGGACCACACCACTGCTGCATACTCCAATCTTGGTCTAATCATACTCTTCATAATTTTCACTACCATGGTCTCATCCAAGTAGTTCAGAGCAACTTTCATATTCCCGGCCATTGCATACATTCCGCTAAAGAGCTTGTTAATATGTTTCTCTGGCGACAAATTATCTTGTATAATCAACCCTAAATCCTTTTCTTTTTTGGCCTTGCTAATTATATTATCTCCCATCCTGTACTCCCAATTTGGTCTATTCACACTTCTTCCCATATTTAACACATGGCATTTACTTATATTAAATTTCATTTTCCACTTGGTGCTCCATTCGTATATTTTATCTAAATTCCCTTGCAGCTCCTCACAACTACTTTTATTTGTTATTTGTCTCATAATTTTTACATCATCTGCAAACATTGACATGTAGGAGTTTATGCCTATCAGCAGGTCATTCATGTACATAAGGAACATGAGAGGTGCCAACACAGATCCCTGCGGCACACCACTCTCAACTTTCCGCCACGATGAGTAAGTTCCTCTAATGTTGGTCCTCATTTCCCAATCTGTTAAATAGCTCTCCATCCATTTCAGCAAACTCCCCCTGACACATCCTAGTGTTTCAAGCTTAGATAACAATCTCTTATGTGGTACCTTATGGAATGCTTTGGAAAGGTCTAAGTAGACGCAGTCCACCCATCCGCCTCTTTCTTGGAGTACATCTATCACCCTACTGTAATAACATAGCAAACTGGTAACACAAGATGTCCCTTCTCTGAATCCAATTTGCTTTGGGGTTATTATCTTCTTTCTCTCCAACATTTTCATCCATCTCTTCCTAATTAGCTTTTCACAAATCTTGCATACAATACTAGTAAGTGAAACTGGTCTATAGTTTAGAGGGTCCTCAGGGTTTCCATTCTTGTATATCGGAATGATATTAGCTCTTTTCCATTCAACAGGAACCTGTCCTTTATCTAAGGAAGCTTGAATTATGTCCCTCACTGGCTCCACTAATTGCTCTGCACACTCCTTTAAAACCCAGGCAGACACTTCATCCGGTCCCATAGCTTTCCTTACTTCAAGTCCTCTCATCGCAGATAATCTCTAGTTATTTCAATCTTACTAAGACCACTCTCCAGTACTCCCGCCTGTGGTCGTCAAAACCTTCCTCTCTAGTAAAAACTGACCCCAATTTGTTATTCATTACCTCGCACATGTCCGATACATTTTCATACGTCCTAGCATCAACTCTTAATTTAGTAATTTGTTTCTTTACCTTCAACTTACTGTTTATATATTTATAAAATAATCTAGGGTCACTTTCACATTTATTTACTATGTTCTTCTCATAGTTCATTTTAACTTGCCTAATTATGTTAACATATCTATTCCTCTCCTGTTTATGTTTATATTTATTCCGATTACTCTCAGTGTTCCTTCTTCTTAATCTAGCCCAAGCTGCATCACGCCTACCCAAAGCTCTTTTGCATTTCAAATTAAACCAATCTTTCTGCTTAGTAAAATTTTCAGTTTTATATCTTGGGACAAACAGATTGGTTCCTACTCTATAAATTTCGAGGAATCTACTATATTTACCTTGTACGTCCTGTTCCTTCAAAATAAGATCCCAATCTACTCCCTCTAAATATCTTTTCAAGGATTTTACTATATTAAATCGTCATTTATGTAGCTATTGTCTAATCTATTGGCATTACTCGAGGTCAACTTCCATTTTAGTAATAGGTGATCACTTTTACCTACAGGACATAGATAGTTTATATCACTAATTTCGTGAGGATCTTGTATATTACTCATTCTTGTATTTTCCTTCACATGTTGTGCAAGTACATTTTCCGTAACCAACTCCACTAGCCGACTTCCCCAAGATCTCTGATTTGGCCCTGCATCTCCCGATTCCCAATCAACCTCACTACAGTTAAAATCTCCTACCAAGATCAATCGATTCTTCCTTAAAAGCAATCTTCTCAACGACTGAATCAGTGGCGGCTGGCCTATCAGAAGTGAGAACTGAGCGATCTCTGCCATACCCATAGCTTACTCTGACTGTTCCTTTTACTTATATATTTTCAAGATCTTAAGTGACGGCGTCTCTTCCCAATCTACCAAGATTGGAAGCCAAAGCGTCACATTTTTCCCTTGCCCCTCAACTTTCTCTTCATAATTGCTGAGGGGCACAGGGCCCTGTGTGGGGATTTGGTTTCCCGGGCGTTTCTGCACCCTCCTCAGCTCCCCGCCATGAGTGGCTTCGGTCACCCAGGCTTTATTGTGGTCGGCGGGGAGGGTTCTGTGGGGGCGCTCGGTTATGGCCTTGACCTTGCTCGGGGCCTTGGGGCTGTTCGGCCAGGCAGCTTGGGGAACAACAACAACAACGACTGAATCATATCCTCGACCATCTCCTCAAACTCCAACTCCCTCCATGCTCTGGTCTTTGGTGGCATGTAAGCTACTGCTATGTCTAGCTTTTTTCCTTCTATATCATTGAGTTCAACTGCCATTATTTCTGCCTTGTCATTATTTAACTCCACGTGCTTTGCTGTCATAGGGTTCTTAACTAATACTGCCACTCCACCTCCCCTTTTACCCTTTCTATCAATCTCCATATATATCCTTCACTAAACACTATGTTGCTGTCAAAGTCCTGGTTCAGCTTTGTCTGTCAAACAGACTATCTATGGTTGATCTGTTCTTAATATATCATCTAACTCTACCTTTTTACTGTTTATTCCATCTATATTAGTGTAGTAGCACAGTATATTTGAATCCACCTCCTTGTTTCTCTTCCCTCTCTGCCTCCTACCAGGTTCACCTCCTCCTCCATCCCTTCCCTGACCTAGTTCCACCTCCCCTGCTAATTCTATTCCCCTCCCCCCCCCCTCCACAACCTCCCATACCCCCTCTCTCTCCCTCTGTTCCACCTTCTCCACCATATCCTGGCTCTCTCTCCGGTCCCCTGCTCCCTGCATTATCTCTCGCTCCGTCTCCTCGCTTTGACTTCGTACTTGTCTCTCTGTCTCTTTCCCTCTCACTCCTCTTACTTTCGGTTCTTGGTGGCTCCTGATGTACCACTTCCTTACTTGCCCTTCCCTTATTCTCAAAAAAAAAATCTTCTTTTGCGCTTCAGACAACTTTCCATTCTCTTCATCAGCCTTAGCTTGGAGTTCCCTTAACTGTTCTCGTTCTTCTACACTTAGGTCCTTTTTTACCCTTATATGATTCAGCTCTGTCAAATTTAATTTCCAGCTCACATTGGCTACTGCTTCTGCTGTTGATCTAAACTTTAGTTCCACTCTTAGTGGTCTCATCTCGCCCTTCTTATATTTTCCTAACCTTCTCACCTCCTCCAGTTCTTTTACCCATCCATAACCCTCGTCTAAGTAATCCAGTATCCCCTTGACTTTCACAAAATCCCTTTCCTTTCTTACCTTCATATCTGCCAGGTGCTCTTCCACATCTCCAAAGATTATTACACACTTACCTCTATCTATTGTCTCTCTCACTACCTTCTCTTTCTTCTTTAAAACTTGCACTACATTTTTTTCAAACTCTTTCTTTTCCTTTTCTCTCTCTTCCTTCTGCTCCTTCACAATTTCTTCAAGGGCTACCATCGTGGCACTCCCTACCCTTGTCCACTCATTTTTTACCTCACTAATTCCTTTTACTTCCTCACTCAAGTGGCCCTCATATTCCTTAAGCTGAGCCTTGAGTGCCACATTTTCCACCGCTAACTCGTCTACTCTGGCCATCACTGCCTCTAGGCCGTCACTTACTGGCCTAGGCCTATGGTAAGTAATCTTCTCATAATACGTATTTATACGTCTTTTCCTCACAATATGTATTTATTGGATGTATTTGGGGCGAAGTGGGTACTTGAGGGGTGGCTGGACGAATTTAGAACCTAGGCCTTGGCTAGGCCTAAAAATTTTCGCATGATAGAAACAATGCCCCAATCTACAGTATTTATGGTTAGGACTGTCATTTAGCCATGTCTACATTATTATTTACAATACATAAGATTTAGGCCTAGGCTACTTGATGTAGCCTAGACAAAAAAATGTTTTCATAGCCTAACACTGGGAAAAAGTGTGGTAATTGGGCCTTTTTTTTCTAGTTATTAAAAACTTATTCTATGGTGTATTATATGATACAGTATAATGCATAAAATTTAATTTGTGTACAATAAAACATGTTTTCATAGGCAAAAAATAGAAAAAGACGCAAATATTGGCATGAGCACGGAACCGATTGAATTTTCCCCATGAGAACAGTGCCCCGATCTTGGCTGTTTCAATCCTAGCTCTATTTCTGCGGAACCGATTAGCAGCTAGGATATAAACGTGGAAATAAAGAAGACCCGCTAAATTATCGACCGGTATCCTTAACGAGTGTTATATGCAAGCTTTGTGAAAAGATTATTAGAAAAAGATGGGTAGGTATGTTGGAGGAGAGGGAAATAATTTCAAACAAGCAGTTCGGGTTCAGAAAAGGTCATTCGTGTACCACAAACTTGTTGAGTTACTATGATAGGGTAATTGACATTGTACAAGGGTTGTTGTTGTTGTTGTTGTTCCCCAAGCTGCCTGGCCGAACAGCCCCAAGGCCCCGAGCAAGGCCAAGGCCATAACAGAGCGCCCCCACAGAACCCTCCCCGCCGACCACAATAAAGGGGTGACCGAAGCCACTCCATGGCGGGGAGCTTGAGGAGGGTGCGGAAACGCCCGGGAAACCAAAGCCCCACCCAGGGCCCTGTGCCCCTCAGCAATTATGAAGAGAAAGTTGAGGGGCAAGGGAAAAATGTGACGCTTTGGCTTCCAATCTTGGTAGATTGGGAGGTCAATCCACGTTAGAGACGCCGTCACTTGAGATCTAGAAAATATATAAGTACAAGGAACAGTCAGAGTAAGCTATGGGTATGGCAGAGATTGCTCAGTTCTCACTCTGATAGACCAGCCCATCACCACATGACTAGAACCCAATCCTCTCAGCATCAGCTAGGAAAGGCCCTAGAAAGCCGCCTTTGGCGGGGGGATAGCTCCCCTATTTCAACCCTTTTCGGGGTTGGGCACCCGCCATCAAGGGTAGATTGTATTTACTTAGATTTCAAGTAGGCATTTGATAAGGTGCCTCATAAGAGATTGTTGTGGAAGCTCAGGACTGTGGGGCGGGTTGAGGGAGTATTATTAAAGTGGATGGAAAACTATTTAATTGGGAGGGAAATGCGAACAGTAATAAAAGGAAAGTTCTCCTCGTGGAAAAGGGTAAAAAGCGGAGTGCCTCAAGGATCGGTGTTGGCCCCAATCATGTTTTTGGTTTTCATCAACGACCTTCAAATGGGAATAGGTTCATATATATCTATGTTTGCTGATGATGCAAAATTAATGAAGCATATTACAAGTAGGAGTAGTTGTGAAGAATTACAGAGAGACTTAGATAAGTTATATCAGTGGAGTCAAACTTGGAAAATGGAATTCAACACGAGTAAGTGTCAGGTTCTTGAGATGGGAAAAAGTAAATATAGACCTTCTTGGGGATATAAAATAGGAGATGAAATAATTATTAAAGCTGTGAAAGCAAAAGACCTAGGGGTAGTTGTGGCAGACAGCTTGTCACCTGAACAGCATATAAATAAAATAACTGGTGAAACCTATGCAGTGTTGACTAACATGAGAATAGCTCTGAATTAATTAGATGAAGAGATGTTAGCAAAAATAATAGGGACAATAATACGACCAAGACTGGAGTATGCAGCAGTGGTGTGGTCTCCACACCTTAAACTGGAAAGAGTTCAGAGAGTTGCCACTAAGATGATAGCTAGCCTTAGACCCTGCCATATGAGGAGAGATTGGAGAGGCTAATCTGCCGACGCTGAGGGAGAGGAGAGAGAGAGGTGACATGATCATGATGTTTAAGTGTGTGAAGGGTTTTGAGAAGATCGATAAGGGAGATTTTGTGGTGAGGGACGAGGGAAGAACCAGGGGTCATGAATGTAAGTTGAGGAAAGTTGTATGTAAGTCTGATGTAAGAAAGTTCAGCTTCCCGTATAGAAGCATTGATTGTTGGAATAAGTTGGATGGGGAGGTGGTGGGAGCAAGAAATATCCAAACTTTTAAAGCAAAATTGGATAAATGTAGAGAGAGAGACAGGACAACACGAGCTTAGGCTCAAATCCTGTATACGACAATTAGGTGAGTACTACTCACACACATACAGTACACACACACACGCACTCACTCTCACTCTGTTTTTAACTATCTATAGTATCTATATATTTAACTATATCTATCTATCAATCTATCTTTTTAACATAGTATCATATATTTAACTATATCTATCTATCAATCTATCTATATATCCTCCTTACAAACTTCAACATTCGTATGACATAAACCAAAATTAATTTCTTCATCTGTTTTTACTTCTAAAGTTAGTTTTCTTCAAAATTCCTTAAAATTACCTTGTCGAGTCTGGTAAACATAGTTTTAATATAGGCTACTTATAAAGTATTTAGAAGGGGGAAATAATTTGGAAACACAGTGCGATCTTCCCCATATCTCACTCAAATGTATACTGACCTGTGAGGGTAGTGCGAAAATTAACCCTAACTTTGCCGACGTCACAGAATTTAAAGGTCCCATCCGTGCGGCCTGGTACTCTCGGTGGCCTCGCCTCGGGGCTTCCATTCTTGTATATCGGAATGATATTAGCTCTTTTCCATTCAACAGGAACCTGTCCTTTTATCTAAGGAAGCTTGAATTATGTCCCTCACTGGGTCCACTAATTGCTCTGCACATTCCTTTAAAACCCAGGCAGACACTTCATCCGGTCCCATAGCTTTCCTTACTTCAAGTCCTCTCATCGCAGATAACAGCTCATCTCTAGTTATTTCAATCTTGTTAAGACCACTCTCCAGTACTCCCGCCTGTGGTTCGTCAAAACTTTCATCTCTACTAAAATCCGACCCCAATTTGTTATTCATTACCTCGCACATGTCCGATACATTTTCATACGTCCTAGATTCTACTCTTAATTTAGTAATTTGTTTCTTTACCTTCAACTTACTGTTTATATATTTATAAAACAATTTAGGGTCACTTTCACATTTATTTACTATGTTCTTCTCATAGTTCATTTTAACTTGCCTAATTATGTTAACATATCTATTCCTTTCCTGTTTATATTTATTCCGATTACTCTCAGTGTTCCTTCTTCTTAATCTAGCCCAAGCTGCATCACACCTACCCAAAGCTCTTTTGCATTTCAAATTAAACCATTCTTTCTGCTTAGTAAAATTTCCAGTTTTATATCTTGGGACAAACAGATTGGTTCCTTCTCT
Source organism: Paralithodes platypus (assembly GCA_032716605.1). Taxonomy (NCBI): domain Eukaryota; kingdom Metazoa; phylum Arthropoda; class Malacostraca; order Decapoda; family Lithodidae; genus Paralithodes; species Paralithodes platypus. The sequence continues at coordinate 22,357,481 of CM064511.1, read as the reverse complement.
ATAAATTTCGAGGAACCTACTATATTTACCTTGTACATCTTGTTCCTTCAAAATAAGATCCCAATCTACTCCCTCTAAATATCTTTTCAAGGATACATAATCAGCTTTACTATAATTTAGTCTGCCATGTATATAGCTATTGTCTAATCTATTGGCATTACTCGAGATCAACTTCCATTTCAGTAATAGGTGATCACTTTTGCCTACAGGACATAGATAGTTTATATCACTAATTTCGTGAGGATCTTTTGTAAAAATCATATCGAGTTTAGAACGTTCGTTATTACCCCTCATTCTAGTATCTGTAATTTTAGTTGTTGCTTGCATGATCTTGTACTGTAGTAACCTTTGACTGATAACTTTGTTTATCTAAATATAATCCTGCTCGACTAGCCTACAGTGACACCAGCGCCATCAGTTGATACAGTATATTAACCCCTAGTGTGCAGTTACACTTTATTTTTATATAATCTCTATTTGGTGAATTGTATATTTAGTCACATATTCTATTATATATATATATATATATTTGTTTTGCGTTTTTAGGTAGGTTATCACCCCTGGTAGCCTACTTCTGCATATTTCATACTTTTTTGTTTGTGGTTATTTTTGTTTTTGGTTAGTCTAGGCTATCATCCCTGGTGGCCTATTTCTGCGTACGGTACTTCAATTTTTAAATTTTCAGTTAGGCTATCACCGCTGGTGGCCTATTTCTGCGTACCGGTATTTCATAATTTTTGTTTTCGGTTAATTTTGTTTTCGGTTAGTCTAGGCTATCATCCCTGGTGGCCTATTTCTGCGTACTTCAATTTTTAAATTTTCAGTTAGGCTATCACCGCTGGTGGCCTATTTCTGCGTACCAGTATTTCATAATTTTTGTTTTCGGTTAGTCTAGGCTATCACCGCTGGTGGCCTATTTCTGCGTACCGGTATTTCATAATTTTTGTTTTCGGTTATTTTTGTTTTCGGTTAGTCTAGGCTATCATCCCTGGTGGCCTATTTCTGCGTACTTCAATTTTTAAATTTTCAGTTAGGCTATCACCGCTGGTGACCTATTTCTGCGTACCGGTATTTCATAATTTTTGTTTTCGGTTAGGATAGGCTATAACCCCTGGTGGCCTATTTCTGTTTAAATAAACATAAAATTGTTTTCGGTTCGGCTATCACTGCGTATTCAAATTTAATTTTGTTTTGTTTTAATTTTTGGTTAGGCTATCACCGCTGATAACCTATTTGTGTGTATTTCAACATTTTTGTTTTCGGTTAGGCCTATTTAAGTAAGTGAAGCGACCTGAAGGGAGTGAAGTGTTTTTAAAGTGAGTTTAGTGTTTTTAAAGTGAGTTAAGTGTTTTTAAGTGAGTGAAGTGAACTGAAGAAAGTGATCGTCACCATGCCTCGTGCCTGTACGAACTGCGCCGGTAGGTTTGGTGCTTCCATGTTTGCTCCTGCCGATCCACAAGTCTGCCGACTCTGCCAGCAACGAGGGGATTTGACAGCAAAATTGGATGAAGCCCTCAACAAGATCAACGCCCTCACCAGGAAGCTGGAATCACTCCAAGAGTTTGTAACACTCAACGTTGGAGTATCACTAACTCAAATTGTTTCAACTCCAGCATCCACCACCGCCCCAACGTCATCTGCCAACAATCCAACACCTGCAGTAGACACTGCAGCAGATGCTTCTGATGAACCTGAGCCGACATCAAACCAGGACAGCCGCCCTGTTCACCTTAGTCTCTCCCCCACTCCTCGTGCAAGAAGCCTGCTAGCACGAACAGTACCAACCCCTCGCCCCCGTTCTAACCACTCCTCTCCCCGACCTGTACGTAGAGTCCCGCCACCACAGGTTTCCGGATTTACACCAGTGAGGAACGGTGCACGGCCAACGCAGAAAAGGTCTCCTCTACCAGTCACAATGTCCAACAGATTTGAGATATTGGTAGAGATGGAAGACGAACCAGAAGAGACCAGGCTCGTTGGGGATTCCATCCTACGAGGACAGGTCGAAGAGTTCTGCGACAGAGTCCCAAATCAACGAAAAAGATTTTGCATCCCAGGAGCTGGACTGGACGACATTGTGGAAGCCTTCGAAGATACCACAAAGGATGCAAATGAAAATACCCTTTTTGTCATCCATGCTGGTTCAAATGACGTCATGCGCACCAGATCCGAAGAGTTGATGGAGAAATATCGCAAGATGATCCAGCACTACAAAAACAAGTCAAGGAATATCATCATCTCAGGCATTCTCCCCAAGATCGACGCACCTGACAAATTCTACGAGAAGGCTTTCAGCACAAATAGCCGACTAAAACATTTGTGTCTGAGGGAAGAAGTTGAATTCATCAACCTCTGGGACAACTTCTACAACCAGCCTACTCTGTTCCGCAAGGATGGCACTCATCTAAACCCTGTGGGTTCAGCACGCATGGGTCGTCTCCTACACGAAGCAGTCCGCAGCCATGGATCAAAAAACGCCATCCGAGAAGAAGCAGCAGTGACATAAATCATCCAACGCCAAGAAAAAAACAGAGGCAACCGAGGACCACCAGCGATAAGGACCGAAGACAGCGAGGACCGAGGACAGCCATGAACATAAATGTAGATCCGACAAGAACCAAAAATATTATTAAAGAGCGTTCCGTGAGTTCTAAAATAAAAAATTTAAAGGTTTTCTATGCAAACGCTCGTAGCATACGCAATAAATTTTCAGATTTAGAGGAGCTAGTGTTTACAGAAAATTATGATGTGATTGGCATAACAGAATCTTGGCTCAATACAGAAGATAGAGACTTTTTAGCAGAGTATTCACTTCCCGGTTATGTAATGTTTGAGAAAAGCCGAATAAATCGAAATGGAGGTGGCGTTTTACTTTATATCAAAGAAAGTCTTAACCCTACCCTCTTGTCAAAACCTCAAATTGTGAACGTCGACGCATCTTTTGTGCTAATAAAGAATAATAAAGGTACCAAAATAATACTTGCATTAATATACAGACCTCCAGCTCAATCAGTGCAAACTGACCGAGAAATTTACGAACAAATTGCAGATGTAAGTAACTCACAAGATACCGTAATTTTTGGTGACTTTAATTTACCTGTGACCAAGTGGGGCGATACTCTTACTTCACACTCCGGACATGACTTGTATACGAACTTGCAAGAGAGTTCGCTTTATCAATTTGTTGGAACGCCGACCCGTGGTAATAACGTTCTTGACATTGTACTTGCAACAAAAGAAGAATTAATAGAGAATTTGAATGTTGGTGATGAATTCAGTAACAGCGACCATCGTACGATAACTTTCACTTTAAAGTTTACTAGTAACGAACCAAATAGTAGCATCGAAAAAGTCCCTAATTTCAAGAAAGCAAACTTCCATAAACTTAGAGCTATGTTTAAAGAAACTGACTGGAGCTTTTTAATTCACAATAACGACATAAATACATCTTGGAAGTTATTCGAAGCCACTTACCTAAAAGCAGTGCAAGACTGCATACCATCAAAAACTCGGCGTCCAGGCCATAATAATAAGCCCAAATGGTGGAATAAAGATATTTCAAACTGCCTGCTTGCTAAAAAATTTGCTAATGATAGATTAAAATCCTCACAAAATGACGAAGAACGGCTGAAATTTGTAGAGCTACGACGCAAAGCCAAAAAGTTAATTAAGCAAAGTAAAAAGACCTTAGAGTTACATATTGCGAATCAAAGTAAATCAAACCCGAAAGAATTCTATAGTTATATCAGAAAGAAAAAAGTCGTTACTTCAACTGTTGGACCGTTAGTCGATGAAAATGGAGAATACACCAAAGACGAAGAACAAATGAGTAATGCCCTCAATACCTTCTTTGCATCAGTTTTTACAACAGAAGACCTCAGTGATATCCCTACACCATCGCCGATTCAGATTGATAATTCAGATGTTCTAAGCAATATCACCGTTACAGAGAGAGAAGTATTGAATTGTTTAGATAAACTCAAGGTAAATAAAACGCCTGGACCTGATACAATCTCGCCTAGAGTTCTAAAGGAAGCTAAGGATGAGCTCTCTAAACCACTGACATTACTATTCAATAAATCCTTGCAGTCTGGAACTATGCCCGATCAGTGGAAGCTAGCCAACGTAACACCGATATTCAAAAAAGGCAGCAAATCCCTACCCAGTAACTATCGTCCAATTAGCTTAACCTCAGTTGTATGTAAAATGCTAGAAACGGTCATACGAGACAGACTCGTAAATCACTTAGAGGAAAATAACATACTTAAAGATACTCAACACGGCTTTCGTAAAAAACGTTCCTGTTTAACAAACCTCTTAGACTTCTTCCACGATATCCTCAACCTCTACGATGAGAGTAAAGCTGTAGATATTATATACCTTGATTTTCAAAAGGCCTTTGACAAAGTTCCCCACAAACGTTTACTGCTAAAACTAAAAGCGCATGGAATACAAGACGGTGTGTTGAAATGGATAGAAAATTGGCTCAGCGACAGAAAGCAAAGAGTAGTCATAAACGGTAAGGCATCAAAATGGACCAATGTAAGTAGCGGGGTACCCCAGGGATCGGTACTAGGACCAATTCTCTTTCTAATTTACATCAACGACATAGATGAGGGTCTCACCTGTACAATCTCAAAATTTGCTGACGATACAAAAATTGCAAATAGCGTACTCTCAAAAGAACAAGTTGACGATATGCAACACAATCTAGATAAATTGTCATGTTGGGCCCAAATTTGGCAAATGAGTTTCAATGCGGATAAATGTAAAGTACTACATATCGGATACCTAAATGAGAAAGCAAACTATTCGATGAATGGCACTCAGCTTAAGAATGTAAACAGAGAAACCGATCTGGGAGTAACAATATCGAGTAACCTAAAACCGAGTCAACAATGTTCAGAAGTTGTTAAGAAGGCAAACAAAATAATTGGCTTTATAGGCAGGTCATTTGAGCATAAATCCAAAGAAGTTATCCTAACCCTTTACAATTCATTAGTCCGCCCTCTTCTGGAATACTGCGTTCAATCCTGGTGCCCTTATTACCAAAAAGATATAAACAAGCTAGAACGAGTTCAACGTAGAGTTACCAAAATGATACCTAGCCTAAAGAACAAACCATACGAAGAGCGTCTTAGAGAATTAAATCTATTTCCTTTAACCCAGCGCAGATTAAGAGGTGACTTAATTCAAGTGTTCAAAATCATCAAAGGCATCGACAATATGAACTGTAGTAAGTACTTCACTATCGACCAATCTAATTACACGCGGGGAAACGGTTGCAAAATTATTGGTAAATCTTTTAACTCACACGAATCTAAGAATTTCTTCTTCAATCGAGTTGTCAACTTGTGGAATGGGCTTCCCCGAAACGTTATAGACTGCATCACCGTTGATTCATTTAAACTCCGCCTAGACAAATATCTCGCATCAAACCCGCGACTGACTGCGTTTGTAAATGAATAACTTTATTTTATCCCCCCCTCAGTTACTAACCCATCTGTCCCCTACTAACTTCCTAATCCTGCCACGGACATTAGTTCCAGGGCAGTAATTCCCTTTCCAATGTTCCCTTACCCACTCTAAACCACTGTTTGGACACTTGATCCTCAGTGTTTTGGAGGACAAGCAACCTAGAAGGGTCACTAGATCTGTTGTTGCTTGATTTCCTTTGTACTCCTTTGTTATTCTCCTTCACATGTTGTGCAAGTACATTCTCCGTAACCAACTCTAATAGCCGACTTCCCCAGGATCTCTGATTTGGCCCTGCATCTCCCGATTCCCAATTAACCTCACCACAGTTGAAATCTCCCACCAAGATCAATCTATTCTTTCTTAAAAGCAATCTTCTCAATGACTGAATCATATCCTCAACCATCTCCTCAAACTCTAACTCCCTCCATGCTCTGGTCTTTGGTGGCATGTAAACTACTGCTATGTCTAGCTTTTTTCCTTCTATATCATTGAGTTCAACTACCATTGTTAATTAGCTCAATGGCCGTGTTCACCACTCACCCGTATGTAAACGACAGACTCCATCCTGACAGCTAGCCCGCCTAATCGGTCCGGTTGTGACGTCATCTCTTACACGTCAGCATATAGTAGACCACGCAATTTGGCGGGAAACTAGTTGGGCAAACTCCTGTGTCGATCGTCTGCTCACATATATAACCTTATTGCACTCCCACACACATTAACATATTTGCCTATGTTAACACTCTCGTCCTCTTCTTTTAATGTGGGCGACCTGTAAATCACACTCGCCCTTCTTGGTATGTAGTACAGCCACATACAAATATGTGATACCACAAAGAAGTTATCCCATTTAATCCCGGCTGACTGCAGCCCGCAGCCGCCCGGGTGAGGCGCCTTTTTTCGTCAAGCAATCAGCCAGTTGCTGTGACGTCTCCACCCAAGATACCTCTTCAATTTCTCCCCTGTCCACCATGTCCCGCAGCACTGCAATGTCGATCCTCAATCTCCTGTCGTCCACATTTTTGCATGAGTGGAGTGCATCTACTAAGCTCTTATTATCCACCTAACATTTTATTCTGTAGCTTCCACCCCCAGATATTTCACTTAAAATGCTGGAGGTAAACAGCAGCTTCCGCACACTCAAGTAATGCTAGCGTCTCTGCAGATAAAGTGGACTTGACGACTCTTCTTATCTTCCTAGTCTGCCAAAATATTGGGCATCTCTTATCATCGGCATCTCTCAGAAAGATCACAAAGCCACCCTGGGAACCATTACCTGCGAGGTTGGCAAACGAGGCATCCGAGAAACATTCCAGATGGCAGTCATGGATGGGTCCCAATCTAGGAATATACAGTTTCATGTTATCTGTCTTCACCCTGTCAATCACCTTGTTGAGCCTGAGCAATTCTGCAACAGTAGCTTGTTTACTGGCCACACTTAACTCACACACGTCAAAGGCGATGTCAGGCCTAGTGTGAGTGGCTATCCAATTCAACTGTCCAATTAATGCTCTATACTCAGACGTCTCTGATTCAGACAATTCTCCCGTTTTTACCAGTGCTCGCTGTCTGCTGATTGTGATTGGTAATAAGGATGAAGCGTACTGGAACTGATCAAGAGTTATGCTGCCATCGCTTTCAGATATGATGTTCAAACCCACATATCTAAAGGCTCTTGACTCCGAGCTGCCGACCAGGAACACTTGACTCACTGGTTCTATCACGTGTCGCTCAAATTCCTGTGTGCCGGCGCAGAGAAAATCGTCCACGTATATACATATGATGCCATCAACGTTGCCCCTATTACTCCAGAAGAACAATGCTGAATCCAAGGATGACATTTGAGCTCCAAGACACAACAGCTGATCCTTAACCCGCAGATACCAGTGCCTGGCAGCATCACATACACCGTAAACTGTATTCTTTAACCTCCACAGCCTACCATCAGCATACTCTGGAGGAGGGCGTAGATAAATAACTCCTTCAATCATGTTCCCTTGCAGACACCACCCATAACGAGGGGCGTCGCGCTCCTTGGTGCCGCTAGAGGAGCGGCGAACACATCCAAAGGTATCCAAAGGTATAGGCCGCTTCACATCCATAGAAAGGGAAATTGAAAGGGAACTGGTGGAATATAGTTTGGAGGGTTTTGAGTTATATGAGAGAAATGCTATTAGAGCAGAGGTAGGAAGAGGACTGTTTATTTATGAAAGAAAAGAGCTCAAGGTTAATGAGGTGGATATGAGACAGCAGTATTGTGAGTATTTGTGTATTGAAGTAAAATGTGCAAGAGGATCAATTCTAATTGCCTCTATATATAGAAGCCCAAATAATAGCAGGGGAGAGGATGATAACCTACTGAAAGCAATGGAGGAAATAGATAATAGAGAGAACAAATATAAAATTTTGATTGGAGATTTCAATTTGCCAAGGATCAACTGGGCAAATTGTACTACTCCAGCGGGACAGGGTAGCCTGGAAAATAAGTTTATAGAGAAAGTGAGAGATTGTTTTTTAACGCAACATATTATAGAGATGACAAGATATAGAGATGGGACGCAGGGGAGTGTACTTGATTTGATTTTTAGCAATGAAGAGGATATAGTGGAACATGTTAATGTGGATAGCCCTATAGGTCATAGTGGCCATGCCTGTATAAGCTTTAGTTGTAACATTAAATCAGAGAGGGATAATAGAAGCAATAGAAAAATATACATGTATGATAGAGCAGATTATGAGCTGCTGAGACGGTGTTTGGACATTGACTGGGGGGAATACTTGAACGGTGAAGACGCTGAAGGAATGTGGAGGATAGTTAGAGTCAAACTGGAGAATGCTGTATCCAAAAGTGTACCAGTAAGGGAATATAAGGATAAAACAAAATTGAGGAAAAGAACGAACCCAGAATTGCCAGTGAAAAGAAAGCTTTGGACATTGATTAGAAGAAAGAAACGATTGTGGGAAAGATTAAAATTTTTAAAAAAGAACAGGGGGTCTAGTATAGAAGCTAAAGAAGTGGATCTGGAACGCAGACAAATAAACAATAAAATAAGGTGGGAAACAAGGAGGGGGGTGAAGGAGAGGGAGAGAGATTGCTAGAAATGTGAAGGATAACCCAAAAATATTCTGGAAGTACATTCAGGAAAAGTTAACAAGAAGAGTAGGGATCCCAGAGCTGGTAGGGGGGTTGAATGATGGGAGTAGAGCGGAGACTGATAAGGAGAAAGCAGAGGTGCTGGGGAAATACTTTGGGGGGGTACTAACAGTGGAGTCGGATGATGCAGTGCCTACTATTCCCATCAAACAGGCACCGGCACTAGAACTAATAGAGTTTTCCCATGCTAGAATAAGAAGGGCTATAGAAAAAATGAACAGAAGTAAGTCACCGGGACCAGATGGGATACACCCAAGAATCATAAAGGAAGGAGGTGAGATGTTAGTAGAGCCATTGAAAATGTTATTTGAGGTATCGTTTAATACAGGACAAATCCCGATGGACTGGAGAGAGGTGAACATAACAGCTATATTTAAGAAGGGAAAGAGAAATGACCCAGGGAATTATAGACCAGTCAGTTTGACAAGTGTTGTGTGTAAACTAATGGAAACGGTAATTAGAGAAGGAATAATGGATCATATGAAGTCAAACCAACTTTTCAGTGGGAGACAGTTCGGATTCTTACCGGGGAGGTCGACGGTACTACAGCTAATTAAGGTGGTAGATGATTGGATGCAAATTCTAGAAGATGGTGATGTAATAGACGTGGTATATTGCTATTTTATGAAGGCCTTCGATAAGGTCCCACGTAAAAGGTTAATAGAGAAAGTTAGAAGCTATAATATAGGGGAGAAATGTATGAAATGGATAGAAGCCTTCCTGAAAGATCGGAGACAGAGGGTACTGGTGAATGGAATAGGCTCGGGGTGGAGGGAAATTACAAGTGGGGTACCTCAGGGATCTGTGTTGGGACCACTGCTGTTCGTTATATTTATCAACGACTTACCTGAAGTTATAACTAATGGAAGTGAGGTATACCTGTATGCGGATGACACTAAGCTGTATAGAAGAGTGAGGAGTAAGGAAGATGTGGGTTTGCTTCAAGGAGATGTGGAGGGCATGAAGGGATGGTCTGAGCATTGGTTAATGCCTTTTCATCCAAAAAAAATGCAAGTACATGCGGATTGGGACAAGCAAGATAGACAAGGTAGGATACAGTATGTATGAAGTGATGGAGGAAGTGAATGCATAAAAGGATATAGGAGTAGTGATAGACAATAAGTTAAATTTCTCAGAACATTTAGCGGAAAAGATAAACAAAGCCAATAGAATTGTAGGGCTGATAAGGACATTTGTGTCACTTGACGAAGAAATCTTCAGGAATCTCTATACAGCGCTGGTTAGGCCGCACCTGGAATATGCGAACCAGGTGTGGGCTCCATATATGGTAAAGGATATAGAAGCAGTGGAGAAAGTGCAGAGGAGAGCTAGCAAGCTGGTACCAACGTTGAAGAACGCGGGCTATGAGCAGAGGTTGAGGACACTGGGGCTTCCGACACTGGCATATAGGAGAAAGAGAGGAGATATGATAGACTTTTAAGATAGTGTCAGGAAAGTACGATGAGGATGTGTGTGAAGGTATCTTCTTGATGCGGGAGGGAACAAGAACGAGAGGACACTAAGAAAATTTACAAAGAAAGAAATAGGCTTGAGAAGGCAAAGAACTCATTTTGTGATAGAGTGGTAAATGAGTGGAACGCACTGCGCCAGTATGTAGTCGATTCCGAATCAATAAGGAAGTTTGAAAGTAATCTTGATAAAGCATGGGGAAGACAAGATTTGAAGTTTGATTATAAAACAAAAATACAGAATAGTAAAAATTTTGCGTCTGCTACCGCCGCCGCCAACACCGTGAACGACCGCAGCAGTGCAAGTACTGGTACTGAGCTGGATACACAGGCCTAGTTTGACTTTTTCCAGAGGATCTACTGTAAGAAACTGTAAGAAATAGAGTGACAAACCCACTGGTTACCCGAGGCAAACGCAAGAGCCAGACGTACCGCTTCCTTCGAACACGTAGGCGAGTCCTTTCGTAAATCCAGTGTCCTCCTCGAAACCTCTGGCTACTAGGCGTGCTTTAACCTGACAAGCGCGAAATAGACCTAGGGGCTAGGGTAGTTATTTGTGCATTTCTAGCCTTGGATTCTGACAGAATTCGTTATATTTACAATATAGAGCATTATTTGTTTTCGGTATGCTTTTATTTTACATATATGATGTATATATGAACCTTCAAGAGTGCTAAAATAAGTGGGAAAAGCATTTGGGTGGTGAAAAACGAAGATATTGGCCACCCGGTCATAATCTCAGGCGAGAGAGAGCCACAGGCAACCCTCCTCTCTCGCTGTCTGTGAGGTAACTGAGACGAGCGGGGCGGTGTGGGCCGGTGTCTGGGTGTTACATAACGATCTTTTCTGCAACCCACTTGTGCTACATTATCGCGGGAGAGAAAAATAACCGATAAATGATGATAATAAGAGGAAAAATAAGTGATAATTGAGGAGGGGAGGGAGGGGGGAATAAGGTGGGGAAGGAGGGGAGGGGGGTGGGTGAGATTTACATGGATGAGTACTGGAGGGGAATTATCTCACCTAGAGACAAATTCCTTTGTTTTGATAGGCCCCCTTTTTTTTTTGGAAGGCTTTTTTTATGGTCTTGCTTCCGTGAGGCCTATCGCGTTCCCTATAGGAAGCCTTCCGTGAGGCCTATCGCGCTTGCCGGGTTAACAACTGGCTTGCCATTCTTTATTTTCTCAGTCATCACCCAACGGACAGAAATAGTATCTTGTCCAACGTCATTAACTTCTTCGTACAAATCATTACCCCTCCAGTTCTCAATCTCACTGTCCTTGGCCTTTAAAACATCCTCAGAATGGAACAGAATCAACATTTCAACATCATCATCTACCACTTCCCATGTGCTAAAATCCTTCTGCACATCCACCCAGCCAATACCGCCATCAGAGTCTCTTTGTAAGTTGTAACAATTTTTATACTGCCCAGTTGCTTTGCCGGCACGACTCACAATTTTTCCAGACACCGACGCTCCACTCTGCATGAATATCTCTAATCCGCTGGCCAATCTTGATCTTAGAAGCCAGACCACCAGATGTACCAGCTACTGCCGGCTGAAGGTCCACCATGTCACCATCCTCGGACTCATCATCTGGAGGGTATTGCGACACAGCTCCCGAAGACTCTTCACTGGATTCCTTCTCGCCCAACTCAGTATTGGAAACATCAACCACTGTATCCTTTCCCGGAGCCGGCGCTATACGACACTCGTGAGCTCTCACATAGATGCCCCCGTGTCTTACCAAAACTTGCTTCCCATCTCTGCCGATTACGATACCAGGGCCGTGCCACTCATGACCGTCATTTCTCTTATAAAATACTTCATCACCATTCTGTACAATGTTCGAATCACTTGGGCGCACGTTGTGCCGCAAAGCCCTGGTCAACCGCTCACAGGATTCTATCCTCAGAAATTCCTGTCTCGCCGTGTGAAGAGCATTCAAGTTATCTCTCACAATGCAGGATGGAGGCGTCCCCAATGCAGGAGGATCATTGGCCCAGACACTAGGAAACACAGGGTTGTAGCCAAAAACAAGCTGGTTAGGCGAGAAGCCCGAATAGTTCGTAAGGGCATTCCTCGCAGAAATCGCCCAAGCCAAAGCCACCTCTAAGTTACAACATGTATCTGACATGACTTTCCTCACAGTATCACCGCATTCTTACGTTCACAAACCCCATAACTCCAAGGGCTCTCAGCAGCTGTGGCCATAATCTTTATGTTAAAAGCCTCACCAAGCGTACGCATATCAGTATTGTTAAATTCACCCCCATTATCGGTAAGAAACTTCCTTAGTGGGCCAAATACAGTAATCCAGCTCCGAAACACTCCATGAAGGATGGTAGAGGCACACTTATCATTAATTACTACCGCACTGCAATATCTTGTGGCCAAGTCAACCATAACCAAAAAATACTGTCTCCCCCAAACCTTTAAGTCCATAGCCACAGTCTCATTAAATTAATTCGCCATAGGCAGGCACACCACAGGACGAGACCTAACCTTCTTGAATTTGCAACAAACTTCACAGGTTTTAGACACTTCACTTATTGACCGTTCCAAGTCAGCATTGTTAATTCCCGCATCCTTCACAAGTTTCAATAGCTTAGCCGACGTAGGGTGACCAAACTGTCTATGAAGCTTCAGTGCAGTTCCTTTCCCACCGGTTTCTAATGATGCCAGTGTAACCATACTCCTGGATTTCTGGCTTAGTCAGAACGAAATGGGCAACAGATAGTGTCCCGATGACGTAGACTCCAAACGAATGTCTTGTCCACAAACTCTCACCATGTCCGTCTCAAAATCCAACACCTTTTTCGCCTTTTTCATTGACTTTTTACTCAAAAGCAAAGGAACGTTACACTCTACCATATCCGTCACGATAGTCGCACGCATATTGCCCACCTGGCATGGCAAGGTCACTCGCTTCATCGATGGCACTGTGGCTCCATCCGCAAATGTAAAAGTCGAAGTTGAAGTGCCTTCGGTAATTTGAGCTTTTTCATAATCACTTAACTCATGAATGTAATTTTCAATCCATTCCGATCCACACACAGTTGTAGAACATCCAGTATCCAGTACAGCACAACCCTTAGCTTCATCAACAAGCTTCTGCAACTTTCCACTGTGCTTGTCATCCTCACCAGCATAACCCATAAACATGGATAAATGCACTGTCTCTTCCGCATCATCCCTTTCACAAAAATTCCCTTTATTCTCATATGCATCAGGACAATCTCTAGCCCAATGAAATTTTGAACCACAAACTGCACATTTTGACACTCTACCATCGGGCCCCAAAGGATTTTGTTTCCTGCCATATCTATGATTAAAACCTCTACCACGGCTTCTCATAGTACCTCTTCTAGCTAAAGGCCGTGCTCGACCCACACCGCCTGTATACAATGCTTCCTCCTCCTTCATGTCACTTTTACCTTCAGTAACAAACACAGGTTCACTTTTAACATTCACAACACTTGTCCCAACAGCCGCTGTCGCACCACCAAAAATACGGCACAGACCTGACTTCATATGTTCATAACTCACTTCTGTAACTGCAGACATGGCCAACTGTCTTTCATTATCAGACAAATTACAAGCGGACAACAGCATAAAGGCCTTTACTGCATCCGGTAATGTCATATCCTGTTCCGAACATTTAAAATACGTATGCTCAAACTTAGACACGAAGGCACGCATATTCATGTCACTAGGCCGCCGTAGATTATAAATGTCATGGAACGCCGCAAACTGCCGTCTTCCTTTGTCCACCAGTAACAACTCATCAAGCTTCTTTAACAATACTTCAACTCCGTCGTCTTTGTTTAAGTCCGCGGCGGGTATTTCGGACGAGGCCTCTCTTGCCCGCCCTGTTAGAGACAAGTGGATCGCCAATGCCTGTTTTTTCTTGGCCAAATCTGTCAACTCGCACCAAATGTTTATATCTTTTTTCCAGTTTTCATACCCATCCTCATTCTCCAGTTTCGGTGGCCACTTAGTTGAACACGCCATTGTTTTCCGAACTACGCTCTGCTACAAATGTTAATTAGTTCAATGGCCGTGTTCACCACTCACCCGTATGTAAACGACTGACTCCGTCCTGACAGCTAGCCCGCCTAATCGGTCCGGTTGTGACGTCATCTCTTACACGTCAGCATATAGTAGACCACGCAATTTGGCGGGAAACTAGTTGGGCAAACTCTTGTGTCGATCGTCTGCTCACATATATAACCTTATTGCACTCCCACACACATTAACATATTTGCCTACGTTAACAACATTATTTCTGCCTTCGTCATTATTTAACTCCACTTGTTTGCTGTGATAGGGTTCTTAACTAATACTGTCACTCCACCTCCCCTTTTTCCCTTTATATCATATCTATATACATTATATCCTTCACTAAACACTATATTGTTGTCAAAGTCCTGGTTCAGCTTTGTCTCCGTCAAACAGACTATTTGTGGTTGATCCTTTCTTAATATATCGTCTAACTCTACCTTTTACTGTTTATTCCATCTATATTAGTGTAGTAGCACAGTATATTGGAATCCTCCTCCTTGTTTCTCTTCCCTCTCTGCCTCCTACCAGGTTCACCTCCTCCTCCATCCCTTCCCTGACCTAACTCCACATTCCCTGCTAGTTCTATTCTCCTCCCCCCCCTGTTCCACCTTCTCCACCATGTCCTGACTCTCTCTCCGGTCCCCTGCTCCCTGCATTATCTCTCTCTCTCCGACTCCGTGCTTCGACTTGGTACTTGTCTCTCTGCCTCTTTCACTATCACTCCTCTTACTTTCGGTTCTTGGTGGCTCCTGATGTACCACTTCCTTAATTGCCCTTCCCATATTCTCCAAAACAAATTCTTGTTTTGCTCTTCAGATAACTTTCCATTCTCTTCATCAGCCTTAGCTTGTAGTTCCCTTAACTGTTCTCGTTCTTCTACACTTAGGTCCTATTTTACCCTTATATGCTTCAGCTCTGTCGAATTTAATTTCCAGCTTACATTGGCTACTGCTTCTGCCGTTGACCTAGACTTAAGTTCTACTCTTAGTGGTCTCATCTCGCCCTTCTTATATTTTCCTAACCTTCTCACCTCCTCCAATTCTTTTACCCATCCATAACCCTCGTCTAAGTATTCCAGTATCCCCTTGATTTTCTCACCATCACTTTCCTTTCTTACCTTCATATCTGCCAGGTGCTCTTCCACATCTCCAAAGATTATTACACACTTACCTCTATCTATTGTCTCTCTCACTACCTTCTCTTTCTTCTTTAAAACTTGCACTACATTTTTTTCAAACTCTTTCTTTTCCTTTTCTCTCTCTTCCTTCTGCTCCTTCACAATTTCTTCAAGGGCTACCACCTTTGCACTCTCTACCCTTGTCCACTAATTTTTTACCTCGCTAATTACTTTTACTTCCTCACTCAGGTGGCCCTCATATTCCTTAAGCTGAGCCTTGAGTGCCACATTTTCCGCCGCTAACTCGTCTACTCTGGCCATAACGACCTCAAGGCTGTCACTTACTGGCCTAGGCCTATCCACCCCGCTACCAGCGCTGCACATATCGGACAAAACTTCTACTTTTGCCCCTAACTCCTTCCTCCAATTTTCCATCACTCTCCTCCATCTCACAAGACCCATCAACTGTTTTTTCATACATGCCAACTGATCATCCTTGTCCTCGGTGGTAAAGCCTTCGAACTCGAAGTTCTCCTCATCACCAGCTAGGCTTTCACGCCTTCCCGCCATCGCGAGGTGGTCGTCTGCTAGCCTATAAACAAAATAATCGCCCCCACGATCCCTTCTCACTCCAGGAACTGTTTTAATTAATCCATATTTTCAACTACTTGGAATATCTAATTACTTAATACATGCTCATAAAACATTAATTACTTATGAAATGCTCATATAACTATCAGGAACAACACTTAGACACTCCTATGCACTTCAAACAAGGTAACTCATTGTCAGAGAGCAGCTGCGAGGTGTTGACAGCTCGGAGGTCGGCGGCCAGATGTTGACTCTTGTTGACTCTTTGTGACTCGTGTTGACTCTTGTTACACTCTTGGGTGAATCGGGCACCTGCACAATGGGGGCCACTCTTGGGAGCACTCTTTGTGACTCTTGTTACACTCTTGTTGACTCGTACAGACTCCTTGTTTATTGGCCCGGAAAATTGACCGTTATTTTTCAAATTTACTCAACTCGTGTTGGGTTCGTGTTACACTCTTGTTGACTCTCCGTGACTCGTACTTGGATGAACACGTAATGACTCTTGTTGACTCTTGGTGAATCGGGAACAGTGACCTTACTCGAGCTGGTTTTTGCCAGAGTCACAAAGATCCACGAAGAGTGTCACTCTTCGCTCACTCTTACTTGACTCTGGCGCCTACTCTTGAATGTGTGAACCATGCTTAAGTTACCCTCAACATCACTAAATACTATCACGCAATTTCCTCTATCAATTGTTTCCCTAACACATTTTCTTCTTTCTTATCACTTGTACAACTTTACTCTAAAAGTCCTTCTTTTCCTTTTCTCTTTCTTCTTTTTGTTCCTTCACTATCTCTATTTTTTCACTCTTAATCCTAGACCACTCACATTCATTTCACTGTTATCCTTCACTTCCTTACTAAAGTGACTTTCCTATTCCTTAATTTGTTCTTTTAATGCAGTGTTTTCTGCCCCAAGCTCATCCACTTTATTCACAAAAGCCCCAAAGCTATCATTTAAAGGCCTAGGCTTGTATTCACTTGCATTTGCACCATAAACTTCACATAATATAATTATCCACCTTAGCCTTTATTTCCTTTCTCCAGTTTTCAAGAATTCCTTTCCATCTGATAATAACCATCATTTACATAGGCTACATACATACTGTACATACATTACATTTTAAGACTGAGTGCTCCACACATAAGTGCAGTTTCAATCTCTTGTCCTAATGGCGGAGTTCCAGGCAACCCTGTTAAGGGCTGCTTCACTTGTCAAGTTTTTGGATTTGAGATCGGCACGTATAGTCCGATCCTAGGTCTTCCTCGGTCCACCCCTTCCTCCCTCCACAATCAGACCTGAATTTTTTCACCCGATTTTGTTTATCCATTCTCTCCACATACCCATACCATCCCAGTCTACTTGTACGCATCTCCTCGCTAATACTCTGTATACCTAAACGTCTCCTCAGCTCATCATTTGTTATTCTATCCTGCAGCCTGGCCCCACACATCCATCTCACCATTCTCATCTCATTACGTTCCATTCTGTTGACATCCTCTAGTTTAATAGCCCATGTTTCTGAGGCATACATCATTGCACTTCTAACACATGAGGCATACACCTTTCCCTTCAGGCGGAGAGGCATTCTTTTCATGGTCAGAATTGGCAGCAGTTCTCTGAACTTCCCCCAACCACATCTAATTCTAGTGACAGTGGCAGCCTCGGCCCCACCACCGGCAGAGATGATTTCTCCTAGGTAACAAAACTTGTCCACCAGCTCCAATGACTCATTTCCAAAATTCACAGCCACAGGATCATCATTTAACACAATCTCACCCTTGCACACTTCGCACTCAAATTTCTCTATTTCTGACTTATCCTTCGGCAGGGGTCTTTTTATTCTACTACAGCGCTTACTCCCATGGTGCACTCAACATCGACAGATGCTACACTGAATCGAGTTAGCGCCCACACCCTTTCCACACACTGCACATGGGTATGCACCGCTCTTTTCCACATTGCCTCATCTCAATCTACAATGTATAACCTTGGTTTTGTTAATATTAACTCTTAAACCCTTGCTCGCCATGCCCTCTCTCGATCTTCTGAATTTGGCCTCAGCATCTTGCGCATAGTCAGCTATTAGTACTAAATCGTCTGCATAAAACAATTCCCACAGGAGTCCGGATCTAAAATCTCTAGACAGTGCCTCGAGGTCCATAATAAAGAGGAGGGGGCTTAACACTGAACCCTGATGAACTCCAACACGGACTGTGAACTCCTCACTCAGTACACCTTTCACCCTCACCGCAGTTCGCGAATCCTCATACATCTTCATTATCACACGCACCAGCCACTCTTTCACACCAAGTTTCCTCATAGCCCACTGCACAACATCTCTAGGCACCCTGTCAAAGGCCTTCTCCAGGTCTACAAACACAAAGTAAAGATTCCTGCCTATTAGTAAGTATCTTTCCTGTATCTACCTGACTATGAAAATAGCATCAGTTGTACCACGTCCTGGCATAAAACCAAACTGCATATCATCAATGGAGATGCTTTGCCTGATCAAACCCTCAAAGACTCTCTCACAGACCTTCATGATTTGGTTAAGCATTTTCAGGCCCCTATAATTACCTCTATCTAGTGCATCCCCTTTTTCTTTGTATATATTTACTATTACACTTTTGTGCCAATCCTCGGGGATTTTCTCATCTTTAATAATGCTGTTTATCATCTCAGTGACTAAGCTAACACCAGTCTCCCCTGAGGCTTTTATCATCTCAGCAACAATGTCAGAGCACCCTGGAGCTTTACCGTCCTTCATTTTATTGATTGCGTCGCTCACTACAGCTGGTGCTATCAAAGGAGGGGGTCCAGATATTGGTTTTTCGATACTAAGCTGTTCCTTATCCCATTCAAACTACATTTAGCAATCGTTCATAGTGTGCCTTCCATGCTTCTCTGATTTCATCTTCTGCATACACAATCTTCCCATTATCGTTTCTAACACACTGTTCACCTATAATATCCCTACTGTCATTTTTAACTCGCCTAGCTAGGTTGAAGATCCCATTAGGATTGTCAGTGTTACACACTAGTTCGAGGACCAGGTCCTTAATGCCTTTTTTAGTATTGTAAATAACTCTTCTGGCAGTTCGTTTAGCTGCCTGGTATTCCTCCTTACTGCCTCCCTGAAAACTTGCCAACTGACTTTCCATTCCACCTAAGCTTTCAAATTCATAACTTTCTTCCTTACCAGCTAGGCTGTTTAGATGTTCGGTGGCCACATTGTCACTCGCTAGGCTATTCCAACATTTGGCGGCCATATTGTCTCCCGCCCAAACCAAAACAAGCGACCCGGACTTAAATTTCACTCTTATAATTAATTCATAATGTAATACCATCAATCCACCACTGCCAGTACTGTATGTTCAAATATACTTCCCCCAACACGCTGACCCAGTATGTAACTCAAATCTATATTCAAATATCGGATCTGTAACTCTCGCCTGCCACCACCCTTTCCGGCAGCAGTAAGTTACTTCGGAAAGCCTTTTCATTCACGTGAGACAAAGCATTTCTTTTTCAATTGAGTTGTAAACTTACAAAATTAACTACCTAGTAACGTATTAAAGTGTTACACCAACCAAACTTTAAAAACTTGACTAGATAAGAAACTCGCTCATCTATCTTTCTATCTATTGCCTGACGCCGTGATCCCCGAAGGGGTGGCCACGAACGAACCGCCCCCATGCACCTCTGTCCCCAGTCAGTCGACGCCCCTCCCCCCAACCAGCACCGCCTTCGTTCATGTAGTTCCTTACTCCATCCTTCCACCTCATATTCGGTCTACCTCTCCCCCTCTGTCCCTCCACCTCGCTCTCGTACACCCTCTTAGTCATTCTCTCGCTTTCCATACGTTCCATATGGCCGAACCATCTCAAGTTGTTCCTTTTCACACTTTCCAGCACATCTACCTCCACACCACACCTCCTTCTTACTTCCTCATTAGTCTGTCTATCCCTCCATGTAACTCCGCACGCACTCCGTAAGTAATTCATTCCCACTGCTCTCACTCTTGGTCTGAGTCTCTCAACCAACGTCCATATACCTGATAAACTGGATTCAAACTAATAGCTTCCTTCATACTGTGCTATCCTGTTTTGCCCTACATAGGCTAGGTAGATTAGCAGTTTCACTTGATATGTTGTGGCTTATAATCTTTTGTACTTTGTGCTTCTACGGTATAGGGAAGGTCAAATCTTCAAATTGTACCAATATTGTATACTAATTGGGTCACCACATACAAATGGGTAGTTTACCTAAGGTGTAACTTACCCGTAGTAATCATAGTAATTGTCTTCCTGGCGAGGAGATCGGTCTCGGCTACCCCCAAACTTCTGATTACGTGGTGGCCCGGCTCCAGGGGGACCGCCTCCGATCTTGGCTGGCTTAACATCTGTAATGTCACAAGCAAAATTACAACCATATCCAGTAAGTGAGTCACCAGACAATTCAATCTGTAGATCTCAGTCAGAGCCAACTCAACAAATACTGTTAGATTACATTAAAGGCCCACTGATATCATCCAAAACTTGTTTCATAAATCAACAATTGGCCAGCCCTATGAGAGTCTCTTATTGTGACTCAGTGGTCTGGTTAAACTAATGTAAAAAGAAATCATAAATCGACTTGAGGGAGTAAAGCATGAGGAGGTTGTAAACGCCAGCCATTCAGGGAAGTACTCTCGGGGAAAGCTTAAGGTGGAGTATAAGGATTGCTAGACATCCTGTTTTACCACCTGGTATACTTTCCTGCTTTTTTCTCAGTATACACAAACTCCTGCTTTCTTATATAAAACCACATATGCTACACACCCTACACAAACTAAGCTCTTTTCCAATTTCTTATTTTGGCGTAGGGAAGTGGCGTCCCAACCGCCCTCCACTTCGGTGGTGCAGACGGCTTCTCTAGCAGTGGACCACTGGTTCCTCTCTTCAGAACACTTCTGTGCTCGGTATACTTCTGGCCAGGGTCCCCACAAGGATAAAGAAAATAGATAAACAGTGGTGGAACCGTCATCCAGGTAAGAGACTGCTCTGGGTCTGCTCCTTCAGTAATAATGGTCTTAATCCACTAAGTGGAAATGGCACTATGCAGTGGGGCTGTGTCTGGGAACTTGAAAGCAGTTTCTGCAATGGCCAATCCCTTTTGGGGAGCTTCCTCCGGAAACAAGGTATCAAATCTATGTACAGTATCTATGTATGTAAAAGGAGTATACAGTACTGTACCAGTATATGTACAAGATAGTCATTTTATGTTCAATACAGTAAAATCCTCTAGTCTGGTACCCAATAATTCGGCAAACCCGACAGGCCGGCATTTTTTATCAATTATCATTTGGTCTCACAAAGTCACACTTATGAGCCCACCTTTTTAACTTTTTGTCGTCATCGCGGCCGGCCACGAACAAACATTAGTCAAAGATGGACGCATAGACGAGTGCTGCAGCCCGACTACTCACCAAAAAGTGTAAGTATTGGGGATTGAGTCTTAACCCGTTGAGCCCCGGCTAGTTATAATATTTTGTTCACCCCAGTCCCAAGCCATTTTCACTTATTTTTTTTGTTTGCTAAAATGGAAGACAAGGATGAGAAATGAAAAAAAAACAAAAAAAAATCACCTCTGACATTTTTTTTTTGGGGGGGGCCAGTGGGGGGTTGGGCCCCCCCCAACCCCCCCCTGGCCCCCCCCCCAAGCTCTGGGGGGGAGCTTCAAAAAAATTTGTTGAGCCAAAATGGAAGAGAATGGTGAGAAATGAACACACAAATAAAAAAAAACTCATTTCGGTCATTTGGGGGGGGGGGGGGGGGTTTCAATAGTTCGTCTCCCCCGCATGACCACCCGCCCGGGAGCACTAGGGTAAAAACTGAGTATGGCATTGTACGGCATACATCCTAAGGAGTATCTCACATAAATCTCAAGCCTCTAGCTCCCATACGACCGGAGTAATGAAGGTTCAAAGTGGCGGTAAACTAGGGGTGTAAACTATCCCCACTAAGCCCACCACCACCAGCCGCGCGGCTGTCTCGGCCCGCTCACACCTACTGGCCCGGCTCCCCCACACACTACGGTACCTCCCCCTCCTATTCTCCCGCCATTTCCTACCTTACGAGCCACGTAAGTGTTTTTTATATGTCGGACGCACGTGATGCGTCGCTGGGAGTTGGTGATCAAAGACTGCCGACGCAACACGTGCGACGCTGGGTCTCAACGGGTTAAGAGGGTATCCCACTGTGCGATTTTTCAATGGCGAACGCCCAGCGACAGAGGGCGACAGGATTTTTTTTGTCTATGTTCCAAAAATAGCCATATTCGCTCGAACATTCTCCAATTGTCGCCAAAATCTCAGAACGGTCGCCCAGATTCGCCGTTAAATTTTGAGCATACCCAAAAAACGGCGGCGAACTGAAAAGTTTGGCGAATGTTCGCCCTTTGTCTCACTTCATTCGCCCTTGGTCGCACTATAGTCGCACAATTCGCCCTGATTCGCCAATTTGCAAATTCCAATTATTGGCAACGCTGCTTTTTGAGCGAATAGGGCGACAGTAGCGCGCCAGTAACACGAATGTGTCAACGAATTATTGCCGATGCCATACGAATGACATGAGAGTGATGAGACATGTGGCGAACTGAGGTGATTGGTGGGTTTTTATGTGACTGTTGATGTGTCTCTCACTACAGTATAGTCTGTTTCTTTACAACTGACGGTAAAAAAATGCAGCAAAGTCCCCATCAGGATTTCTCAGTTATTTTGAAGATTTTGTAGTGAAATGTGGTGCTAATTATATAAACTTGGACTTAACCCCTTCACCCCCATAACTCATTCTGGCTAAAGATAGACGATTTTATACAGTTTCAAGACGACCTGTTATTCAGAGGGTTTATTGAGATCGTATTTAGCCATATGAGTCCTAGAGGTAGATTATATACTAAAGAAAATCGTATATTGGTAACCAGAATATGATGAAAATTACGTCATGGTGGTGAAGGGGTTAAAATGATGCAGAGACATGATTTCATATTTTTCCATTAAGTATCGAGAAATGGGATTCAATACCTTCAGATGAAATGAAACTGAGTATACCGTATATATCGGCGTATAAAGAAACATTTCTAAGCCTTAAATAAACCCTGCAAAACCATGGGTGGTCTTGTACAAAGAATATAATTTCAATGCAAGTGAATTTGGAGCGCCGAGATTCATCAGCTGATTTTCCGAGTGACCAAAATCGCCGAAATACGATAATTTAATCATAAGTACTATATACATAACAGTAGGTTATGTATACTTACCTAATTAATTCTTCATAATATTTCATAATAAACTTATATAACACGAGTTATAAGTTCAAACTATGGTTCAAATTAAAAGTCAGTGTACCGGAACCATTACCGAAACACGTGTTGTGTGTGTTATTGTTGTGTGGCTATGTCGAGTGTGTATGTGAGGCATAGTTATTTCAAAAGGCCCTGTCTAAGCTGTATTTAAGGGAACGTTCGAATGGGGCGAACGTTTTAAAATTTCAAAAGGAATGGTGCTAAACATGACGGAGAAAGGGGTTTAGAATAAAATCCTTCAAGTGGAAATCTCCCCTTAAATCGACATATGATAACTCGAATTAGAGGAAACAAACTATCATAATAGTGACAGTGTTAATTTAATAGGTACTTCTACTTAACTCTTTGAAGATTAGGACGCATTTTGACAGTATATTCTGACTACCTTTAGAAGATTTTATCTAGCTTTGGAATGATCTATGGAACTAGAAGGGTAAAGAGTATCTCAATTGACCCTCTGACCTCCATCTACACTTCCTAATCTGAATACAATAGTCTTATAATTGCAAGGAAACAAAAAATAAATCTATAATTGTATCTTGAGTGGGAATACACCTATTCCATAGATGCAAAGACACTCAGACATACCCACACAATTATATTTACATTTTGATTCGAGGGCATATGTTTTTGTAATAGACCTTATGTAAACGAGATTGTGAACTTCGAACAAAAATATAAAACAAAGTTAATGTTCTCTATGGGACTGTTAATTATTGTTCAGAATAATTTGTCAGTGTATCATTGTTGTTCTCCCAAGTACTGTATTGTTCAGATATTCCGGGATAAGGGGCACGCACGCACGCACACGCACACGCACGCACGCGTGCGTGCAAGGATAAGGACAACAAAGCAACTGATACAGCAGTGGCTTATATACCACCACAAACTAGAGCATGGAAGCAGGAAGAATATGATCAACTAATCACGGAATCTCTAGATACACTAAAAATACTTTTTAATAGGAGAAATAAATTAATATTAACAGGTGATTTCAACTGTAAGGAAGTCAATTGGGAAGGGTTAGATGCGGGAAATAATAATGAATCTTGGGGCAGTAAATTACTGAATCTAGTAACAGAAAACATATTAACACAACATGTTAGAGAAAACACACGAATCAGAGGGATGGATGAACCATCCAGGCTAGACCTAGTCTTCACCAGTGATCCGCATGACGCTAAAAAGATAAATTATCGTTGTCCCTTGGGAAAAAGTGATCACAAGATTTTAGAAATGGAGATGGATTTGGGGAAAAATGAGGAGAGAAATGAAGGACATAAAATAAATAGATACAACTATGCTAAAACTGATTTTAAATCATTGAAACATTATTTCCAAAGTATAAATTGGAAGGAACTAGAAAGCCTAGAAAAGGTTCAAGACAAATATAGGCTTTTCTTGAAAGTATATGAAGAAGGGATACATAAATATGTCCCAAGGTTCCAGCCAGGGGTAAAGAAGGAAAAGGAATGGTTCAATATAAGATGTAGTAAGGCACAGGATAGAAGAAACCGAGCCTGGAATATAGCACGGAAGAGACATAGTGAAAATAACTGGAATAAGTACAAGGAGAAAAGAAATTAATACATAAAGATACGACACGAGGAACAATATAAATATGAAAGGAATATTGTAGAGAAGTGCAAAAACGAGCCAAAACTATTTTATAGATTTGTAAATGGAAAAATAAAAACAAAAGAAGGTATTGTCAGACTAAGAGATGGAACGAACAGCTATGAGAAAGATAAAGACTTGTGTGAAGTTATGAATGAAAAGCTTCAGTCAGTGTTTGTAAAAGAGGAGTTTATAGAACCTGATCGAGAAATGAGAACACCACAGATGCCTGAAATGAAAGTGACAAAAAGTGAAGTGCTGAAATTGATGCAGGATTTGGACGTGAGGAAAACAATGGGACCAGATGGAGTGGCTGGATGGATCCTCAAAGAATGTGTGGAAGAGCTAGTGGAACCAATCTATGACATCATCAAATCTTCACTGAATGAAGGAGACCTGCCAGTGGAATGGAAGAGAGCTAATATAGTACCTATTTACAAAGGAGGAGACAGAGAAAATCCGCTTAACTATAGACCGGTGTCCCTCACCAGCATTGTTTGCAAAATTTGTGAGAAAATTATAAGAAAAAAGTGGACACACTTCATAGAGAGACAGGGGTGCTTAGTGAGAAACAGTTTGGATTCAGGGAAAGGAGATCTTGTGTATCTAATTTATTAAGCTTTTATAGCAGAGTGGTAGATGTTACACAGGAGAGAGAGGGATGGGTTGACTGTGTTTACCTGGACCTGAAAAAGGCCTTTGACAGGGTGCCTCACAAAAGGTTATTGTGGAAATTGCAGGTTGTTGGAGGTGTACATGGTAGGATGTTAACCCTCTCACATCCTTATGATGCAGAGGTTGCCAGATTAGCAATAAGAAATAGATTACTCTCACTCTTATAATTACCTCTCCAAAATTAGTTTTCTGCCCACAGCTAACTCAAAGACAACTGCAGAGGTTGAAGTAAATACAGTTGGTCCTCCGGTAACGCGAGTTTTAGAAACGCGGATTTGGTGGCACGCGGTACACCCCAAATATCCAAAATGTTACTAACGCGGTCAATACTTAGACTGGCGCGGGGTCCAGCTGGGCTCCGAACCTTTACTCCCGACTTTCGTAGCTCATATCTCTTCAAATATATGGCCTAACCAAGTTTTTATGCATACCGGAGGTAGATATGATCGTTCCCGTGCATTGGGTGAATACTAGCACACTCCATATTGTGTAGTTAACCCTCCAGCCTCGGCTACGCATTACATAAATATTCCCCGAGACCCGGGTGTTTTGGCCGAAAAACGTCTAGTCTAGGCTACCGTATCTTTGTTATTCTGACTTCTTCCCGCATTCCCGCGCATCCCCAAGCGTAGCTGTGTTATTTACCTGTAGAATGGCGTTAAGTAGAGCTCTCTAAGTCAACTGGTTCAGTTGTGATGATGATTTCATTGGAGATAACTTACGGCAACAACAGCCACTTTACACTACTTTTCGATACTTAACAACAACATACAGGCACTCACGAACAAGCGACGCTCTCCTTCTTGTGGCCGGAGATGCGGAGCGTCGGTCCAGCCGGCTGTTGTTTACATGCGTCGGACCGACGCCTCGCACACCAAGCTCACAGGCTTTCAAGCAATGGTACAATGTTGTACCACCCGGGTTCCTCGGGTCAAAACAAAATGGTACACACGTGTACCAGCCGGGGTTGAAGGGTTAATGTGTGAGGTGAGAATAATTACCGAAACACACTTATGTTATTGTTTGGCTGTCGAGTGAGTGTGTGTGTTGTCATAGTGTGGACAACATGGCTATGCTATCTCGGTCTCCGAATCTTTTAATTTACCGATGCTCATATCTCTGCAAATAAATAGCCTAACCAAGTGTTTATGCCTACCAGAGGTAGATATGACCGTTGTTGTGCGTTGGGTAAAGACTAGAACACCCTACATTGTGTAGTTATTGTGTGAGGTGAGAAATAATAAGACGGCGAGTTAGGCGGGAATTCCGAAGCTACGATTTTCGTAATTTACCGATGCTCATATCTGCAAATAAATGGCCTAAACAAGTGTTTATGCATACCAGAGGTAGATATGATCGTTGTTGTGCGTTGGGTGAAGACTAGAACACCCTACAATGTGTAGTTGTGTGAGGTGAGAAATATGATGGAGGGATTTCAGAGCTTCGATCGAAAAATGTCGGCTACTGCTGTGTCTCTCTCTCATTAGCCTAGCTGCCTAGCCTAAACGAAATATTTATTCAGAGGTAAGAGTTGTTACAATGGGCAAATCAACTCATTGCACATGTCAAATAACCTTTATAATTGATTTAATTATTATAACATAGGCTTCTATGGAGAAAAAGTGGACTTTGTGGAAATCCCTAGAACACCAAGGTACCTTTAACATGTAAACATATGGGTTCGGTAACGCGGATTTTGCTAACACGGGCGGTAACCAGAACACATTGGCCACGTTAATGGAGGACCAACTGTAAACTAAAGGTTTATAAATACCCCGGACGGTAACAAAGGCTTTAACCCTTGGGATCCGGCAGGCCTCATATGAGGCAAAACGTATTTTGGTTAGGAGTCCGGGAGGCCTCATATGAGGTAAAAAGCGCAGCTAAAATCATCATAACTCGGCAACCACGCGTCGTAGCGATGTCATCTCAACGGCAGTCTACAGATAACAAGATGTTCTACAATTTGCAAAAAACCTGACTGCTCTACTGTAGGTGGTCTCAATCAGTAGCTACTGAATTATGAAGCTTGACTGTACGAAAATGGCCCCGGACACAGCGAACCGCCTCATATGAGGGCCCCCGGATCCGGAGGGTTAAAGTATCCCTAATAGGCTCAAAAATTGCGTCAGGACGTGAGAGGGTTAAAATGGATGGAAAACCTTTTAATAGGAAGAGAAATGAGGACCACAATACGAGACAAATATTCACAGTGGAGGAGTGTGACGAGCGGAGTACCACAGGGATCAGTGTTGGGTCCGATAATGTTCCTACTTTATGTAAACGACATGCCAGAAAACTTGAATAGTTATATGAATATGTTCGCGGATGACGCTAAGATCATGAAGAATGTCGCCTGTATAGAAAGTTGTCAGGGTCTTCAAAAGGACCTAGATAAGTTGCACAGATGGAGCCAAACTTGGAAAATGAGTTTCAATGCAGAAAAGTGTCATGTTTTGGAAGTGGGTAAAAGTGAGATAAGGCCAAGCTGGGAGTACAAATTAGGAATTGAAAAATTCGGCAAAACACGGCACCTTGGAGTGATAATACAAGATGATCTATCACCGGAGAAGCATATTAACATGATCATTGGAGGAGCATATGGAATAATAACCGATATGAGAGTGGCATTTAACTATTTGGACGAAGAAATGTTAAGAAAACTGATAATGACTATGATAAGACCAAGATTAGAATATGCAGCAGTGATATGGT
The DNA here is from genome assembly GCA_032716605.1 of Paralithodes platypus. Classification (NCBI taxonomy): domain Eukaryota; kingdom Metazoa; phylum Arthropoda; class Malacostraca; order Decapoda; family Lithodidae; genus Paralithodes; species Paralithodes platypus. The sequence continues at coordinate 22,329,249 of CM064511.1, read as the reverse complement.
CACCACATTTGAAAAAACACATAACAAAATTAGAGATAGTCCAAAGGATAGCAATGAAGATGATCCCAAGATTGAAGGAGTTGACATATGAGGAAAGACTTAAGACACTACAACTGCCTACCTTGAAAGAGAGAAGGGAACGAGGCGACTTAATAACGATGTTCAAGGGAGTAAAAAGTTTGGAACGAGTAGATAGGGAATGATGGAAGGACAAGGGGACACGAGTTTAAACTGAGGAAGGGCAGATGTCGTAAGGACACAAAGAAATTCAGCTTCCCACATAGAAGTACAGTATAGAGACTTGGAACAACTTGGAGGAGGAGGTGGTGAGAGCTAAGAACATTAACGTGTTCAAATCTAGGTTGGATAAAAGTAAATATGGAAATAGGACAACATAAGCTATGATATGTTAGTCCAAAATACTGAGAATATCCATTACGATACTTGTCTAAGTAAAATGGATTGATTGTAAAGTAACTAAGACAGGACAACACGAGCGCTGCTCAATTCCTGTAAACTACAAATAGGTAAATACACACACACACACACACTCACTACAGCACACATACATGCACAGTTGCACACACACTCTACAACACACACAGAATGTCCAGCTTTTCCACATGTCGCCTTTTCACACGCACACACACACACACTCACTACAGCACGCATACATGCACAGTTGCACACGCACTCTACAACACACACACAGAATGTCCAGCTTTTCCACATTTCGCCTTTTCACACACACAAACACACACACACAATCATGCTGTGATTGAATTTGAATTGACAGTGGAATTTCTGGAAGGCAGAGAGGAGGAACATAGGGAATATAGACTAAATTATAGTAAGGCGGATTATGAATCATTACGAGGATACTTTGCAAATATAGATTGGTCATTTATTGAGCAAGAACAGAATATTCAGGTAAAATACACCATGTTACTAGACATTTACAGGGAGGGGGTAGATAAATATGTACCAACATTTAAGGATAGAAAGCTGGCTAAGGAGAAAGAGTGGTTTAACATGCGATGTCACATTGCCCAGAACAAAAAGGACTCTGCATGGAATAAAGTGAGGAGACACACTGAGGAAAAATGGAATGAGTATAAGAATGCTAGAAACAACTATGTCAAGACTATAAGAGAGGAGAAAAAGAACTTTGAAAAAGATATAGTAAACAAATGTAATAAAGAACCCAAACTGTTCTATAGTTATATCAACGGCAAAACAAAAATAAAGGACAAAATAACAAAGCTTAGGGTAGAGGGTCAATTATATGAAGACACAGTGGGTATGTGTGAAATTATGAATGATACATTAACATCCGTGTTTGTGGAGGAGGATGACTATGTAGAACCTGTGGTGGAATTGAACGAGATACAGGGACTAGAGTCGATAGAAGTCAACAAGGATGAACTAAAATCATTGTTGGAAGAATTGGACGTGAGAAAATCTATGGGCCCAGATAACATTGCTGGATGGGTATTAACCCGTACAGCCCCAGCGACGCGCCTGCGCACAGCCCCAGAGACGCGCCTGGCGCGTCACCCTAATTGCGCCGACCGTAACCTCAGGTGTAGCCACTCAAGAGGGCTCAGATTTGTATGGGAACTGTGTACGTATCCCACGCAACCGTGCCGATGGTTGAAAACTCTCAAAGTCCACGTGCGTGCGCGCGAGCGCGCAATAACCTGTTTTTTTGGGATAATTGCCTTCAATTTTTTACTCTTGTAAAATACATTTTCGGGGGCTCTGTAGGACCATTCTTTAAGCTTTTTGAGCGGTTTTTCGTGGTTTTTCCTTCATTCCTAACCCATTCGCTATTGTTTCTGGAATAAAACCATTTTTTGAAAACCGGCCGGGTTCTGGTGCGCAAACATTACAAAACTAGCCGGGGCTCCACGGGTTAAGAGAATGTTCTGAACAACTAGTGAGACCTATTTTTAATATTGTTCAACACTCATTAAACAAGGGGGAACTTCCCTTAGAATGGAAACAAGCAGATATAACTCCAATATATAAAAGTGGAAATAAAGAAGACCCGCTAAATTATCGACCGGTATCCTTAACGAGTGTTATATGCAAGCTTTGTGAAAAGATTATTAGAAAAAGATGGGTGGGTATGTTGGAGGAGAGGGAAATAATTTCAAGCAAGCAGTTCGGGTTCAGAAAAGGTCATTCGTGTACCACAAATTTGTTGAGTTACTATGATAGGGTAATTGACATTGTACAAGGGAGGGAGGGGTGGGTAGATTGTATTTACTTAGATTTCAAGAAGGCATTTGATAAGGTGCCTCATAAGAGATTGTTGTGGAAGCTCAGGACTGTGGGGCGGGTTGAGGGAGTATTATTAAAGTGGATGGAAAACTATTTAATTGGGAGGGAAATGCGAACAGTAATAAAAGGAAAGTTCTCCTCGTGGAAAAGGGTAAAAAGCGGAGTGCCTCAAGGATCGGTGTTGGCCCCAATCATGTTTTTGGTTTTCATCAACGACCTTCAAATGGGAATAGGCTCATATATATCTATGTTTGCTGATGATGCAAAATTAATGAAGCATATTACAAGTAGGAGTAGTTGTGAAGAATTACAGAGAGACCTAGATAAGTTATATGAGTGGAGTCAAACTTGGAAAATGGAATTCAACACGAGTAAGTGTCAGGTTCTTGAGATGGGAAAAAGTAAATACAGTATAGACCTTCTTGGGGATATAAAATAGGAGATGAAATAATTAGTAAAGCTGTGAAAGCATTGTAAGTTGAGGAAAGTTATATGTAAGTCTGATGTAAGAAAGTTCAGCTTCCCGTATAGAAGCATTGAGTGTTGGAATAAGTTGGATGGGGAGGTGGTGGGAGCAAGAAATATCCAAACTTTTAAAGCAAAATTGGATAAATGTAGAGAGAGAGACAGGACAACACGAGCTTAGGCTCAAATCCTGTATACTACAATTAGGTGAGTACAATTAGGTGAGTACACACACACACACGCATGGCATTCGCCATATTTGCCATAAGTCGCACAACCTCCGCGGTTTTATCTCATTACATCGTCCAACAATCGCCATGCATTCGCTATTTTCGCCATCATCGTTCGCCACTTTCGCCATGAATCGCCCTCAATTGTCGCACACCATTAGTCATTTTCGCCAAAAAATTCGCCATATTCGCACTTTGGTCGTACAGTCAGGACGCCCAATACGCGATTCCACAATTCGCGAAAACCCTAATACACGAGTGACCCCTCGAAAATAACCAAAAACATTAATTACGCGAGGTGGCACCACAATACACGAATCGAGAGCTAAGAAGGGGCCAAATCCGCTATTCCCCCTTGATACGCGAGCACGGTCTACGTTTTGCGAGGCCCAGGCGACGCAGTAGCCGTCTGCGCAGGCCTCTTGGTATGGGCATACGCCTGCCTTCCCTCCCGCTTACCCTCCCTCCCTCCCTCCCACAGTCCCGCTCATAGCCACGCGGAACCAAACGTTTGTAGCGCCTGCCATTCGGTAACGTTTTTCGCCATGCCACGCAAATATAAGAAGATTACACACAAAATGAAGGTGGAAGTGTTGGATCGCAAGAAGAAAGGAGAAGGAAACTGTGCAATAGGCCGTTCTATGGGCTTGTCAGAGTCAACTGTGCGTACGATTTGGTCAGGGAGGGAGAAGCTGGAGAAAATCGTGAAGTCCTACGGTGCGTCCATGTTTGACGATAGGTCCCGGAGCAACAACCCAGCCATGGTTGTCATGGAACGCTATCTGACTGCCTTTGTAACAAGAAAATATAGGGAGCAAGTCCCTATTGATGGGCGGTATATAAGGGACCAAGCAAAGGTGCTTTATGCCACTGCTGTCAAGAAGACAAAACAGGTGAAAATGTAAACTTCAAAGCCTCGAAAGGCTGGCTAAACCGTTTTCTTAAACGTAAAGAACTGAAAAATAGGAAAGTTTCAGGTGAGAGAGGATCCGCAGATCTGGCTGCAGCCAATGAATTTCCAGCAATTTTGAAAACAATACTCGAAGAAGGAAACTATACACGGGACCAGGTCTACAACGTTGACGAGAGTGGCTTGCAGTATAAGTCCATGCCTAAGTCAACCTACCTATCAAAACATTTAAAGCAAGCCAGAGGGAGAAAAATTGACAAGTCCAGATTTACTGTAATGTTTACAATGAATCTTTCCGGCAGTCACAAGATGCGACCAGTAATTGTTCATACCGCTGCCCGCCCTAGATGCTATAAAAACCTACGAGACATGGATGATACAGGCACTTATTGGTATAAAACTGCCAATGGTTGGATGACTAGTGCCATTATGGGAGAGTGGCTACAAAATCATTTTGTGCCTGACGCTCGTATGAAATGCCGGGAATTAGGCCAACCATTCAAAGCACTTTTGTTGATGGACAACGCTCCCTGTCACCCAGAATATCTCAAATTCCTGGATCCGAATGTGCAAATAGTTTTTATGCCACCCAAGACCACCTCCATCATCCAACCATTGGACCAAGAAGTAATTTCGAATGTAAAATTCTTCTATCAAACCCGCCTCTACAACTATCTGCGTGAAAAGACAGAGACAACTGATGAACTTGATGCCATGGAGTTGGAATTAACATCTGAGGAAGAACCAGACCAACCAGAACCAGGACGACCAGAACCAGACCAACCACAACATGAACCAGCACAACCAGAACCACAACGACCAGAACCAGACCAACCAGAACCAGACCAACCACAACATGAACCAGCACAACCAGAACCACAACGACCAGAACCAGACCAACCAGAACCAGACCAACCACAACATGAACCAGCACAACCAGAACCACAGCGACCAGAACCAGACCAACCAGAACCAGACCAACCACAACATGAACCAGCACAACCAGAACCACGACGACGACCAGAACCAGACCAACCAGAACCAGACCAACCACAACATGAACCAGCACAACCAGAACCACGACGACCAGAACCAGACCAACCACAACCAGGACGACCAGAACCAGACCAACCACAACATGAACCCGCACAACCAGAACCACTAGAACAAGATCAAATGACTGTAACACGTTTTTGGAAGGCTTTCACTATTAAGCATGCCATTGACTTCCTACTTCTTTCATGGGCTGACATCAATGATGCAACAATAAATCATGCCTGGCGTGAGCTGACGCCTCACCTCTGCGTTGCCAAGGACGATGACCCAAGGATACAGACGGTCCCCCAAGCTGAGGCTGCAACAGTTGGGGCAGCACGCGCTGTGGCAGGTTTCAACGAGGTTTCTCTGGAAGATATTCGTGAGGTGCAGGAAGCTGGCAATCAACAGTCTGCAGATGACACAGTGGAACAAATAAATTTAGAAGACGCAGCCCATGAGATGAGAAACCAGCAGCCACAACCTGGACCTGCTTTGCCTGAACTGTCAGTCGGGCATCTCAGTCGGATCTTGGCTGCCGTGGACTGCCTTAAACACAGCTTTATGGCCGAGGAGACCTGCCCACTCAGGACACAAGAAGTCATCCTCAACGTAGACAGGGCATTTAGGTTCTATGCTGATCGCTACAACCAGGAAGTTAACCAGCGAACCCAGACGTTGATGACCAGATTCTTACGCCCCCAACAACAACAGCAACAGGAAGAACGGGATGCCGAACCCCAGCCTTCAACCTCCAATGATACCGACGTGCCTGACGATGAGTTTGACGGGTTCATGAGAGAGGCAGAGATAGAAAGGAGACGCTTGGCACTTCAGAGAGTGAGGGAGGCCCGGGAAGAGTCATCGGAGAGCGAGGATGATCCCGGGGATGGGAACGGGGCCGGGGCAGTGTAGCTGAACTCGCCCCGCCTCGGAAGGGGTTTGCCTCGGAGCCCCCACTCTTCAAGGCTACCTAGCCTATCTACTACTAATTTTAAGGTAAGGTTTCATATTTGTATTCATTGTTGTTCTTATATATAAGATATAGACTGTACTGTAGAGCCAAAAATGTCGAAAATAGGGCCAAAAATTCCGAAAATTGAGAGATGTCACCCATATCTAATTATTCCCATTTAAAGTTAGTTCCACAATACACGAATTCACAATACGCGATGCCTCCTGTCACCCCTATTCTCGCAAATTGGGGGTCCTGACTGTACTTCCGTCGCACTGCAATCGAGGAAATTCGCCTTTTTCGCTTTCATTCGCTTCTGAAAAAACCCTATTCGCCGCAAATTTTGGGACATAGAAAAAAAAAAAAAGGTCACACGGCATTCGCCATCGAAAAGTCGCACAGTGGGATACCCCCTTTAAACCATGAACTGCTAGAAATAAAAAGGCCTAGTTGACGGAGGGATGGGGGGAGAAGGAGTGGAGGATGTGGTATGGAAAGATGCCACTACTTTCTGTGTCACCCAAATTTCAGAAATTTCCTGGCACTGGCATGGTGTTTGAAGGGTTATTTTTACAGATGCTTAAATACCATGGCTTCCGAGAGGACCTTTGTAGTCTATTGGTTAATAGTACAGTACTGTACTGTACAGTAGTATGTACAGTAGTAGTGCCAGACGAGCCCATCCTCGCAAGGGAGCGAGCTGTCGCTTCAAACAGTCTACTGCACCAAATCACCACCCATAACGAGGGGCGTCGCGCTCCTTGGTGCCGCTAGAAGAGCGGCGAACACATCTAAAGGTATCTAAAGGTAAGGTAAAGGTATTGTCCCAGTCATAATAATTATCAATGATGAAAATTGCTAAAAATAATTAGTAAAGGAAAAAATAATATCAAAGAAAAAGAAAATTTCTTGTCGAGGTACAGTAGGGTCTCACATAAAACGAGTTTATGGTCGATAAACGAGGGCGTTTTATGTGAATTCGTTTTATGTGAACACAGCATTTTGGTGGCGCAATATCGTCAATGTTCACTGTAAGCGAAAATTTTCGTACAAAGCGAACGATATTTCGTACGTTTTGTACGATATTTCGGCGTTTTATATGAAAGCGTACGATATTTTGTACGTTTTGTACGATATTTCGGCGCTCTATATGAAAACTCCTTGTATTTGCCCCACTTTGGCGGCGGACTCGTTTTATGTGATCACATTCGTTCTGATCGAAAATTAAATATTAATATTTTAGGTCGGTCGTTTTAATCGAGACTCGTTTTATGCGAACACGTTTTATGCGGGACCCTACTGTATTCCCGTTCCCGCCAATTTGCGATCAGCTGAATGTGTAAACAAAGTGTCATGGCTGAGAGTATTTAGGCAGAGGGATTTCAAAAGGAAAATGCAGAGATCTATCTACATACATATATACATACACATACACAAGTTTAAAGACAAAGTGCGGTCCGGTCTCACGTCCTAATGGGGGCGCTCCAGGCAGCCCTGTTAAGAGCTGCCTCACTTGTCAGGTTCTTTGATCTAAGATCAGACTGCAAAGTCCGATCCCACGTCTTTCTTGGTCCATCTCTTGGTGGAGCTCCTTTCACATTCATGGACTTTCATCTTTTCACCCAGCTTTGTTCATCCATCCTCTCTACATGTCCAAACCATCCAAGCCTACTAGTATGCATCTCATCACTGATACTCTTGATACCTAACCTTCTCCTTAGCTCTTCACTTGATATCCTCTCTTGCAGTTTGGCACCACACATCCTCCATTCTCATCTCATTGCATTCCATTCTGTTGGTATTATCCGCTTTGACAGGCCACGTTTCTGAAGCATGTCATTGCGCTTCTAACGCATGAAGCGTACACCTTTCCCTTGAAGGGGAGAGGGAGTCTTCTCATGGCGAGTAGTGGCAAAAGTTCTCTAAACTTTCCCCAGCCGCAAATTTTTCTGGCAATAGTGGCGGTCTCGGCCCTATCACCAGCAGAGACGGTATCTCCCAAGTAGCAAAACTTGTCCACCATCTCCAATGCCTCATTGCCAAAATTAATACTCTCGAGACGGTCATTGAATACAAGCTCACCTTTGCATACTATGCATACTATGCATACAAATTTCTCAATTTCGGACTTCTACCTTGGTAGAGATCGCTTTATTCTAGGGCAGCGCTCCTTCCCACGATATATCCAGCTGCGGCAGACGCTACACTGTATTAAATTCGCGCCCCCCCCCCCCCCCCTTTCTGCATTCTGCGCATGGGTATGCCCCACTTTTTTCTAACATTCCTAGCCCTAATCCACTGTGTAAAACCTTAGCTTTATTTATATAAATTCTTAACCCTTTACGCTCCATGCCCTCTCTCCATCTTCTGAACTTGACCTAGGCATCCCGCGCACTATCTGCGATATATCTATCTATTGCCAGACGACATGATTCCCGAAGGGGTGGCCACGAATTAATTGCCCCCATGCATCTCTCTCCCCAGTCAGTCGACACCTCTCATCCCATCCAACACCGCTTTCACACATATACTGTACTTCTTAACTCCATCCTTCCACCTCTCTCTTGGTCTGCCTCTCCCTCTCTGTCCTTCCACTTCACTCTCGTACACTCTCTTAGTCATTCTCTCGCTTCCCATACGTTCCACATGGCCGAACCATCTCAAGGTGTTCCTTTTCACACTTTCCAGCATATCTACATCCACACCACTATAGGTTTGAGTCCCAGAGGGAAGAATGAAAACCTAATATTAACTGTCTTCGTGGCGCAATGCATTAGTGTGTTGATTTTTGGTGTGAGCGCCCTAGGTTCGAATCCCCGGACTGCTACATGTGTTTGTTAATTTCATTAATCGAGTTTAGGAGTAAAGTTGGTTGGTGGAGAGAACATAATTAATTCTGGTTCAGTAGTAGTTTATAGAGAGGCCTTCCTTAGGGTTAAGCGCCCCATTAATTACTCTTTCCATTAACCTATGCATAGCCTCCGATAGTGCAGTTGGAATGAATGTACATGCTAAGATTGGTATGCAGGATTCAAAACTGCATAATAAATTGCAGGCTTGTGCATCATTCTTTAACTGTCTTCGTGGCGCAATGCATAAGTGTGTTGATTTTCGGTGTGAACGTCCTGGGTTCGAATCCCCGGACTGCCACATGTGTTTGTTAATTTCATTAATCGAGTTTAGGAGTAAATTTGGTTGGTGGAGAGAACATAATATTCAGTAGTGGCCCCGAAATCATTGACGATATGCCTATTACTTATAGAACCCTTGCGTTAGCTGTTTGAAACAACCGCCGCTTGGAGAGAGAGGAACCACATCGTAATGGTACGCTTATTCTCTTACGGAATCGCCTTTAAGATTGGGTACACACTAACTAAAAAACTTTGTAAAAAATAAAATAAAATAAAATATTAGAAATACTGTACTATAAACCAAGCTTCCCAAAGCTTGTGGATGTTTTCCCGTTCGTAGCGTCATTCCGTCTTCAATGATATATCAAGATTCACTTAAAACATCAACGAATGGGAAGGGGATGGAAGGGAGGGCCCTCATCGTCAATGATTTCGGGGCCACTACTAAATACTGTACAGTATTAGGTTTTCATTCTTCCCTCCGGGACTCAAACCTATATTTACCTAACTCCATCATTGATGATATGCCTGATATCACAAGTCTGGAGGGGGACATTCGTGACAATATCACACTACTAACAAATCACTCATAGGTTGAGAAACATCCAATATAGCAATCTAATAGTTATTTTGTACATACAAAATATTGAAAAATGGAAAAGGAAATGCAGGTAGCGTACTTCGAAGAAGACCTGCATGTACAGTAAACTTCCGTTAATCCGAAGGGCAGCGGACCGGCTCTCGTTCGGATTAGTGGATTTTTCGGATTATCGGACTTTACCCCTATGAACCTGTGTATGACGAAAACATTGAGACATTAGGCCACCCAAATGACACAATGGTGCACACACACATATCATATGTTCATGAAATCACTTCAAAAGTTTACCATTGTCATTGTAGCCTATTAACTACTTCAAAACATTCAGATTAATGGTCAAAGGAATCTGCTGATATAAACGTCTTCTTCTTCTTCCGTCTACTAGCGAGTTTGTCTTGCTCTTGAAGATCAGATGTGGTTCGGGAAGTAATGCCTTAACAACGGCACTTCCCTGAGAGGTTCTTGTAATTTTCCTTTTGTGATTTTCCTTTTGTGACGTGCTCTGTTATATTATATTGTATTGAAAGCACCCTTGTCTTGTTGTCTTGAAAGCACCCTTGGGATGCTCCGATCATTGAACTATAAATAGTAGCGTATCGGAACATCCAAAGGTGCGTTTTCAAGCTCAAGACTAATACGTCCAAAGGTACGTTTTCAAGCTCAAGACTGAATGCGCTTGCAGAAAATGCGGTGCAAGCCAGTAGCGCATCGGAGCGTCCCAACGATGCGTTCAAGAGCAAAACAAACTCTCTAGCAGACGATGTGGAAGAAGAAGAAGACGAAGGTGTTTACGATTATATCAGTAGCTTCCTTTGACCATTAATCTGAATGTTTTGAAGTAGATAATAGGCTACAATGACAATGGTAAACTTTTAAAGTGAATTCATGAACATATGATATGTGTGTGCTCCATTATGTGTCATTTGAGTGGCCTAATGCCTCAAAAAGGGGACTTTGGGACTTCTTGAAAGGTGCGTTTTCAAGCTCAAGACTGAATGCGCTTGCAGAAAATGCGGTGCAAGCCAGTAGCGCATCGGAGCGTCCCAACGATGCGTTCAAGAGCAAAACAAACTCTCTAGCAGACGATGTGGAAGAAGAAGAAGACGAAGGTGTTTACGATTATATCAGTAGCTTCCTTTGACCATTAATCTGAATGTTTTGAAGTAGATAATAGGCTACAATGACAATGGTAAACTTTTAAAGTGAATTCATGAACATATGATATGTGTGTGCTCCATTATGTGTCATTTGAGTGGCCTAATGCCTCAAAAAGGGGACTTTGGGACTTCTTGAAAGGTGCGTTTTCAAGCTCAAGACTGAATGCGCTTGCAGAAAATGCGGTGCAAGCCAGTAGCGCATCGGAGCGTCCCAAGGATGCGTTCAAGAGCAAAACAAACTCTCTAGCAGACGATGTGGAAGAAGAAGAAGACGAAGGTGTTTACGATTATATCAGTAGCTTCCTTTGACCATTAATCTGAATGTTTTGAAGTAGATAATAGGCTATAATGACAATGGTAAACTTTTAAAGTGAATTCATGAACATATGATATGTGTGTGCTCCATTATGTGTCATTTGAGTGGCCTAATGCCTCAAAAAGGGGACTTTGGGACTTCTTGAAATTCGGACCATCGGGTGAATTCGGATTTGGCCTCAATTTGAAAAATTCGGACTATTGGGAGATTCGAATCATCGGTCGTCGGATTAACGGACTTTTACTGTACATAACCCTGCAGGTCCATGTAACAATTGATCAGAAATATGTTCCACATTCTAAATCAAAACTTAAGCTTAAGAAGAACAATTTTATACAAAATTGTGATCCTAACTCCTGACTCATAGTCCGTGAGTACTGTAATGGCATGTCCCAGCATGACACAAAAAATGTGGTTATGTATAACCATATAAAATATTAAGACTGCATGCAACTTTGTAGTCATTAATAAAACTTTGTACTGTATATGAATATCCATTCGTATACCAATTAAACTAACTTGTGACTTTTGAAAGTCCTAGAGTAGAGTCAAGTACAGTACCTGCATATCCCAAAATATTCGGTACGTATCAAAATACAGGAATAATTAAGATTCCTGATCCCTTGCCATAGGCTATGGAACTTATGATAACTGCAGATCATCTGAAGTATATGTCTATGTGTCCAAAATACAGTACAATAAACAAAAATTAATCTCACTGGACTGTACATTCAGTCTTGAAAATTTATCTGCACTTACAACCTGTCCGGCGGGGCTGAGGGTCTTGGTTTTCCAGTAACACCCCCCCCGCCCCCCTTCTATGACTCGTAAAGGTAACCTTTATCCTAAAAGCACCATACCATCAGACCCGTTGCCACCCTATGACCTCGGATTGACTCGGTTGATCGAGTCAAGATATAGGTGATGACTGTGCGAGTGCCCGGTTGGCTAGGCCGGGACACTCCCATAAACTGCCTGAGATATAGCACCAGGCATCAAAGACGGTGATTAGCTCCATTTGAGCGCCGGAAACCTGAAAGCCGTAAGCAAACTCACTGCTCGTTAATGGCTGTGAAGGTAGAAGATGGCGCAACTTGAACAATCGCTTTGCGTCGTTCGAACCTGAGACCATCTTGGTTCGTTACCCCAAGTTGCCTGCTTAGATACTCGGGTTTGACCCGGTAGACATGAGCTGACGGGGCGGTGGGTGAAGTTTGTAACATTAACTCAAGAGGCCCTTTTCCTTCGTCTGCGGAACGAAGAGACCATTGAAGTCAATGAATGGGACCCTGGATTGCTGTCGTGTGATTCTTAAGAGTCACGACTGAATCGTTTGATGAGCAATAGTATTCAAGAAATTAGAAAATGAACAATACCGAAGCTTCAGTTTGATCAGTTTCATCTCTACATGCAATCAAAAATTGCCAGCCTGATTGAAACGGAAATTCTAGTCGAAAAGAGGGGTCTTACCCAGGACTGACTAATTCCAAACTTGGTTTGCAACAAAAAATCCGGCTACTCACTCTCATCAAAACTGTGACCCCCCCAATGACTCGGTCAACACCAGGATATAGCGACACTCGATGTGCCAACTCCGTGGAGGTTGCAAAAGCCAGGAGGTGGAGGAGACGGAGCTCCGTTCATTCCAACTTGAGGGCCAATGCCGGGATACAGTGAAACCTGGCGGTCCAACTCCAAGGAGTTGTACAAGATACAAACTTTAACCCTCACAGACCAGCTACGCATTCTATAAATATTCCCCGAAACCCGGGGGTTTTGGCCGAAAAACGTCTATGCCTAGGCTACCGTATCTTTGTTATTTTGACTGCTTCCGCATTCCCGCGCATCTTCAAGCGTAGATGTGTTTCGTACCTGTAGAATGGCATTGAGTAGAGCTCTCTAAGTCAACTGGTTCAGTTGTGATGACGATTTCCGTAGAGAGCTTTGTGGCGATGTCAACCATATGAGCCACTTTTCACTACTAAACAACAACACACAGCCACACAAAAACAAACGATGCCTCTCCTTCTTGTGTTCGGAGAGGTGCGCGGCATCGGTCCAACCGGCTGTTGTTTACATGCGTCGGACGGACGGCTTTCAAAATAAGCTTACAGGCTTTCAAGCTGCCCGTGCCTCAGAGCCCTACCGGGTTCCGCGGGCCGCGTTTGTTATGGGTGCCTCAGAGCCCTACCGGTTCTGAGGGGTTAAGGCCAACGCCGGGATATAGTGAAACCCGGCGAGCCAACTCCGAGGAGTTATACAAGACAGGAATTTAAGACAAACACCGAATTACTTCGGTTTCATCGAAAAAACTGATTGTCTGAGCCATCATTCTAATCCTTGTAACTGTTCAGACGTTGGTCACGTCCGGCAGATAAGATTGCCTGAAGATAAATGTTTCGCCAATCGGCTAACAAAATCTTTTCCGACCACTCTACAGCATGTCGAGACCTCGTTGACCCTTGTGTCTGAGTGCATGACGCCGCATTCAGGTTGGACCTTCGAAAAACTATTGATCTCCACATGACTGTGGAACCAAGAGCTTGAATGCATCAAAAGGGAAATTAGGAACTCTATTGCATTGACGTGAACCTCCGTGGAGTGGGACTATAGACCCTGATCCAAGGTATGACTAACCCCAGACCAAACGCTCCTAAAGCCTTGGTATCAAAACATACCGTAGGCGGAAGAGAAGACCACGTCAGAATTAAATGCAGTGGTTCTGGCTCAATCCAGATTGCTAGTAAGTGGTGGAGCAATTTCGGGATTTGCTACGACTTTTCTGCTGTCTATAGCGAGAACAGCCTGTTTCCCTCCAAGACTTAAGCTCTGGACCTTCCACCTGTCCCACTGTCGAGGAAGGTGAATCCATACAAGCCAGCCTACTTGAGGCATTATATCTCGATTTGTGCTACCCTCAGCCAGTCGGCGAGGGACCCCATTATCGTGATCCCTTGTTTTAACAAAGAAAAAACAGATCCTGTCGGACTAATTTGTTAAGGATGCACGGAGCCATGTTCAGGTGGAGAGGAAGTCTATGAAAACGACCTCGGTCCGATGCTAGATCCTCATAGCGACGAATTTAGGAACCTGTCATGTACTGGGACTTGCCAAAAGGCTTCTGTCAGGACGAAACATCTTCAACTACGCGGCAGACGCATAAACCTGATCTGAATCCCACGCCGCATTTTTACTTATGCGTTGTGAATGGAGTGAACCCGGTGAGGCAGGGCTACGACCGGGCTCAGTGGAGCACTGTCCCACTTCGGCACAAGAAATCTTAAACGAGGTCGTCAGAGTCACCCCTTAAGTGACGCCATTGCTTACCACTGTATTTAACCCTTCTTGCCCGGGCTCGCCATCCTAAGGACACTATTGAGATCCGGGCGATCTGGCCAAAATTTTTTGTAATAGGCTAGCCCTTTCTTTGTTATTTTAACTGCTAGAGAATTCACACGCATCTCAAAACGTAGCCGTGTTTCGTATCTGTATGCTGGCGTTAAGTAGAGCTCTCTAGGTCAACTGGTTCAGTTGTAATGACGATTTCCGTGGAGCACATTTTGCCGCGATTTTAGCAATATCTCACAATAACAACAACTAATCTTGTTCTCCAAAACCATAACAACAAAAGTCGGACTTCTCCTTCTTGATTTCGAAGGTGTGCGTCGCTCCGACAGGCTTTGTTTACATATGGTTCTACGCACGGCTTTCAAACCAAGCTTAATAGGCTTTCAAGCTTACAGATTTTAAAATGACACCCGGGCTCCGGGCCGTCTGCCGCGGTGTCATTTTAAAATTACAACCGGGGAGGAAGGATTAACCCCTCAGACCCGGTAGGGCTCTGAGGCACCGTGCGGCAGCTTGAAAGCCTGTAAGCTTGTTTTGAAAGCCGTCCGTCCGACGCATGTAAACAACAGCCGGTTGGACCGACGCCGCGTATCTCCGACCACAAGAAGGAGAGGCGTCACTTATTTTTGTGTGGCTGTGTGTTGTTGTTTAGTAGTGAAAAGTGGCTCATATGGCTGACATCGCCACAAAGCTCCCTCCACGGAAATCGTTATCACAACTGAACCAGTTAACTTAGAGCTCTACTTAACACCATTCTACAGGTACGAAACACATCTACGCTTGGAGATGCGCGGGAATGCGGAAGCAGTCAAAATAACAAAGATACGGTAGCCTAGGCGTAGACGTTTTTCGGCCAAAACCCCCGGGTTTCGGGAAATATTTATAGAATGCGTAGCCGGTCTGTGAGGGTTAAGCCTGGTGACACGTCCGAAAGAACCCCGTTATGTAACGGGGTGTGTCCGGCAGAACGACACTCCGATCCCATTCTTCCAATACTGGACCTGGGATTGAGAGAGCCTTGTGGATGGTTAGATTTAGAATGTGAGTTGGCCGGAGTCAGCGGGTGGCTGACAATAGTCAAAAATGATTTGTTCAGGCCTACTCTAAGGCTGACCATAGTACTAATCACTGGAATTCCTACCCCGCTGTTATGCTTTTTTAGCACGACAGCTTCGTGGTATGGAAGTCTAGACTACCGGAAAACTTAGTTCCACTTAGGTGACTCTTATGACTAAATTTAAAATTTAGTGTAGGGCCTAGTAAATGTTCATGTGACTTCTCCTGTACCAGGGAGGCAGTCAGCGTCAACATCTACGAGGCAACACCCAGTCTACCAGGAATACTGACATATAAGATTCGACGGTACGACCGGGGAAAAATAAAAGACATGAGACTCCTCTTGTACCGTGGAGGCAGTCAGTGTCAAAGTCTACGGGGCTACACCCAGTCTACCAGAAATCATGACAGATAAGATTCGACAGTAAGACTGGGGAAAAAAGAGAGACCTGGCGCCCGCTCTCCGGCTGCAGCCAGAGAGAGCCATATGTAGAGTGAAAATCAGTAAGTGCCTAAGTCGTCCTGACCAGCACCTGTACGATCCGGAGACTAAGCCAGAAAACTGACAGAAGTTACCCAACCTGACTCCTCGTCTGGCGGGGTTGACTGTGTAAACCGACCAGTATCTCCCTTTTCTTTTCACCCGAAAAGTAGTCTCAAATCTAAAAGCCCTCGACCTATCATACCCGGTGTCGTAATGCGTATCCAGCAAAGACGCGGCGTATGTAGGGTAATAGGGAGACATCTTGTTAGGAAAGTCAGGCTAAATGCCTACAGATGCGATGTGTCGATACTTGTGACCGAAAAAACATCTCATGCTGAACCAGGAAATACAGGGAGTCCATTTAACCCTAAAATGGAAATCTGATTTCTGTCAAAAGTGTCGGATTGTCGGCCGAGAACGGTCAAAAACGTCCCATACCGGATATCCGTGATCGACCGACCAATGTCAAAGGTTTACCAACCCAAGTTCTATCTTGATGACAGTACTGTACCTGAACCTCAACGGTTTACCGTCCACCTAGTGTCGGAGACCTGCGAGGCAGCGGACACTAACTTTTCAAACTGGTCGAACCGGACCCGGTGCCTTCCAGTTACAACCGGGAGTGAAAACGGCTAACGCCCTCCCAGTACCACAACTAGTGGAATAGTGAAACAAGGAGTTAAACAACCAGCTGTACTGATCGTGACACATGGGAACCGTCCTGATCACCGTCTCTGGGAGGCGGGGCTTCGCCGCCCCCTTGACTACCCACACCGACCTGTCAAAAAGCAAAACAGGATTGACTGCGGCAAAGACGGAAGAGTACGGGAGAAGAGTACGGGAGGAGAGTCGTACCCGGCGTTCGGCGGAGTTGCATCCCAGACGGAGACCTCTCAAAGTCGGACCCAGATATTTCCGGCGTCCCTCGTCTGGCTCTAAACAATGTAAACATGTTTGCCAGTCTTGTATACTTAGTCGACTAATAAAGACTGTCCCCAGGGTGGCTTATAGCTTAAGCTCGAGCCCTGCCCCCGAGAAGGGGCCTCGAATGGGTATGTTCCGTGTACCTATGGATAAGGTTAGCCCCCCCGTCTTACTCACGGTTTATGTGGATAGTCAGTCGAATATGCCTTAATTACAAATAGGGCCACTTAACCTAGTGCTTCATTGTGAAGTCTAGTACAAAAAACACAAAACTTTGATAGGCTAAAGACCGCTTTGTTAACTAATCGGAGATGTAATCATGAAAAACGATTCCACAAAGCCACAACGTCGTATTAACGATACATGGGCTGCCTCCTTTGGCTAGTCATTGAAGTGTGTCTCAATTACCAATAGGGCCACTTGGCCTAGTGCGTCATCCTGACTGCTAGTACATACACCACCCCACTTGGATATAACTGAAGATCACTAGAGCTAATCAACCACGGTTCACACATAATACACTTCTGATGGTGAAAGAATCGAATGTACATACCTGTCGGTGCAGTACAGAGGGTAACAGATCGCATAACCTAACCCTCTTCTAGGCACGGCCCCCCACCTTGGGGCGCGTCGTCGAGGTCTAAGAGTGTAATCTGGAAATAAAATTTCCAAGAATCAATGCTCATAAGGATAATCCAAGACATTCCACACTCACTAGAACTAATAGAGTTTTCCCATGCTAGAATAAGAAGGGCTATAGAAAAAATGAACAGAAGTAAGTCACCGGGACCGGATGGGATACACCCAAGAATCATAAAGGAAGGAGGGGAGATGTTAGTAGAGCCATTGAAAATGTTATTTGAGGTATCGTTTAATACAGGACAAATCCCGATGGACTGGAGAGAGGCGAACATAACAGCTATATTTAAGAAGGGAAAGAGAAATGACCCAGGGAATTATAGACCAGTCAGTTTGACAAGTGTTGTGTGTAAACTAATGGAAACGGTAATTAGAGAAGGACTAATGGATCATATGAAGTCAAACCAACTTTTCAGTGGGAGACAGTTCGGATTCTTGCCGGGGAGGTCGACGGTACTACAGCTAATTAAGGTGGTAGATGATTGGATGCAAATTCTAGAGGATGGTGATGTAATAGACGTGGTATATTGCGATTTTATGAAGGCCTTCGATAAGGTCCCACATAAAAGGTTAATAGAGAAAGTTAGAAGCTATAATATAGGGGAGAAATGTGTGAAATGGATAGAAGCCTTCCTGAAAGATCGGAGACAGAGGGTACTGGTGAATGGAATAGGCTCGGGGTGGAGGGAAATTACAAGTGGGGTACCTCAGGGATCTGTGTTGGGACCACTGCTGTTCGTTATATTTATCAACGACTTGCCTGAAGTTATAACTAATGGAAGTGAGGTATACCTGTATGCGAATGACACTAAGCTGTATAGAAGAGTGAGGAGTAAGGAAGATGTGGGTTTGCTTCAAGGAGATGTGGAGGGCATGAAGGGATGGTCTGAGCATTGGTTAATGCCTTTTCATCCAAAAAAATGCAAGTACAGTAAACCCTCGCTATCTCGGACCTCTAGAAGTCGGAAACCCGGACTACTCGGACTGGCATCGGCCTCTCGGAAAGTTCGCCGTATATCTCGGAAAATTCCGAGATGTAAGGGGAATACTCCGAGGGCCCACATGGTCTGTCGGACAGGTGTCATATATCTCGGAAAATTCCGAGATCTAAGGGCAAATTCCGAGATCTAAGGGCAAATTCCGAGATCTAAGGCTACAGTGAGGTGGAGAAGGACAGTGAAATGGAGAAGGAAAGTGATATTTATAATATATGTCTGCTGGATACTGTACAGGTACTGTAATTTATCTTGAATCAAAGTTGTTAGTGATAGGGAAGTCTCCGTTTTCTCTGGTGGCTCGGACTCCCTCTTCCAATTCGGACATTTTCCTCTCTTAACCCTTAATTAGCGGCGAGCAACATAAGTCGAGTTAAATAAAGCTGGACTATGTGGCGGCGCTCGACATAACTCGAGTGGCAATTTCAGCACGTAATGTGGCTGAGAGAGAGAGACAAGTGGTGGCAGGAGACTAGCGAGCGTATGACTGCTCCAGACCACCGCGGCGAACCTACTGACACAAATCTCAGCTCCCTCCTCCCTCTCTCACTCGCTACATACTCAATTATGTACCGAAAGTACCGAATTACCTGCTTTTTGCACTCGCGTTGCACGGTTATTGCAAGAAAACTATCCATCATACAAGGATCGTTATGGTGTCATTCGAAAGCTCTGTTTATGCCCTTTCAGGGATAGGTACTTGTTTTACGTTCTGAGTCTTATTTAGGCATGAAAATGATCACGTAAACAGCCCTATTTTGGCTAAAAACACCCCGCTGTGCGGTACACATAAATAAACCGCATAGGCCGCTCGTAAGGTGTTAAGTCGGACATAAGTCGGACTTCGGACATCTCGGTCATCTCGGACTGGGTCTCCCCCCAATTAGTCCGAGATAGCGAGGGTTTACTGTACATGCGGATTGGGACCAGCAAGATAGACAAGGTAGGATACAGTATGTATGAAGCGATGGAGGAAGTGAATGCAGAAAAGGATATAGGAGTAGTGATAGACAATAAGTTAAATTTCTCAGAACATTTAGCGGAAAAGATAAACAAAGCCAATAGAATTGTAGGGCTGATAAGGAGGACATTTGTGTCACTTGACGAAGAAATCTTCAGGAATCTCTATACAGCGCTGGTTAGGCCGCACCTGGAATATGCGAACCAGGTGTGGGCTCCATATATGGTAAAGGATATAGAAGCAGTGGAGAAAGTGCAGAGGAGAGCTAGCAAGCTGGTACCAACGTTGAAGAACGCGGGCTATGAGCAGAGGTTGAGGACACTGGGGCTTCCGACACTGGCATATAGGAGAAAGAGAGGGGATATTATAGAGACTTTTAAGATAGTG
Source organism: Paralithodes platypus (assembly GCA_032716605.1). Taxonomy (NCBI): domain Eukaryota; kingdom Metazoa; phylum Arthropoda; class Malacostraca; order Decapoda; family Lithodidae; genus Paralithodes; species Paralithodes platypus. Next base: position 22,309,369 of record CM064511.1, on the reverse strand, counting down.
TCAGGAAAGTACAATGAGGATGTGTGTGAAGGTATCTTCTTGATGCGGGAGGGAACAAGAACGAGAGGACACATAAGAAAATTTACAAAGAAAGAAATAGGCTTGAGAAGGCAAAGAACTCATTTTGTGATAGAGTGGTAAATGAGTGGAACGCACTGCCCCAGTATGTAGTCGATTCCGAATCAATAAGGGAGTTTGAAAGTAATCTTGATAAAGCATGGGGAAGACAAGATTTGAAGTTTGATTATAAAACAAAAATACAGAATAGTAAAAATGTTGCGTCTGCTACCGCCGCCGCCAACACCGTGAACGACCGCAGCAGTGCAAGTACTGGTACTGAGCTGGATACACAGGCATAGTTTGCCTTTTTCCAGAGGATCTACTGTAATAAACTGTAAGAATAATCGTACCTCAAATACGCCGGAAAATTAGACCTAACACACTTGCTACTCTAATTTTCCTTCGTATCCTACTGAAAAAAAACTCAATGGTTTTCTTATGGAAGGTATAAAATTAGACCTAACACATTCGCTACTCCAATTGTTCTTCATAACCTTTTGGAAAAAACCTTGATGGTCTTTTTATGGGAGGTAATAAGACTACTTATCGATGATAGCGTAGTAGGGAAGGTATACAGTAGGGTAGTGATTGAGAGAGTAAGAGTGAGAACGGAGAAATGGATAGGCGACGAGCAGGGAGGTTTTAGGAAGGGAAGAGGATGTGTAGATCAGATTTTTACCCTGAATTGTGTTGTGGAGAAGTATCTGGAGAAGAAACAAAAGGTGTATGTTGCCTTTATGGACTTGGAGAAGGCCTATGACAGAGTGGATAGAGAAGGTTTGTGGAAAGTACTTAGAATATACGGAGTAGAGGGCAAGTTGCTGAAAGCAGTGAAGAGCATGTATGAGGGTGCAAAGGCGGCAGTACGTGTGGAGAGTGAGCAGAGTGAGTTCTTTGACCTGAATGTTGGTTTGAAACAGGGGTGTGTGATGTCCCCGTGGTTGTTTACTGTATATATGGATGGAGTTATGAAAGAAATACTATCAAGAGCAGTGGATGTTGGTGTATCGCTGAAAAGGGAGGGAATTGAGTGGAAGCTACCTATAGTGCTGTTTGCGGATGATACAGTTCTGATGAGTGATAATGAATGGGAGTTGCAGGGTCTGGTAAATGAGTTTGGAACAGTGTGCGAAAAACGGAATTTGAAGGTAAATACGGGGAAGAGCAAGGTTATGGTCTTCGAAAGGGGTGAAGTCACAGAGTGTGAGGTGAAGCTGAACGGTCAGGCTATGGAGATCGTCAACTCTTTTAAGTATCTGGGCAGTGTGTTGAGTAAAGATGGGACTATGGATGAAGAGGTGCGGGAGAGGGTACAACAGGGGAAGAGGGTTGTAGGAACGCTAACAGCAGTAACAAGAAATAGGGTGGTCAGTATGGAAGTGAAGAAGTCCTTGCATGACAGCGTGGTAATCCCGACACTGACTTACGGAAGCGAAGCATGGACGTTGGTTGAGAGACTCAGACCAAGAGTGAGAGCAGTGGAAATGAATTACTTAAGGAGTGCGTGCGGAGTTACATGGAGGGATAGACAGACTAATGAGGAAGTAAGAAGGAGGTGTGGTGTGGAGGTAGATGTGCTGGAAAGTGTGAAAAGGAACAACTTGATATGGTTCGGCCATATGGAACGTATGGAAAGCGAGAGAATGACTAAGAGGGTGTACGAGAGCGAGGTGGAGGGACAGAGGGGGAGAGGTAGACCGAATATGAGGTGGAAGGATGGAGTGAGGAACTACATGAACGAAGGCGGTGCTGGTTGGGGGGAGGGGCGTCGACTGACTGGGGACAGAGGTGCATGGGGGCGGTTCGTTCGTGGCCACCCCTTCGGGGATCACGGCGTCAGGCAATAGATAGATAGATAGATCGATGATACTCTGTATCACTGACCTATACTGTCTCATTCCTAAAGAATGTTAATGGTCAACAATCCTACCGCCTACTGACGGCTGATTGTCTCATTCTTATAGAATGTTACTTGTCAACAACCCTACCGTTTACTAATGGACGATTGTTGACTTCCCAAAAATAGGCCTTTCCGCCGTGATGACGGACTCCCGGCCGGGAGGCTCTCACAAACGTATAGGTGAGTCATATCAGCTGAGCAGAAAATCAAACTTTTTCCCATGAAGGTAAAAAGACTGCTTATCGATGATACTATGTATCAATGACCTATACAACTGTTTATTCCTTAGGAATATGTAACGTAACTATCCGATCTTAAAAGAGTGATAGTTTGAGGATCTCACTTAGGCTCGTTCGCCGTGATGACAGAATAAAGGTCATTCCCGCCGTGTGAGGATATCCGTATAGGCGAGGCCAGACGGCTGAGCCGAAAAACCTCATTACAAGTCAGATCATCCGCCGGGGGATGTAATGGCATGATAACCAAACTGGGTGTCCTGGATCAATTCCTAACCCGCAGAGGCGAGCTTCCATCACCAATTACTGGCAAAAGTGCGCCGGAGGGAAAAAACCACACCCAATGAGTGTACGAACTTGACTGAGCAAGCTTGAAACACTCAACACATACCAAAAATGTCAGAAAAACACCTGACACTTTCCAATCATGTAAAAACACACCACATGAGAGCGAAAGTAATAACTAAAGGCTAAACTTATTATTTAATTCAAGAATCAATAATAAAGCCTAGCTATAGACACAAACCCCTACACGAGGCTAGCCACGAGGCATAGGGCAAGCAGCACGAAAAAACACGTGAAGCCTAACCCCCAGGACGACATAGCGACCAGCTACCACACATCGCCTTGAGCTACAGGGGCTCCAGAATGTTCCACACCCCGTGGGGCAACACGTGGACTAGAGCGTCTGCTAGACAATCAAAATAACCGCAACTCCATCATATCGATGGCCAAGAAGTGGAGCCCCGCATTTACAAAGCCTCCTAACTAGCTAAAAGGCAAAGCTAAATGCTGAAAAAGAAAAGTTAACACAGAGGCGCCCGGGTCCGACGCGGACCGCATGGACGTCATATCACATATAGTACCCTATATTAAACACACTACCTGCGACCGTGCCAATGGGGACGACCGTTCTCACTAATCTAAACCTATTCTATAACGTCTCAATAGATACAAAAGACTCACTAAGAGGCGAACGAATGCAGAATGAAGAGAGACGGTCCCGCACGTCCACTCAGCACGGACGCAGGGAGAGGAAGACGGAATGACGCTTCTCAGAGCAGCGTCTCACGAAGGTTACTCCGAACGGGAAAACGTCCACAAGTTTTGGGAAGCTTGGTTTATAGTACAGTAAAAGTCCGATAATCCGACGACCGATGATTCGCATCTCCCAATAGTCCGAATTTTTCAATTTGAGGCCAAATCCGAATTCACCCGATGGTCCGAATTTCAAGAAGTCCCAAAGTCCCCTTTTTGAGGCATTAGTCCACTCAAATGACACATAATGGAGCACACACATATCATATGATAAATGATCTCCTTAACTGTACCTTAATTCCCATCCATTCATACGCAGACGACTCAACCTTGCACTACTCCCTTAGTTTTTCAGAACGCCCCAGCCAGCAATCCCTCAACGACAAACGTAATGAAGCCATAGAACTCTTAAATTCTGATCTAAATACTATTTCCAATTGGGGCAGAGAAAACCTTGTTAACTTTAATGCTTCCAAAACCCAATTTCTCCATCTATCTACCCGTCAGGATCTCCCAGCGGACTATCCCTTATTCTTCAACAATACAAAAATCAACCCTTCATCTTCTCTCAATATTCTTGGTGTCTCTTTTTCTTCTGCTCTCATTTGGAAGGACCATATTACCAGTCTTGCTAAGGCAGCCTCCCAGAAGCTGGGTGTGCTCAACCGCCTTAGGGGGTTCTTTTCCCCTGTGCAGCTTCTTGCTCTGTACAGGGGCATAGTGCGCCCTTGTATTGAGTATTGTTCACATGTGTGGGGAGGTTCCTCTCACACTGCTCTCCTAGACAAAGTTGAAAGGAAGGCCTTTCGTATCATTAACTCCCGTCCACTCACCAACTCTCTGCAATCTCTCTCTCTCCGCCGCAATGTTGCATCTCTCTCGCTATTCTATCGCTACTATAATAATCAGTGTTCATCAGAGCTATCCCAGTGCATACCACCTCCTTTACGTAGGGCACGTGGTACCCGTCTTGCAACTCAATCCCACCCCTACTCTGTGCAACTCTCCAACCCAAGAGTGAAACGTTACTCTCAAACTTTCTTCTACTCAACAGCTGAGCTCTGGAACTCTCTCCCAGAATCAGTCTTTCCCTCTTCCTATGACTTAAATTGCTTCAAACTCCGTGTGTCCAGGCATTTTGGCTCGAACGTCCCTTGATTTTGGCCCTGTCACTCTTTCAACTATGGGGGAGACACTCGCTATAGGCAGTTATGCCTTTTGCCTCCCTCAATCACATAGAAAAAAAAAAAAAAAAAAATATGTTCATGAATTCACTTTAAAAGTTTACCATTGTCATTGTAGCCTATTACCTACTTCAAAACATTCAGATTAATGGTCAAAGGAAGCTACTGATATAAACGTAAACACCTTCTTCTTCTTCTTCTTCCACATCGTCTGCTAGAGAGTTTGTTTTGCTCTTGAACGCATCCTTGGGACGCTCCAATGCGCTACTGGCTTGCACCGCATTTTCTGCAAGCGCATTCAGTCTTGAGCTTGAAAACGCACCTTTGGACGTATTAGTCTTGAGCTTGAAAACGCACCTTTGGACGTTCCGATACGCTACTATTCATAGTTCAGTGATCGGAGCGTCCCAAGGGTGCTTTCAAGACAACAAGACAAGGGTGCTTTCAATACAATATAATATAACAGAGCACGTCACAAAAGGAAAATCACAAAATGAAAATTACAAGAACCTCTCAGGGAAGTGCCGTTGTTAAGGCATTACTTCCCGAACCACATCTGATCTGATCTTCAAGAGCAAGACAAACTCGCTAGTAGACGGAAGAAGAAGAAGACGTTTATATCAGCAGATTACTTTGACCATTAATCTGAATGTTTTGAAGTAGGTAATAGGCTACAATGACAATGGTAAACTTTTGAAGTGATTTCATGAACATATGATATGTGTGTGTGCACCATTGTGTCATTTGGGTGGCCTAATGTCTCAATGTTTTCGTCATACACAGGTTCATAGGGGTAAAGTCCGATAATCCGAAAAATCCACTAATCCGAACGAGGGCCGGTCCGCTGCCCTTCGGATTAACGGAAGTTTACTGTATTTCTAATATTTTATTTTATTTTATTTTTTACGAAGTTTTTTCGTAGTATGTACTAGAGATGGAACGAATATCAATTTTCACTATTTGCGAATACGAATACAAATTTTTGTTGGTGAAATTTGCGAATACGAATAGCGAATAGCGAATATTTCAATCTTTCTTGAAGGTTGAAATTGTCATCCTTCAAGAACTGGTAATTCTTTTTATATCACCAACAAATGTTAATTAAATTACTATGAAATTAATTACCGGAAGCAAATGACGATGTGAATGTGTAAAGCTGCGTGTTTCGTTACCACCACTGATTAGCCATTGGGCTTTTGGCAGGAAATGCCAAAAATTATCAATGATATCCGAGACATGTTTTACATACAGTATTCTCATCGTCCAGCATATTACTGGTTCATAATCATCAGAAAACTTAAAATAGCCCTGTATAATATTTAATTATCACTAGAACAATACACTATATAATGTAGGAAGTCTTCTGGAGAAATAGGGCAAACATATCAAACAATGCATGATAAACTAAAGCACAAATGTATGCTAGAATAGCATTGACAAATCGCTAGATAGTCACCAGACACTAAAAACTTGTATGTCACTAGAAAACATATGTTGAAGTATCTAGAATAATCTTTAACAATCGAAACATCTCTACAATTCCTTAAAATAGGGAACATAACTTGAATATCGCTAGAATTCATCACATCTTGATGTTGCTAGATGGAAGTGATGGAAGTGATTCGCTGGATCTAGCGGTAGCCGGTACATTGGCAACATTGTACAGTACCAAGACCATTTATTCCGTTATAATGAACAAGGTCAGATTTCGGAACTATTACAATTATTTCAAAGTTCAGAGATCATCAGATTGGTTTGGAAGTCGATATACACAATTTCAGTTCCATTAGTTTAAAAAATATTCACATACTATGGTACTTAGAGGGTTTAATAAAGAAGCATTCCTTTCCCCGACATCATACAAGCGAACGCACGCTTTAAAATGTAATATTTTACATTTTTGTATATCTTCTATTGGTTTCGTGAAAATATTCGCATGTTTGCAAATAGCTATGAATGGAAATGCGAATACGAATATTGAAAAACATAGCGAATATTCGCACATACGAATACGAAACGAATATTCGGTCCATCTCTAGTGTGTACCTTATCATAAAGGCGATTCCGTAAGAGAATAAGCGTACCCTTACGATGTGGTTCCTCTCTCTCTCCCTGCGGCGGTTGTTTCAAACAGCTAACGCAAGGGCTTGAAAGGGTTCTATATTTTTTTTTTTTTTTTTTTTTTTTTCTATATTCCAACTAGCCTACTCCCTCTCGGGCATAGGCTAAGAGCCTGTACATTCCACCGCTCAACACGGTGAAGCCTGTGAGGTCTTGTTCCAGTCTGGGGAGTGAGACATGTGAAGCATCCATCATGGCTCGAAGCAGCTCCATCTCTGAAGCGGCTGGTTGCTTCGTTCAAGTGCTTCACCGTCTCACCCTAAAGACTCAGACCCTCACTCTCAGAATGCCACCTATTGAGCAGTGAACTCACTAGGCATTGTCCCCCTGTAACATATTTTGAATATGGGAATATTCATAGTGTTATTTAATCAGGGAACAATGAGGGTATTTTTTTGGCATTTCGGTGGGCTTTGTGGTAATGCACTGATACTAGGTACAGCACAAATTCAATCCCAATAATATCTTCCCATTGACATATCGGGATTTGAACCCGGGTCCATTGGATTACCAATCCAGTGCCATGACCACTCCACCACACCTCCCCTAGTAATAGGCATATTGTCAATGATAGAGGGGCCACTAATAAATACCGTTCTTGTACTTCCTCATTCATCTGTCTATCCCTTCATGTAACTCCACATGCACTTCACAAGCAACTTATTTCCACCCCTCTCACTCTAGGTTTGTGTCTCTCTAGCAACGTCCATGCTTCACTCCCGTACGTCAATGTCGAGATTACCACACTATAATGCAAGGAATTCTTTATTTCCATGCTGACTACCCTATTCCTTGTTACTGCTTTCAGCATTCCTACAACCATCTTGCCCTGTTGCACCCTCTCCCGCACTTCTTCCTCCATACTCCCATCTTTACTCAACACACTGCCCAAATACTGAAATGAGCTGACTCTCCATAACCTGACCATTCAAACTCACCTCAAACTCTGTGACTGCACCCCATTCAAAGACCATAACCATACTCTTCCCCGCTTTACCTTCAGATTCCTTTACTCATACACTGTTCCAAACATATTATATATGGCCACCTGTCCGACAAGCCACTTTGGTCTCTCGGATACACATCGGAATTCTCGGAATTTTGCCGAGATATACAGGGACATTTCCGAGAGGCCTATGCCATTCCGAGAAGTGCGGGTTTCCGAGTAAAAAGAGTCCCGAGTTAGCGAGGGTTTACTGTACTTATATATTTTCTAGATCTCAAGTGACGGCGTCTCTTCCGTGGATTGACCTCCCAATCTGCCAACCTAGAGGTTGGCAGATTGGAAGCCAAACTTTTTGGCTGGAAAAGTGGAAAAAGTGGAAGCCACTTTTTCCTTTGCCCCTCAACTTTCTCTTCACAATTGCTGAGGGGCACAGGGCCCTGGGTGGGGCTTTGGTTTCCCGGGCATTTCCGCACCCTCCTCAGCTCCCCGCCTTGGAGTGGCTTCGGCCACCCAGGCTTTATTGTGGTAGGCAGGGAGGGTTCTGTGGAGGCTCTCGGTTATGGCCTTGGCCTTGCTCAGGGCCTTGGGGCTGTTCGGCCAGGCAGCCTGGGGAACAACAACATATTTACCAGACCTCTTATAAACTTTAAAAAAATACAGGGACAGACCATCAGATTGGCCTACAGAAAGGGATGCCAAATGGTAGTCTTCTGGTGGTAATTGATGTGGTTTAGTGTCAGTTATAGATTTTTGCAAACACCCGGGCTTCCCTCTCCCACTCTGTCCAACAACTTTGGCCTAACCCAGTTACTTGAATAACTGGGTTCCACCAAACAGATAACCTTATCATCCTTAACGACATCCATCAACATACCCATATTCCCCACCAAGCCCTCTATAACCCATCATCTCCAGACATCACCCTCTGCTCCCAAGAACTCGCCCCCACAACATCCTGGAGGGTGGTCAGAGCCTTAGGCTCTGACCACCTCCCGATTATTATCACCACCCAAACCAGACTCACCCCAGCTAGCCACAAACACACATACACCAATTATAAAAGAGCTAACTGGGAAGCATTCACAAATGAGACAGAACAACACTTCACAACTCTAAACAGTGCACCCATCACTAACATCAACAATGCTGTACACATACTCAATAAAACTATCCAAAATGCTGACAAGAAACACATTCCAAGAGGTAACAGAAAAAGACATAACCCCAACTTCACACCAGAAATTCAAAACCTCATCAGACAACGCGACATACTGAAACACTCCCCAGCACCCCACACACAAGACATCACACAACAAATTCAAGCACTCAACACCCAAACTAACAACAAAATACAAGAACAACAAAAACTAAATTGGAATAACTTCCTACAAACACTTGATCACAAAACAAACCCCAAAAAACTCTACAAAACACTAAACAGCATCACACTTTCCAACAGCAACACAACACAATCACATGCTGCAATCGCAACAACAGACTACTCCTTCATGTAAACAACAAGCAAACACTCTCATCAATCACTTCTCACATGTCAGCCACCTAAAAAACCTCACAAAGACGACCGACGTAAGAGACAATTCCCCACAGACCCTGACTATACACCCTTCACCAATCACCAGACAAAGCATATCATCAACAATCTCAAGCACTCACCCGCCTGTGGCCTAGACAACATAAGCAACATACACCTCAGACACCTGGGACCACAAGGCATACAAGCACTCACTAACATATCAAACTACAGCTATTCACACAACACAATACCAGATGGCGGGTGCCCAACCCCGAAAGGGGTTGAAATAGGGGAGCTATCCCCCCGCCAAAGGCGGCTTTCTAGGGCCTTTCCTAGCTGATGCTGAGAGGATTGGGTTCTAGTCATGTGGTGATGGGCTGGTCTATCAGAGTGAGAACTGAGCGATCTCTGCCATACCCATGGCTTACTCTGACTGTTCCTTTTACTTATATATTTTCTAGATCTCAAGTGACGGCGTCTCTTCCGTTGATTGACCTCCCAATCTACCAAGATTGGAAGCCAAAGCGTCACATTTTTCCTTTGTCCCTCAACTTTCTCTTCATAATTGCTGAGGGGCACAGGGCCCTGGGTGGGGGCTTTGGTTTCCCGGGCGTTTCCGCACCCTCCTCAGCTCCCCGCCATGGAGTGGCTTCGGTCACCCAGGCTTTATTGTGGTCGGCAGGGAGGGTTTTGTGGGGGCGCTCAGTTATGGCCTTGGCCTTGCTCGGGGCCGTGGGGCTGTTCGGCCAGGCAGCTTGGGGAACACCAACAACAACAACAACACAATACCAGACATCTGGAAGCATGGTATCATCATCACATTCCCCAAACCCAACAAAGACCCCACGCTACCCTCCTCGCACCGCCCCATCACACTCCTTTGCTCCCCCTCCAAAGTCATGGAACGCCTAGTATTACAACTAATTACACCCGACCTACCCCTAGCTCCAACACAACATGGCTTTAGGCCACTGCACTCCACAAACACTCTTCTCACAGACCTTACACAAAGAGCTTTTGACGGCATCAACTCAGCTAGACCACCACACAGATCACTATTAACCACACTCGACATTAGTAAAGCCTTCGATGCCATCCCCCGCCACAACCTAACAAACAAAATCTACAACACAAACATGCACAACAACACAAAAAGGTGGCTGGCCAACTTCCTAGCAGGCAGATGTGCACACGTATCTTTTGCCGGTCAGTCATCTAAAATCAGAAACTTTCCAAACGGAGTCCCACAAGGATCCGTCCTATCGCCCGCACTCTTCAATCTGTACATGCACGATATAACTACACCCAATACGCCCCAAATAAACTTAGCTTCCTATGCAGATGACATAACACTCACATGCACACACCATGACCCAAAAAGAGCAACAGATCTCCTTCAACCCTATCTCAACACACTACATGGCTGGTGCACAACAAACAGACTTAATCTAGCCCCAGCCAAATCCACCGCAACCCTGCTCACAAGCTGGACAGGAGAACACGAATACATCCCTCAACTCACCATAAACAACACACCCCTAACACATACACACACACCCAAAATCCTAGGAGTAACATATGATACTCATATGACATTCAAACAGCACACCACAAACATTAAAAAGAAACTGACACCCAGACTTAACGCCCTCAGGTCACTTGCTCACACAAAATTTGGACACAACAAAGAAAATACCACCACAGTATATAAACAATACATAAGATCAGTGATGGAATACGCAAGCCCAGCCTGGGCTTCTAACCTAGCTGAAACACATCAGAAGACCTTACAGACTATTCAAAACAAAGCCCTGAAGATCATTACAGGCTGCACAGCTACTGCACCCACAGATCACCTACATCAAGAAACCAAAATCCTCAAAGTCAAAGACCATCTGGACATGAGAGGCACTCAATTCCTGGCAGCAGCCTCCACAAACCAAGACCACCCACTAAACTACATGGCAACACAACCCACAGACACCAAGAAATATCAAAACAACACCCAGCACACAGTATCACACACAATTATTGTCCTCTCTCCCTCCCTGCCCACCCCGAACCAACTTCCAGAAGCACATCCATACTCATATCTCTCGCCGATCCATCCACTCACTCACAGACAACACGCAGCTGCATGCACGACCTCCCGAAATCCATCCTTCCGAATCCTCCCTTCCTCGCGAGGACAGAGTCCACCTGGCCAGGCTGAGATGCGGACACCATCCAGCTCTCCTGAGCTATCAGAAGAGACTGGATGACTCCGTTGTCGACACCTGCCCGGGATGTAACACAGCACCCCATACCATTAAACACATCATAGAAGACTGCATTTCACACAACCACTTATGCCAACAACACAATCTACACTCAATGAGAACTCTGTGGGAAAGCCCGATCATGGCCATGGCCTTCCTCAGGGACTCGGGGCTGTTCGGCCAGGCAGCTTAGGGAACAACAACAACACCCGTAGGCCTAATAAATACGTCCACAACCGCACTAGACACGTCCACACCAGCAGTACATGTCCACAACTCCACACCCGCAATAGACACAAAGGCGCATAGGCCTACACGTGTGACACACCTGCATCAATGATGCGTAAAATAGGTCGCGGTGAAATTACCCCGCCGAGCGGGGTAATTTCGCCGCGAGAGTAACTTTTTTCAAAAATTCGGCAGCATGACCAAAACATTATATATTTTTTTCGTTTTTTGGGCATCTATAGCAGAAAGGCTGAATGTATAGATAAAAAATTTAAAAAATTTAAAATTCCATTTGTGGCAGTTTCTATTTGTCAAAATAAGCGATTTTCGGCGAAATTACCCCGTCTTACCCTAGTCCAAATTGGCAAATTGCCTAATATACTGTACAGTAGAGTCTTGTTATGGTGCTGTCTTTTTGTAACACTGTTAAGGTTGGTGTGGTTGCAGATACTGTACTGCAGGTGCAAGTGCTGCAGGGGGACTCTGTTGAGTCTTGCTGAGTCACAGTTAGCATTATACCAACATCAGCCACAGTGATGACTTGGTGGGGCAGTACTGTGGCAGGACTTTGTTGTACTACAGTACACTCCAACTACTGAAAGGCAACCCCGTCTGAGCCGTTACAATGCATGTAATGGAAAATGACGCTAAACCAATGAATGTATAAATGTAACTGGTGCATGATCCTCTCTCCCAAACGACTGCGTTTACACTCATCTATTTAATAGCATTCTACATTCATTCCTATTTATAACCACTTCTCTTGCCTGATCATTCCTCTATCTTCCAACGCTTGTCCTACACATTCTCTCCATCTCAATGGGGTCTTCCTACCCCTCTATCTCCCCTTGTATCTGACTCACATATTCTCTTTGTAAGCCTTACATCCTCCATTCGTTCAACATGACCATACCAGCTCAGCACCCTTCTGTCCACTCTGGCCGACAAATGTTCCTGCTGCCCCACTCTCCTACATATCTCTTCATTCCTCAATCTATCTCTACGGGTCACTCCACATATACTCCTCAAGCAGCTCATCTCCATCACATAAAGATTTTTTCTCCTTTGCCTTCAGAGCCCATGTCTCAGCCCCATACATCACTTTTGGTAGAGATGGTATCTCATAGGTAGCAACACTTCTCCACTATCTCCAGCGATTCATACATACATACATATAATGGTTTAATGTCATTTTCCATCACACACAATGTAACAGATCAGACGTGGTTACCTTTCCGCTGTTGGAATATAGTACAATAAGTCCCGTCACAAAACTGCCCCATCATGTCATCATTTTGGCTGATGTTGGCGTAGTGCTAACCGTGCTGTAGCAAGACTCAACTAAGTCCCACTGCAGCACCTACACTTGCAGTATCTGCAAACCGAATCAGCTTTGACAGTGCTACAAACAAGATAGTCCCATACCAAGACTTTACTGTACATTAGGCAACTTGGATTTTAGAAAAACAAAATCCTGCCACAACACTGCCCCACCTTGTAAACACTGCGGCTGACTCTGGCATGGCACCAAACAGCACCCAGGTAAGACCAGTAAGTCCCCTGTGGCACCTATCCGCATCCCACCAGTCTCGGCAGTGCCATACCAAGACAGTGCCAATAGCAAGGTATTATTGCTAATGGTCCACAAGTCTACCGCCATCATCCCTATTAGGTGCCTTGTACAACACGCAGCAGGATGTGTAGTGCATATTCTTTTTTTCCTCCACCATAAGATAAAAGCCCCCTGGGGGGTACGGTAATAACATAATTCTACAGTAGTCATACTGTATATTCATACACTTTGATTTTTATCTAAATATGTCCTCAAAGTATACAAACTATACTAAGGTTTAAGACTTACTGATCATATGTTTTGCAGGGGGCATATTTTACATATAAATAAAATAATGTTCAAGAAAACATTACTACTGAGTACTGACCAACCCGATTATTTTCGATGAAAGCCGTGGCGCCAGCTGCCAGACACGTCGCTGCTTCTTCCTCATCCGCAAACTGTACAAAACCAAACTTGTTTCTTGTGATGGATACACCTGGTGGAAAAATTGAAAATACTGTGTTAAGCTTCCGTTTATAAAGAGCGTTATTGAAATGCATATCTTTGACTATGACCTATGAAACCATATTAAAAAAACGCAAGTCTGATGAACCGAAAACGCACTGGAGACGGGCTGCAGCCCCCTGCAGATTCAGGCTTGCCAGTGTGAATGTTGGAAGTATGAGTAGTATAGCGAATGAAGTTGTGGAAGTGCTTGAAAGGAGAAGAGTGGATGTCTGCTGTGCCCAGGAAACCCGATGGAAGGGGTGTGGTGCACAGTGGATTGTGGGAAAGAACAAGAGATACCGGTTATATTGGAAGGGGGATGAATCTGGAAAACCGAAAGGAGGAGTGAGTGTACTGGTATCTGAGGAGTGAGAGGAGAGTGTGATTGAGATAAAGAGAGTAAATGGAAGATTGATTGATTGTTCTGAAAATGAAAGTTGGTGAAAGAATTATAAATGTGATATCGGCATATGCTGATGGGTACGAGGGTGTGCATGGTGGGAAAGGGTATGGAATAAGAAATCTAGAAGGCGAGTATATACTGGAGTCCTGTACTCACCTAATTGTACTCACCTAATTGTAGTATACAGGATTTGAGCCTAAGCTCGTGTTGTCCTGTCTCTCTCTCTACATTTATTGTGTTGCACTCAACATGGTTGTGTGTACACTTAACCCTCCTATTTCCAGACATCCTATCGCCGGATTTCGGATTTCCCGGTGATTGTTCGCCCCTCGGACAATGTTCGACATTGCCGGACATATATCCACCATAGTCCGGGAAATTAAGGAAAGTACGGCATTTGAATTTTCCGCGCGGCAAGGTTCCCGGACATTAATCCGGGGATGCTACCACTAGGGGTCAGGGCGGGCGGATAGGCGTACTGACAATAGGTCAAGCGGGCAGTCATTGTCTTAGTATCGACGCCATTGTCTACACATCCTTAATTAACTCTCCGTGATTAATATCGCCACAATGCCTACCGTAGTGCCTCCTAAACAACCCAACCAAAAAGTACTAGAAAATCAGTATACCTTACTGTGCACCAAATACTAGAATTAATTAAAAAACTAGAAGCAGGTAGAAGTGTTCCAAGTGTTTGTGACGAATACGGTGTGAAGAAACAAACTGTGTCGGATATTCGTCGTGCCAAGGAAAAGCTACAAAAATATGCTGTGAAGTTTTCTGTTAAAGCATAACGAAAGACGATGACGCGAAAGCTAGAAAATATATGAAAGTTAGTAGAAATGTGGACTTAGACGAGGATGTTTATAAATGGTACGTTCAGCAGCGTTCATGTGGGGTGCCTGTGCGTGACTGTGAACTTGAAGCGGGTGCCGCCAAATTAGCTGCACACATGAGGTTTGCGAATTTCAAGGCCAGCGATGGTTGGCTGTGGCGGTTCCGAAACCGCCATGGAATTCATAATGTGAAACTGCGAGGTGAGGCGGGAAGCGCAGACAGTAGTAGTGTTGAACCTTTCCGCTTGAAACTTAATGCCCTAATTGATGAGGAATGCCGGAGTCAGTCTCAAATTTACAACATTGATGAAAATGGTATTATGTGGCGATTTCTACCAAATAACATGCAAGCTCGTAAGGATGAAGACAGGGTGCCAGGCAAGAAAATAAACAAAGAAAGGCTCTTTATCATGTGCGAGAGTAATGCTATAGGATCTCACCTATTGAAACTTACCATCATCGAAAAATCTGCCAAGCCACGTGCCCTAAAGGACATCGACCACAAGGACCTTCCAGTCTACTACTACTACAGCTCTCAAAGAGCCTGGTTTACCTCCTTCCTCGTCCATGACTACTTCCACAATCATCTCATTCCTGAAATTCGAAATTTCCAAGAGAAGGCGCTCAAGATCAAACCCAGCGACGTTAAGGCACTCATTCTAATGGACAACTCTCCCGCACATCCCGCTGATCTGGCCAGCAAGGATGGCCGCATCCGTGCCATGTTTTTGTCACCAAACACGACATCACTGATCCAGCCAATGGACCAGGGTGTCATAAGCGCCTTCAAGAGACGCTACCAAAAAGAATGTCTGGATAAAGTCTTGGTGGTTCTTGAGGATGAGGATTTCATGGAGAAAGACACCCGTGGCCTGACGACCCTTCAAAATATCAAAACCTACATTAGGTCTGCCATCTACAACCTGGCAGACGCTTGGAAGAGTATGAAGATCACCACCTTCGCCAATGCGTGGAAAAAGCTACTCTTGGACTTTGAGGGATTCGAGTCTGCTGATTTCCACAGGAAGCTAATGAAAACTGGGGAACAAAGTGTCACCATCGACAACGTCCACGACTGGATACATACATAAAATGTTAAGACTGAGTGTTCCACACATAAGTGCAGTTCCAGTCTCTTGTCCTAATGGCGGCGTTCCAGACAACCCTGTTAAGGGCTGCTTCACTTGTCAAGTTCTTGGATTTGAGATCGGCACGTATAGTCCGATCCCAGGTCTTCCTCGGTCCACCCTTTGGTGCAGCTCCCTCCACAATCACAGACCTGCATTTTTTCACCCAATTTTGTTCATCCATTCTCTCCAAATGTCCATACCATCCCAGTCTACTTGTACGCAGGGCGGGTGCCCAACCCCGAAAGGGGTTGAAATAGGGGAGCTATCCCCCCGCCAAAGGCGGCTTTCTAGGGCCTTTCCTAGCTGATGCTGAGAGGATTGGGTTCTAGTCATATGGTGATGGGCTGGTCTATCAGAGTGAGAACTGAGCGATCTCTGCCATACCCATAGCTTACTCCGACTGTTCCTTTTACTTATGTATTTCCTAGATTTCAAGTGACGGCGTCTTTTCCGTGGATTGACCTCCCAATCTACCAAGATTGGAAGCCAAAGCGTCACATTTTTCCTTTGCCCCTCAACTTTCTCTTCATAATTGCTGAGGGGCACAGGGCCCTGGGTGGGACTTTGGTTTCCCGGGCGTTTCCGCACCCTCCTCAGCTCCCCGCCATGGAGTGGCTTCGGTCACCCAGGCTTTATTGTGGTAGGCAGAGAGGGTTCTGTGGGGGCACTCAGTTATGGCCTTGGCCTTGCTCGGGGCCTTGGGGCTGTTCGGCCAGGCAGCTTGGGGAACAACAACAACTTGTACGCATCAACGCTAATACTCTTTATACCTAAACGTCTCCTCAGCTCAACATTTGTTATTCTATCCTGTAGCCTGGCCCCACACATCCATCTCACCATTCTCATCTCATTACGCTCCATTCTGTTGACATCCTCTACTTTAACGGCCCATGTTTCTGAGGCATACATCATTGCACTTCTAACACATGAGGCATACGCCTTTCCCTTCAGGGGGAGAGGCATTCTTTTCATGGTCAGGATTGGCATCCGTTCTCTGAACTTCCCCCAGCTACACCTAATTCTAGCAACAGTGGCAGCCTCGGCCCCACCACCGGCAGAGATGGTATCTCCTAGGTAACAAAACTTGTTCACCAGCTCCAAAGACTCATTCCCAAAATACACAGCCACAGGATCATCACCTAACACAAGCTCGCCTTTGCACACTACGCACTCAAATTTCTCTATTTCTGACTTCTCCTTCGGCAGGGGTCCCTTTATTCTACTACAGCGCTTACTCCCATGGTGTACCCAACATCGACAGATACTACATTGAATTGAGTTAACGCCCACTCCCTTTCCACACACTGCACATGGGTATGCACCGCTCTTTACCACATTGCCTCGTCTCAATCTACAATGCATAACCTTGGTTTTGTTAATATTGACTCTTAAACCCTTGCTCGCCATGCCCTCTCTCCACTCTCTGAATTTGGCCTCAGCATCTTGCACACTGTCAGCTATTAGGACTAAATCGTCTGCATAAAACAGTTCCAACGGGAGTCTGCCTCTAAAAACTCTAGACAGTGCATCCAAGACCATAATAAAGAGGAGGGGGCTTAACACTGAACCCTGATGGACTCCAACACGGACTGCGAACTCATCACTCGGTACACCCTTCACCCTCACCGCACTTCGCGAATCCTCATACATCTTTATTATCACACGCACCAGCCACTCTTCCATACCAAGTTTCCTCATAGCCCACTGCACAACATCTCTAGGCACCCTATCAAAGACGCAAACGATAGACGCAAACGATGCAACACCGAGGCACCAGGTGTTGACAGACAAGAAGATTGTTGCTTCCGTTGCTGACCATGAGAGTGCAAGCAGTGACGAGACGGACGAAGGTGAGATTATGCCTTTCAAGCCTAAATTGTCTGTGGTAAGGGATGCCATAGATAAGATTCAACAATATATTACCACCTCAGACAACCCAACAGCTAAAGTGTATTACAACCAGATTCGGTTGCTGTGTGGTGTAGTTATTCAGGAGCAATACGAAGTGGGCATACAATTCAAAATCTAAAGCTTCTTCACACCGGCTGCGAGGTGTCCCCAGTCACCTCAAACCGCTACTACACCTCAGTCACCTCGACCGGCAGCCGCACCCGAGTCACCTAAACATGGCCCCAGTGGTGCCACCAAGCGACCCTATGCTGTCCTTGGTGACACCTCAGACTCCGAATAACAAGGTATTGATGGTCCCACTATACAATCATAGCAAAAACTACACATCGACATCTACACAGTTTCGGTAAGTATTGTAAAATATATATATTATTCCTAATCATACTGTACAGTACAGTACAGTACTGTACTTTCTTTTTCCATACAGTACTGTATTTATTTTCCTGTGTTTCTGTTTCAGTACGCTACCGTACGCTATTGCCGTACAATGTTGGAAGTCGCCGGACTTTCCCAGATAAAGTCCTTGAATGGCTACACCTCCCTGACTTTTGGGGCTCCCGGACCGGGCGACCCCCCTAATAGTCTGGGAATAGGAGGGTTGAGTGTAATACCAAGTTAAACAAAAAAAGACTGAATCATCTGATCACATATAGTTCTGGGGGCACCAGTAGCTAGATAGATTACTTCTTGGTGAACAGGAAAGACTGGAAGTTTGTTCGGGAAGTAAAGGTCATCCCGAGCGAAGAATGTATCTCCCAACATAAGCTCCTAGTCTGTGACTTGAGGTTAAGGCGAGATCCTGTGCGAAAGAAAGTATACATGCCCAAAAGGAAAGTATGGCTGCTGAATACATCGGAATACAAGGATAAGTTTTGCAGCGAACTGGAGGAAATGGGGGCGCTATGCCGATTGACGTAAATAGCCAATGGAACTTCCTTGAACGTAGCCTTTTTGGCAAAACTAAAGGCCCCCCTAGGTATAAGACTTACTGGTGGTAGAATGAAGAGGTGGAAAATGGAATAAAGGAGAAAAGATGTTTTAAAGCATGGAAGAAAGGAGGCAGCAAGTAGGAATATCTGGCAGCTAAGCAAATTGAAAACAAAAATATATATATACTGTACAGTAACACCTCCATTTACCGGCACTCAGGGGGATTTGAAACCTCCGGTGAATTGAAAAGTCCGGTTGAATGAACATTACTCCTATAAATGCCCATAAACCCCAAGAAAATACCCCCTAATGGCTATCTGTATTATCAGCCTTAATATAATAAACAAACACACATTACTATACCATTTTAATAGTAATGTTCTCAACTCGCCAATTTATAAGTACAGTAGAAGTTGGAAAAGGCATCCAGCTGTTGTTGTTGTCGGCGGCGTAATACGTATCATCGTATGCGAAGGCTAGGCCTTATCGGGAGGGAGAGTTTCGCAGCACATTCAAAGTTTTGACAGTAGCAAAACGAAACCCTAATATCAAACTGTTTTTGTTCTTTTTAGTTTCTAAGGTTTCTCATTTAATATCTAAAACTTATTTATGAGGTGCATGCTTTGGGAGAGGCAGCAAGGGGTGGATGCTTGCAACTCATCCACAGTTGTAGAGGTGGATGCTGTTGCATCATCCACCTCTCTCCATTCGTTTGGATATTTGTGTTTTTTGTTCCAAGTTCAGAACCACTCTTTTGCATTTCTTCTTGTCACTATTGGTTTTCACTTTGTTCGACTTTGCCTTAATCTTCGGCATAATAGAGATGAATCGAGTATAATATGTCCGATATGAGAATGTTTGTATATACGGATCGATCGGGCGAGACCGAGTAGGCCTATTCCCGCGTTTTTGTTGTTGTTGTTGCTTGTTCTACTGACGTCGCCGTACCCGCATAGAACCACGGACTATTTTATATATATATATATAATATTATATATTTCTTATTGGGGCTTTTTAACTAGTTTTTTCCTAATATTTCCTAATAACTGTCTACGTGGTGCGATGCATAAGGTGTTGATTTTCGGTGTGAGCATCCTGGATTCGAATCCACGGACTGCCACATGTGTTTGTAAATTTCATTAATCGATTTTAGGAGTATAGTTGGTTGTTGGAAGGAACATAATAATTATATGTATTTATTATTTGTTATGATGAAATGATGCTGGTAAGACGAAAAATATATATATATATACAGTACTGTATACAGTATATATATATATATATACAGTACTGTATACAGTATATATATATATATATACAGTTGGTCCTTCAATAACGCGAGTTTAAGAAGCGCGGATTTTGTGGCACGCGGTACACCCCAAATATCCAAAATGTTATTAGCGCGGTCAATACTTACAATGACGCGGGGTCCAGCTGGGCAGTTTTCTCTCTCCTGGGCCTGGCGAGGCTGTTCCGTCTCCCTCCCTGGTCCAGTGACGTCACTTGCGGCTCGTCCGGGTATGTTATTCCCTCCCCAGTTCCACCATTGTTCGCCTCACGTACCGACCCCCCCCCCCAACACACCCGCGTGTGTTGTAACACACGCCGTGGTTCTCAAAGTGCCTTTTTTTCTGTGACCTAACCTCGCCGCCATGACGCCCAAGAAGCGCTGTATCTTTACGTACGCACACAAATATGACATCGTGAAGGAGTTAGAAAAGGGGAAGAGACAAGCTGAGTTGGCAAGACGACATGAAGTTAACGAGAGACCAATTCGCACCATTTGGAAGGACAGGGAGAAGATTGTTAACATTATGAAGGGAAACCCAGCAGAAGGTACTCAGGCGTCGATAAAAGTGGGAAATGTCATCCTAAAGAAGACAGAGAAGCTAATGGTGAGGCATTTGGCGAGGCAAAACAAGAATCCTGTGCCGACAGACGGACGGATGATCAGAGAAAAGGCAAAATATTATGCAGAAGTGGCTCGAATGAACAATGTACAGAACCCCAAACCCTTTAAGGCATCTGCTGGGTGGTTGATGTCCTTCAATAAACGAAACAAAATTAAAAGTGTTCGGATCACAGGAGAAACAGCAAGCGCCGACAATGCTGCAGCCAACGAATACCTTGCTTTCTTACGTGAGGTTATTGTGGCCGATGGCTGCAACATTGATCAGATTTTTAACTGCGATGAGTCAGGAGTCAACTGGAAGAAAATGCCTAAAAGGTCTTACATTTCTCGCAAGGCAGCAAGGGGCTACAAAATGGCCAAAGAACGTGTAACCATCTTGTTGACTTGCAATGCTTCCGGCACCTGCAAGATGAAGCCTCTAATTATCCATAAGGCAAAGCGGCCAAGGCCTTATCGCAATATGGACATGGCCAAGTTGAATGTGCATTGGATGAGCAACAAGAAGGCCTGGATGTCGTCAGCGTTGAGCCTCGAATGGTTCGATAATCATTTTGTGAAGGACTTGGAAACATATTGTGCCCCCCAAAACATTGCTTTTAAAGCACTGTTATTGCTTGACAACGCACCCGGACATTCCCGATTGTTGGTTGATCGGCACCCTAACGTAAAAGTGATGTTCATGCCCCCGAATACTACGTCTCTCCTACAGCCCCTGGACCAGGAGGTGATAGCGTGCTTTAAGGGTGCGTATGCCACCAAGACTTTCCTGATGCTCGACATTGCCACTGACACCCAAGAAGAACTACTACAGATGTCAGACGATGAATCAGTCCCTGACTCTCTCCCACCACTCGAAGAACTGTCTGCCCCAGACTCTCCCCCACCACTGAATGAGCAGGCACCAAACGAGCCTCCACCACAACAACAACAACAACACCAACAGGAACCCGCCGACGGAGCAGCTATGACAGTGCATGCCTTTTGGAAAAGGTTTCATATTAAAAATGCAGTGGATACGATGGTGGAAGCGTGGGTTGATGTGACAAGAGCTACAATCCACCATACCTGGAGGAATGTTCTAGAGGGGTTACCTGGGCACAAGCTGGATTTACCTGAACAGCCAGTCAGGCTTGAGGCAGTGGTGGAGAGAGCAGTCGAGGTTGCCAGACGTGTGCCTGGGATGGGTGAAGTGGGGCCAGAAGATATTCAAGGTTTGATTCAGCCACCACAGGAGCCTGATGCCGAGGACCTAATGCAGGATTTGGAGGAGGAAGAGCAGGCAGAGGAAGAACAACGAGAAGAAGACGAACCCCAGGAAGAACCCAACACTCCTGGTCTACGGGAATTTGTAGAATTGTCACAACGCCTCAGCCATCACATGAACAACTTTGATCCCAAACATGATCGTTCAGCACAGATAATAGCAAGCTTCACTGCTTCCATCCAGCCGTACTTCGACATGTTTAACAACAGGATAAATGCACGCCAGCAGACACGAATAACAGATTTCTTTCGACAACGAGCACAGCAACAGGAACAAGTGGCGTCGAGTGACACCGACTCCGACCCTCAGCCACCAGATGATTTACTGTCGAGTGTATCAGACGCCGACTACAGTGGCTTCGAGGACTCTGATGCTGAAGCTGGGGAGGGACCTCGCCGTATCAACGAATGGCTGGCGGCGAGAGCTACCAGACCATCAACTTCATCGCAGTGACGGCGATGGATCCAGGAGGGAGGGGACGGGGGGGATGCAACACTTCATTTATTCAGAGGTAAGAGTTGCAATGGGCAAATCAACCCAATGCACATGTAAAATAACCTTTATAATTGAATTTATTATTATAACATAGGCTTCTATGGAGAAAAAGTGGACTTTGTGGAAATTCCCAGAACACCAAGGTACCTTTAACATGTAAACATATGGGTTCGGTAACGCGGATTTGGCTAACACGGGCGGTAACCAGAACACATTGGCCGCGTTATTGAAGGACCAACTGTATATATATATATATATATATATATATATATATATATATATATATGTATATATATATATATATTTTTTTTTTTTTTTTTTTTTTTTTTTAAACCTTTCTGGCCCGGGCTCGCCCTCCTAAGGACGTTGTTGAGATCCGGGCGATTTGGCCGAACAATTTCTACGCCTAGGCGTAGGCTTTGTTATTTTAACTGCTAGAAAATTCCCACGCATCTCTAAACGTACTGCGGTTTCCAATCTGTAGACTGGCGTTGAGTAGAGCTCTCTAAGTCAACTGGTTCAGTTGTGATGACGATTTCCGTGGAGAGTTTCGAGGCGATGTTAGCAATATGACACAATTTTCAAAACTAAATCTGTCTTAGCAGACCACACAACAACAAAGCTCCGACGTCTGCTTGCTTTCGGAGGTGCGCGCGTCGCCTCCGATCAGCTATGTTTACATACGTCGGACGCACGGCTTTCAAAACAAGCTTAATAGGCTTTCAAGCTTACGGATTTTAAAAGGACACCCGGGCTCCTGCCCATCTGCCGCGGTGTCCATTTAAAATGCTGCCCGGGCGGGAAGGGTTAATAATTTCCTAAAACCTCCGGCTGTTTGAAGTTACCGGATGCTTGAATGCCGGAAAATCGAGGTGTTACTGTAGATACAATGCAAAGAAAATCATACAGGACCTGGTCATAGACCAAGTGAGTAACACAGAAAATCCCAATGGTATCTTCAATTCAGCTAGGAGAGTTAAGGAAGACAGTAGAGATGTTGTAGGAGAACAGTGCATCAAGAATGATAATGAGACAATTGTTTATGCCGACAAAGAAATTAGAGATACTGTACAGTACTTGGAAGGTACACTACAAAAGATTACTCAACGTGGAATTTGAGTGGAATAGAGAGCAGCTTAGTAACGAAAAGCTAATCCCCCCCACCTCCCCCACCCCTTGATAGCGCCAGCTGTTCTAAGCAGCGCAATAAAGAAAATGAAGGACGGAAAAGCTGCAGGATGCTCTGGCATTGTAGCTGAGATGATTAAAGCTACAGGTGATATAGGAGTGAGTTTGGTCACAGAGCTAATTAACTCTATCATTAGAGAGGAAGCAATCCCAGATGAATGGCACAGAAGTGTAATAGTAAACATATACTGTACTGTACTGTGCACTCCCGTTATCGGCGCTCTAAGTATCCGCGATCCTTGCTATCCGCGGACACCCCTAAATATCCCATTACTTGTTATCCGCGCAAAAAGTAAGCGTTATCCGCGGATTTCCACTCGATCGAGGAAGAAAGCAGTGCTGCCATTAACCAAGAAAGGTGAAATATATGAACATAAGAATATGGGAGACTGCAAAAAGCCGATTGTTCCACACAAGGCAGATCCCTCTCACACAAGGCAGATCCCTTGTGTATGTGTTGGATAAGGGAGAGAAACTTAATGCTACTGAACTGTATTTCATGTAATTTTGTTTTCCTTCTCATATTCATCTAGCTTAATATGTTCTAAGAATGGTTCATTGGTTGAGGATAAAGTGAAAAAAATCATGTTTAATCATTTTGTTTTAGATAAAAGTGCAGATAATCTTTCTTAATGTGTTATAAGTGGTTCTAAGAATGGTTCATAGGGGAGGGGGTGATGATATGGTACAAGTCACACCTGGATTTACCTTTGGACTGTACTTGAAGTCCACTTCTCTGGACTGTACATGGAGCTTAGTGGAGCAATGGAACAGTCATTGTGGATCAAAGTGAGTATCCTTTAATCATTGGGTACATATGAATGTCATTAGGTAGGTCAAAATAGTGTATTTGAGAGTCCAAGATGGGTGAGCTTAGTACGACCTAAGTCTATTTGCCATTGAAACCTATGTTAACCCTTCCCGCCCGGGTGTCATTTTAAAATGACACCGCATCAATAGGGCAGGAGCCCGGGTGTCCTTTTAAAATCCGTAAGCTTGACAGCCTATTAACCCTCCAGCCCCGGCTATGTATATATATATTCCTCGAAACCCGGGTGTTTTGGCCGAAAAACGTCTAGGCTAGGCTACCGTATATTCGTTAATCAGACTGCTTCCCGCATTCCCGCGCATCCCCAAGCGTAGCTGTGTTATTTACCTGTAGAATGGCATTAAGTAGAGCTCTCTAAGTCAACTGGTTGAGCTGTGATGATGATTTCATTGGAGATAACTTTATGGCCAAAACAGCCACTTTACACCACTTTTCGATACTTAACAACAACATACAGGCACACACGAACAAGCGACGCTCTCCTTCTTGTGGCCGGAGATGCGGGGCGTCGGTCCAGCCGGCTGTTGTTTACATGCGTCGGACCGACGCCTCGCACACGAAGCTCACAGGCTTTCAACCACTGGGCGTTCAAGAGGCCTTCCGGGTACCTGTTATATGCTTTTTTATGGGCGTTCAAGAGCCCTTCCGTGGTGAGAGGGTTAAGCGTGGTTTGAAAGCCGTGCGCCGAAACGTTTGTAAACAAAGCCGGTCGGAGCGACGCGCAGCTTCAAAGACAAGAAGAATAAGTCAGAGGTATGTTGTTATTGTCTGCTAAAACTAAAATTAGTGTCTGTAAGTGCCCGATATTGCTAAAACCGCATCAAAACTCTCTCCACGGAAATCGTCATTACAACTGAACCAGTTGACCTAGAGAACTCTACTTAACATCAGTCTATCCATATGAAACAGGGCTACGGTTTGAGTTGTGCGTGAATTATCTAGCAGTTAAAATAACAAAGATAGACCTAGGCCTATTACAACGTTTTTTGGCCAGATCGCCCGGATCCCAGTGCTGTCATTTAGAAGGCGGGCCCGGGGGGAGGGGTTAAACGCTGCCCACGTATCCGCAGTACGACTTAAGCCACTTTCACACATTCACGATGTTGGTCCCGATTTACCCCGAGGTACACAAATTGGTACATCGGCAGAGACAGTGACACGATGTATGCGTTTGACGACGAAGCCTCGATGGTAACACGTCGTAGCCACGACGGGCCAGATGGTACCACGTTGCAACACGAGGGCGCCACGTCAATGCCCTAACGGTCCAAATTCCGGTCATAACTGTACCCCGACGTGGCACGAGGGGAAGACGACAAGGGGGGGATGGACTTACGATGGTGTTACGGGCGTGACACGACGAACACGACACCACAATGACAGACGGGGTGACAGACACAATTTGATATAAAAGGGGCCGGTTCTGGTACCTGTACCTCACTCTACACACCTCCCAAACCACGGCTACACGTCAACACCACTAGCCTACCCTACACCATGGATGAACTCGAGGTCCTGCAGCTGCAGGTAGATCTGGCAGCACATCAGGCAAGATTAGATGTTGCCCTGTACAGAGCCATGCAGAATGTGCAGGATGCCCAGGGGCCACCCAGGTTACGGAGAAGGCAGGTCTGGACCCGGAAGTGGCTGTTATTGCATACCGTGTATCAGTGGCGGTCGATATAGCCACACAAGAACAAAAACACACACACACGCACACACACTCACTCGACAATTAATCTCCACAGGTAGGCTACACACGTGTTTCGGTAATCATACCGGTACACTGATTTTTCCTTTGAACTTATTAACTCGTTTGATATAAGTTGATTATGATATATTATATACGCTATAGGCCTATACCATATTAGGTATTTATTTATTAATCATGTGCGTATTTATAGTGTTGTCATACGCACATGATGAATAAATAAAGACCTGATATGGTATAGGCCTATACTGTATATAATGGTCCTGATGTGGCGGCGTCTACGCCGTGGGACCACCTCCCGGAGCTGCCAACCGCGGATGGCTGCCGACCCTCCACGGCCGGAGACAAGATCAATCGACCAGTGGAGGACAACCGGATGCCGGCCGCGGGGAGCAGTTTCGGGAGCCAAACCGTCACAACTATCCCCTGCCCCCTCCCTGGGGGCACGGGTCCTTGGAGCGGCTTCGGTCGCGCCGGGAATTTCCACACCTCTCACACCACACACACACATCACACAGTTTTTCCTACACCGAGAAATGACTCTCCGGCTGTCATTTCTCGAAGACTTCTTCTAGCCGGAGACATTGAGAGCAACCCAGGACCCATGTACACATACATATGTCCAACTTGCTCAAAACCCATCACTTTGAGTCGCCACACTAAGGGTTCAGTTCTCTGCAATGCATGCAGGAACTGGACCCACTTCACCTGTACAACACTTGCCTCCAAGAAACACTACACGAACACCTGGACCTGTTCCTCATGCCCCTCCCTCTCCCAGTCAAATCCCTCGCCTAAAACCCGTCCACCTCTCCTCCCCAACCCACCTAGCCTTTCCATATCATCCACTCCCCCCCCTAAAACCCGTCCACCTCTCCTCCCTAACCCACCTAACCTCCCCATACCATCCACATCCTCAACTCAACATACCACACCCCATCCTAATCCATTCCAACCCCCATCTCCTGCTCCCCAATCCCCACCCCCACCTCACCCATCCCAACCTCCAGCCCCTCCCTCACCCCCACCCCATCCTCGTGCAGCAGCACCCAACATACATCGTGCACATAACATTAACATTCTCCAATTGAACATAGATGGCATTAACACAAAGAAACACGAACTCTCACACTTCATCAAACAACACAACATACACATTGCCATCTTACAAGAAACAAAACTCTGCACATCACAAAAAACACCCACATTTCATAATTTCACCACCATCAGACAAGACCGGGCTGTCGGCGGGGGCGGTGGACTCATCACCCTGGTACACAATGAAATATCATACATAGTAACCAGTGTACAAACCAAATCCCTCCTCCCCCCAAATGATAACACTACAGAAATACAATCAATTAAAATACGCACTGGCAACAAATCCAACATAACCATCATAAACACATACATCCCTCCCCAAACATCCCCTACAGTACCAAATGAATACAGACCACACTTACAACACATCACAAACACCCCACACATCATCCTGGGTGGTGACTTCAACGCCAAGACGTCGGCCTGGTTTGTCGACAACCCCGACACAGCCAGAGGGCTGGTACTACAAAACCAAACAGATAACCTCATCACCCTTAACGACATCCATCAACATACCCATATTCCTCACCAAGCCCTCTATAACCCATCATCTCCAGACATCACCTCTTGCTCCCCAGAACTCGCCCCCACAACATCCTGGAGGGTGGTCAGAACCTTAGGCTCTGACCACCTCCCGATCATTATCACCACCAAAACCAGACTCACCCCAGCTAGCCACAAACACATACACCAATTATAAAAGAGCTAACTGGGAAGCATTTACAAATGAGACAGAACAACACTTCACAACTCTAAACAGTACACCCATCACTAACATCAACAATGCTGTACACATACTCAATAAAACTATCCAAAACGCTGACAAGAAACACATTCCAAGAGGTAACAGAAAAAGACACAACCCCAACTTCACACCAGAAATTCAAAACCTCATCAGACAACGCGACACACTGAAACACTCCCCAGCACCCCACACACAAGACATCACACAACAAATTCAAGCACTCAACACCCAAACTAACAACAAAATACAAGAACAACAAAAACTAAATTGGAATAACTTCCTACAAACACTTGATCACAAAACAAACCCCAAAAAACTCTACAAAACACTAAACAGCATCACACTTTCCAACAGCAACACAACACAATCACATGCTGCAATCACAACAACAGACTCTACTCCTTCATGTAAACAACAAGCAAACACTCTCATCAATCACTTCTCACATGTCAGCCACCTAAAACCTCACAAAGAAGACCGACGTAAGAGACAATTCCCCACAGACCCTGACTATACACCCTTCACCAATCACAAGACAAAGCATATCATCAACAATCTCAAGCACTCACCCGCCTGTGGCCTAGATAACATAAGCAACATACACCTCAGACACCTGGGACCACAAGGCATACAAGCACTCACTAACATATCAAACTACAGCTATTCACACAACACAATACCATACATTTGGAAGCATGGTATCATCATCACATTCCCCAAACCCAACAAAGACCCCACGCTACCCTCCTCGCACCGCCCCATCACACTCCTTTGCTCCCCCTCCAAAGTCATGACGCCTAGTATTACAACTAATTACACCCGACCTACCCCTAGCTCCAACACAACATGGCTTTAGGCCACTGCACCCCACAAACACTCTTCTCACAGACCTTACACAAAGAGCTTTTGACGGCATCAACTCAGCTAGACCACCACACAGATCACTATTAGCCACACTCGACATTAGTAAAGCCTTCGATGCCATCCCCCGCCACAACCTAACAAACAAAATCTACAACACAAACATGCACAACAACACAAAAAGGTGGCTGGCCAACTTCCTAGCAGGCAGATGTGCACACGTATCTTTTGCAGGTCAGTCATCTAAAATCAGAAACTTTCCAAACGGAGTCCCACAAGGATCCGTCCTATCGCCCGCACTCTTCAATCTGTACATGCACGATATAACTACACGCCCCAAATAAACTTAGCCTCCTATGCAGATGACATAACACTCACATGCACACACCATGACCCAAAAAGAGCAACAGATCTCCTTCAACCCTATCTCAACACACTACATGGCTGGTGCACTACAAACAGACTTAATCTAGCCCCAGCCAAATCCACCGCAACCCTGCTCACAAGTTGGACAGGAGAACACGAATACATCCCTCAACTCACCATAAACAACACACCCCTAACACATACACACACACCCAAAATCCTAGGAGTAACATATGATACTCATATGACATTCAAACAGCACACCACAAACATTAAAAAGAAACTGACACCCAGACTTAACGCCCTCAGTTCACTTGCTCACACAAAATTTGGACACAACAAAGAAACTACCACCACAGTATATAAACAATACATAAGATCAGTGATGGAATACACAAGCCCAGCCTGGGCTTCTAACCTAGCTGAAACACATCATAAGACCTTACAGACTATTCAAAACAAAGCCCTGAAGATCATTACAGGCTGCACAGCTACTGCACCCACAGATCACCTACATCAAGAAACCAAAACCCTCAAAGTCAAAGACCATCTGGACATGAGAGGCACTCAATTCCTGGCAGCAGCCTCCACGAACCAAGACCACCCACTAAACTACATGGCAACACACCCACAGACACCAAGAAATATCAAAACAACACCCAGCACATGGTATCACACACAATTATTGTCCTCTCTCCCTCCCTGCCCACCCCGAACCAACTTCCAGAAGCACATCCATACTCATATTTCTCGCCAATCCATCCACTCACTCAGACAACACGCAGCTGCATGCACGACCTCCCGAAATCCATCCTTCCGAATACTCCCTCCCTCGCGAGGACAGAGTCCACCTGGCCAGGCTGAGATGCGGACACTATCCAGCTCTCCTGAGCTATCAGAAGAGACTGGATGACTCCGTTGTCGACGCCTGCCCGGGATGTAACACAGCACCCCATACCATTAAACACATCATAGAAGACTGCATTTCACACAACCACTTACGCCAACAACATAATCTACAGGGCGGGTGCCCGACCCCGAAAGGGGTTGAAATAGGGGAGCTATCCCCCCGCCAAAGGCGTCTTTCTAGGGCCTTTCCTAGCTGATGCTGAGAGGATTGGGTTCTAGTCTTGTGGTGATGGGCTGGTCTATCAGAGTGAGAACTGAGCGATCTCTGCCATACCCATAGCTTACTCTGACTGTTCCTTTAACTTATATATTTTCTAGATCTCAAGTGACGGCGTCTTTTCCGTGGATTGAACTCCCAATCTACCAAGAATGGAAGCCAAAGCGTCACATTTTTCCCTTGCCCCTCAACTTTCTCTTCATAATTGCTGAGGGGCACAAGGCCCTGGGTGGGGCTTTGGTTTCCCGGGCGTTTCTGCACCCTCCTCAGCTCCCCGCCATGGAGTGGCTTCGGTCACCCAGGCTTTATTGTGGTCGGCAAGGAGGGTTCTGTGGGGGCGCTCGGTTATGGCCTTGGAATTACTCGGGGGCCTTGGGGCTGTTCGGCCAGGCAGCTTGGGGAACAACAACAACAACAACATAATCTACACTCAATGAGAGCTCTGTGGGAAAGCCCGATCGTGGCCATGGCCTTCCTCAGGGACTCGGGGCTGTTCGGCCAGGCAGCTTAGGGAACAACAACAACAATAACTGTATATAATATTCCATAATCAACTTATATCAAACGAGTTAATAAGTTCAAATGAAAAATCAGTGTACCG
This sequence comes from Paralithodes platypus, assembly GCA_032716605.1. Classification (NCBI taxonomy): domain Eukaryota; kingdom Metazoa; phylum Arthropoda; class Malacostraca; order Decapoda; family Lithodidae; genus Paralithodes; species Paralithodes platypus. Next base: position 22,278,393 of record CM064511.1, on the reverse strand, counting down.
GTATGATTACCGAAACACGAAGTGTAGCCTACCTGTGGAGATTAAACGCACTGTTATATTATATACTATATGAGATATACCGGTACCGGCATATCGGGGGTTTTTTATCGTTATTTTTATTTTCATACTAAATCACAGCAATTTTTTACGCTGAACATGATGGCGGTGTTTAGAATATGCTATCATCAATATTGGATTTTATAAAAATAAATCTATAACGATAGTTTTTTGTTTTTATAGAATCCCAGCCGCACCAAAATATTCGCTCTCATTTGGCTTTCACCCATAATAATTTTTTTTTTTATTTAATTTTTTTTTATGAACGGCAAGAGGAAAGGTTATTATATAAGATTTCAAAATAAAAAAAAATAAAAAAAATAATATGTGGAATTTCACCGTAGGTGAAGGTTATAGGCCTACTGTTCAGTCCGCCCATACAGTACTTTCCCTGCCAATCTCAGTTATTTTTCATCAGTATTTATCGGGTGTATACTGTATATGGTAATGATGGGGTGGCACTGATATATAGCCTAGGCCTATTAAGACGATTGCACATGTTAAACATTTATGAAATTGCCTTACCTGGTACTGGAGGTTTCATGGAGGCGGCCTTCTCCTCCATCAATCGGTTCTTTTTGTCTGCGTTTTTAAAATCGCGAAGGCCCTTGTTGTAAAAGAGGGCATTATCCCGGTACCACTCCCCAAGCTCCTTCTCCACATCCTCCGCAAACAGGGCGTACTCCTTCTGCTTCCGTGATTTTTTGCCTTTTGTTGGTGTTGGTGTTGCCTGGTGTTGTGCTGGTGGTGTCTCTGCCTGCTCGTTGCTTGGTCCAGCAACCTCCTACGTCGGTTCAATGGCGTCGGGTGTGTCAGCGCGTGGAGGTAGGGACAGGTCGGGGACCTCTTCATCTGCAAATGCCACATTGGTTACCACTGCTGCTGCCTTTGCTGTCTTCTTACACCTCTTTACAGGGGTGGTTAGGTTCTTATTACGGGGCATGGCGTGGCGTGGAGTGGTGGGGTATGTAGAAATAATTAACGTTGATAGATGTGCACTGTTCACTTGGCGAGGGCGAGTGAGGCAGAGGCCTTCCTCGGGGCTGGCTTTATGGCCGCGTCTGGGGCTCGTGGATGCAGTGTGGGACACGTGAGTACAGCGGGGGGTGCGCGGCATGCTCCGTGGGCCTGTCTTGGTGGGTGTGGGGGATTTCACGACATACCCCGACGCCACCACGTCGATGCCGATGGAGACACGCCAAACCCACGTCATCGACAGGATGTACCCGATGGTACCACGCCAAAAGTCCATCGTGCAAAATTTTTGAACAAATCCAAAACTTTGGTGGCCAAGCCCGATTTGCCACGTCCCGCACTGCGGGTTACACGACGCTCCCCGACGACCCCGACACACGTTGGAGATTGCACCACGTTGTGTCCCGATATTCAAATCGGGGTACATCGGGACCAACATCGTGAATGTGTGAAAGTGGCTTTAGGCACGGATACGGGGAGTGCACTGTATAAGGGCAAGGGGGATGCATTGGATAGGGGAAATTATAGGGGCCTGAAAATGCTTGAGCAAGTCATGAAGGTCTGTGAGAGAGTCTTTGAAGGTATGATAAGGGAAAGCATTTTCTATTCACAATATGCAGTTCGGTTTCATACCAGGACGTGGGATAACTGACGCTATCTTCATAGTCAGGTAGCTGCAGGAAAGCTATGTACTTAAACATTGGGATTTGTATCTTGTGTTTTTAGACCTGGAGAAGGCCTTTGATAGGGTGCCCAGAGAAGTTGTGCAGTGGGCATGACAACATTTGGCGTAGAGGAGTGGCTGGTGCGTGTGATAATGATGATGTACGAGGACTCACAAACGGCAGTGAGGGTGAAGGTGAACTGAGTGAGGAGTTTACAGTTTGCGTCGGAGTTCAGCAGGGCTCTGTGTTAAGCCCGCTCCTCTTTGTTTTGGTTCTAGAGACACTATCTGGTGATTTCAAAGTTGGGCTCCCATGGGAACTGCCATACGCAGATGACATAGTAGTGTACTGTACTAATCGCAGATAGTGCATGGGATGCAGAGGCCAAATTCAGAAGATGGAAAGAGGGCATGGCAAGTACAGCTTAACCTGCTGAGTGCCAGCCAATTTTGACGGTGTGCTTCTGCCAGTGCCAGAGTTTTTTTTTTTTTTTTTTCTTTTGGCTATATATATCAAGTTGGGAGAGAAAGGAAGGATAATGGTAAAAAAAACACTCCCCTTGTCCATTTTTGCCAGAAATCAGGTCCCCGATGGTCCCGAAAGTAGCTGAAAAGACACTATAGACTACAGAGACTTTTATGGTATCGGAATGTATGGGTAGGAGGGTGGTGGGAGGGTGGTTTGGGGAAGGTAGAAGCGTAATTGACTCATGTTACAAATATGAAGCCGATTGGTGAGGTAGTTTCGCCACCACGGATTTTCCTTTTTTTCCTTATCTTCGTACGGATACGCTGGAAGTGGGTGGTGGGAGGCGGTTGGGGGTATGGTGGGGGGAAGGCAGAAGGGTAAGGGACTTGTCACACAAATATGGAACCGATTGGTGCAGTTGTTTCGCCGCCACAGATTTTCCTTTTTTTTCCTTCTGACGGGACCGACAGTCAGTGAGTGGGTGGGAGGAGGGATTTGGGATTTTTGTGGTGGGTAGCCAAAAGGCTAAGGTCTATCTATCTATCTATCTATCTATTGCCTGACGCCGTGATCCCCGAAGGGGTGGCCACGAACGAACCGCCCCCATGCACCTCTGTCCCCAGTCAGTCGACGCCCCTCCCCCCAACCAGCACCACCTTCGTTCATGTACTTCCTCACTCCATCCTTCCACCTTATATTCGGTCTACCTCTCCCCCTCTGTCCCTCCACCTCGCTCTCATACACCCTCTTAGTCATTCTCTCGCTTTCCATACGTTCCATATGGCCGAACCATCTCAAGTTGTTCCTTTTCACACTTTCCAGCACATCTACCTCCACACCACACCTCCTTCTTACTTCCTCATTAGTCTGTCTATCCCTCCATGTAACTCCGCACGCACTCCTTAAGTAATTCATTTCCACTGCTCTCACTCTTGGTCTGAGTCTCTCAACCAACGTCCAACCAAGGCTAAGGTACATGTGGTAAAAATATGAAAGCCATCGGTGAAGTAGTTTCGCTGCTACGATTTTTTTTTGGCGAGGACGTATATATACGTCCCTGGCACTGGGCGTGACAACACCCTAGGACGTATATATACGTCCCTGGCACTCAGCAGGTTAAGGAGTTAATATATATAAAACAATGGTTTTACATAGTGGATTAGAGCTAAGAAAGATAGAAAAAAGTGGGGCAAACCCATGCGCAGTACGCAGAAAAGGGGTGGGCGCTAACTCAATACAGTGTAGTGTCTGCCGCAGCTGGGTAATCACGGGAAGAAGCGCTGCACTAGAATAAATGGACCTCTACCAAGAAAGAAGTCCAAAATTGAGAAATATGTATGCATAGTATGCAAAGGTGAGCTTGTATTCAATGACCAGCTCGAGAGTATTAACTTTGGCAATGAGGCACTGGAGATGGTGGACAAGTTTTGCTACTTGGGAGATACCGTCAACTGGGGTGAATTCGGACATCACCGCCAAAAAAAAAGTTAATTATATAATTATTAATTAATTAATAAACATATTAGAAATCTTTTTCACCAGGCTTTTCATAATACTTTTGTATCAATTTTGTGTGTAAAGATCTTTAAATATGTTTCGACAAGTAATAAAAAATAATTTAAAACCGAAATAAGGTATACAGTACTGTACTTAAATTTTGTAACCATGGCAAACTTTCTTTTACAGAAATTATAATGAGTAGATGCAGGAAAGTTATTAGTGCCAAGATGTACTTTCTTAATTAGTGTGAAAGTACTGTACAAAATAATTAGTTTGCATCATCTTGTATATTATTCCCGTAATTGGGTATTAAATTATTATTATTTATGAAATTTCTGTAAAAAAGGGGTGAATTCGGACAGGATGAAAATAAATTAAATAAATAATATTATTCAATCTAACTTTAGCTATTACCTGTCAGATTCGTCCGAGCCATTACAGTGCATGTAATGGAAAAATTACGTTAAACCATTGTATGTATTGTATGTAAAGAGTGTAATTGGGTTTATAGTTGTCATTACACGTGGTATTTCTGAGCTATGTCACAATAATCCTTATCTTTACATTGCCAGGGTCATACTGCTACCCAGAGTATAGGTCAATGTATTCAGATATGTCCGAAATTGCCCCAAAAGTGTTGTATCTTACGATATGGTATTTATGGTCTTAACGTCTTCAGGGAGTTTCCAAGTTGCCTAATGGCGGCACACTGGCGGTGGATGTCGCTCCCTCTAAACCCGGATCTGGCTCCCTGGGCCCAACCTGGTCGAAATGGATCCAGAGGGTACAGTACGTAGTGTTTCCCCGGACTGGCACTTTCCGCCCAATAGTATAGGGGCCCGAACCTGGTGGTAGCGCTCCAGGAGGCTGCCCTGTCATTGGGCGAAAAATACCAGGCCAGTCGTAGTGCCGTGTACGCACACGGGGTGCGTCCCTGCGGCTGGTTCTGGTGGGGCGTACCGAGGCCACTGGATCCTACCCCCTTGTAATCTCTTGGGGGAAGGTGCTGGGAATGGTCCCGGGGGAGACTGGAACCGGAGTTCTGGAGGGGGGGTGATGCCCATTTGCCAGCCAAATTACATAAATATGACTAAACAACCTAAAAAAAAAAAAAAAGTAAGTCCGATGATCCAAATCCGCACAGGATAAGGACAAATGCCCCCCACAATCTCAGATTTGCTAGTGTGAATGTTGGTAGTTTGAATCTGCGTGCAAATGAAGTGGCTGAGATGTACTTACACTAGTTGTATTTGCGGGAGTGAGCATGCTCGTTAATTCCCGCCTCCTAAGATATGTTTGTCATACCGTGCTTTGAAACTATGCACTGATGGTGCAGACACTACTTCGGCTGGCAATTTGTTCCACCCACTAATCGAGTTGGTAGGAAATCTTTTACTTTTCAGATCAGATTTACTATTTAGCACTTTTAGTTTGTAGCTGTGACCTCTTGTCCTCTCACCTCCATCCCTCTCTATGAAGTTTTCTTGGTCGATTTTGTCAATACCTCTAACACATTTATATATCTGAATTTGCTGTCCTCGTTTCCTTCTCTGTTCCAGTGTAGGTAGATTCAATCTCTTGAGCCTCTCTTGGTACTCCAAATTTTCCAAACCTGGGATCATCTTCGTAGCTGCTCTCTGTACCCTCTCAATTTTGTGGATATGTTTCTTCAAGTGAGGGGACCACACTACAGATGCATATTCCATCCTGGGTCTTATTATTGCCGTTATTATTTGTTTCATGGTGTTTTCATTAAGATAATTGAAAGACATCCTGATATTTGCCAATAGTGCTAGTGATTCTCTCACTATCTTATTTACGTGGCTTTCTGGAGACATGTTATCCTTAAATTCTATCCCCAAGTCTTTTCTTTTTCTGCTTTGGGAATCACTTCGTTTCCTAGTTTATAATCTTTTCTAGGTCTGTACTTGCTTTTACCCATTTCTAGAGTCTTACATTTCCCTGCATTGAACTCCATATTCCATTTGATGCTCCATTCATGGATCTTTTGCAAATCTGCTTGGAGCTCAAGGCAATCCTCCTGGGTTCTGATCGTTTTAAGCAGCTTAGCATCGTCCGCAAACATGCTCATGTAGCTTGTTAGTCCCTCAGGTAAGTCATTTACAAATATTAGAAACATGATTGGGGGTAGAACAGATCCTTGTGGTACCCCACTCGTAATTTGAGTCCAGTTTGACGATTTCCCCCTTACTGTTGTTCTCATCTGTCTTCCGCTAAGGTAGCTCTCCATCCATTTCAGCAGTTTGTCTCCTACTTTTCCCTCATGTTTTAATTTCCACAGCAATCTCTTGTGTGGAACTTTGTCAAATGCCTTTTTAAAGTCTAGGTAGGCACAGTCTACCCATCCTTCCCTCTTGTCCACTGTGTCTATTACTCTAGAGTAAAAACTCAACAAATTGCTTACACATGATCTGCCACCTCTGAATCCAAATTGTGGGTCAGTAATTAATCTTTTGGATTCCAGGTAGTTCACCCATTTGTCCCTTATTAATCCTTCCAGAATCTTCATGAGGATGCTCAATAGTGATACAGGTCTATAGTTCAGTGGTTTATCTCTGCTTCCTCCCTTAAATATAGGAATAATGTTTGCTCTTTTCCATTCTGTAGGTACTATCCCTGTGTCCAATGATTTGGTCATTATGTCATATAACGGTATACTCAGTTCCATAGCATTTTCTTTAATAATCCAGCCTGATACTCCGTCCGGTCCAGCGGCTTTGTTTGGATCCAAACAAAGAGGAGAGAGGAGGCGAGTGGACGTCTGCTGTGCCCATGGGGTACGGTGGATTATCGGAAGAAAGAAAAGATATACGATCTACTGGATGGGGGTGGAGACTGATAAAGCGAAAGGAGGAGTGGGTGTTCTGGTGGCTGAAGAGCTGGCGGAAAGTGTGCTTCAGATTACGAGAGTTAGTGAAAAGCTGATTGTTTTGAAGTTAAAAGTTGGTGAAAGAATTCTGAATGTGATATCTGCATATGCCCCACAGGCTGGTCTACAGAAAGAGATAAAAGAGGACTTCTGGAATGACACCGTCAGTGTCATTTCAGGCCTCTCGGAGAATGAAATAACAATCGTGGGGGGGGGAACTAAATGGTCACGTGGGAGCATCTGCAGATGGATACGAGGGGGTACATGGAGGAAATGGTTACAGAAGGAAGAATCTGGAAGGCGAATATATACTGGAGTCCTGCGTTGCACTGAACATGGTTGTGTGTAACACGAAGTTCAAGAAAAGACAGCCATCTGATCACATATAACTCTGGGGTCTCCAGTAGCCAGATAGATTACTTCTTGGTTAACAGGAAAGAGTGGAAACTGGTTCGGGATGTAAAGGTCATCCCGAGCGAAGAATGTATCCCCCAGCATAAGCTACTTGTGTGCGACATGAGCTTATACAGAGATCCTAAGCGCAAGTAGGTATACATACCCAAAAGGAAAGTGTGGCTGCTGAAGAACAAGGAAGTTAGGGATAGGTTTCATAGTGAACTGGAGGAAATTAATAGAAATAAGGAAGCTAGGCCTAACGATGTAAATAGTCAATGGAACTTTCTTAAGCATAGCCTTATCGCTGCCACTGACAGTCTGTGGGAAAACAAAGGGTCACCCCAGGAATAAGACCTCCTGGTGGTGGAACGATGAGGTAGAACATGCTGTGAAAGAGAACAGATGCTTCAAAGCATGGCAGAATGGAGGCAGCAAGGAGGAATACCAGGCAGCTAAACGAACTGCCAAAAAGTTATTTACAATGCTAAAAAAGGCATTAAGGACCTGGTCCTCGAACAAGTGTGCAACACTGACAATCCCAATGGGTTCAACCTAGCTAGGCGAGTTAAAAATGAAAGTAGGGATATTATAGGTGAACAGTGTGTTAGAAACGATAATGGGAAGATTGTGTATGCAGAAAATGAAATCAGAGAAGCATGGAAGGCACACTATAAACGATTGCTAAATGTAGAGTTTGAATGGGATAAGGAACAGCTTAGTATCGAAAAACCAATATCTGGACCCCCTCCTTTGATAGCACCAGCTGTAGTGAGCGACGCAATCAATAAAATGAAGGACGGTAAAGCTCCAGGGTGCTCTGACATTGTCGCTGAGATGATAAAAGCCTCAGGGGAGACTGGTGTCAACTTAGTCACTGAGTTGATAAACACCATTATTAAAGATGAGAAAATTCCAGAGGATTGGCTCAAAAGTGTAATAGTAAATATATACAAAGGAAAAGGGGATGCGCTAGATAGAGGAAATTATAGGGGCCTGAAAATGCTTGACCAAATCATGAAGGTCTGTGAGAGTGTCTTTGAGGGTTTGATCAGGCAAAGTATCTCTATTGATGATATGCAGTTTGTTTTTATGCCAGGACGGGATACAACCGATGCTATCTTCAGTCAGGCAGATACAGGAAAGACACTTACTAAAAGGCAGGGATCTTTACTTTGTGTTTGTAGACCTGGAGAAGGCCTTTGACAGGGTGCCTAGAGATGTTGTCCAGTGGGCTATGAGCAAACTTGGTGTGGAAGAGTGGCTGGTGCGTCTGATAATGAAGATGTATGAGGATTCGCGAAGTGCGGTGAGGGTGAAGGGTGTACTGAGTGATGAGTTCGCAGTCCGTGTTGGAGTCCATCAGGGTTCAGTGTTAAGCCCCCTCCTCTTTATTATGGTCCTGGAGGCACTGTCTAGAGTTTTTAGAGGCGGGCTCCCGTTGGAACAGTTTTATGCAGACAATTTAGTCCTAATAGCTGACAGTATGCAAGATGCTGAGGCCAAATTCAGAGAATGGAGAGAGGGCATGGCGAGCAAGGGTTTAAGAGTCAATATTAACAAAACCAAGGTTATGCATTGTAGATTGAGACGAGGCAATGTGGAAAAGAGCGGTGCACACCCATGTGCAGTGTGTGGAAAGGGTGTGGGCGTTAACGCGATTCAATGTAGTATCTGTCGACGCTGGGTGCACCATAGGAGTAAGCACTCTAGTAGAATAAAGGGAACCCTGCCGAAGGACAAGTCAGAAATAGAGAAATTTGAGTGCATCGTGTGCAAAGGCGAGCTTGTGTTTAACCCTCCAGCCCCGGCTACGCATTACATAAATATTCCCCGAAACCCGGGTGTTTTGGCCGAAAAACGTCTAGGCTAGGCTACCGTATATTTGTTATTCTGACTGCTTCCCGCATTCCCGCGCATCCCCAAGCGTAGCTGTGTTATTTACCTGTAGAATGGCGTTAAGTAGAGCTCTCTAAGTCAACTGGTTGAGTTGTGATGATGATTTCATTGGAGATAACTTTATGGCAAAAACAGCCACTTTACACTACTTTTCGATACTTAACAACAACATACAGGCACACACGAACAAGCGACGCTCTCCTTCTTGTGGCCGGAGATGCGGGGCGTCGGTCCAGCCGGCTGTTGTTTACATGCGTCGGACCGACGCCTCGCACATGAAGCTCACAGGCTTTCAACCACTGGGCGTTCAAGAGCCCTTCCGGGTACCTGTTATATGCTTTTTTATGGGCGTTCAAGAGCCCTTCCGTGGTGTAGGGGTTAAGTGATGATCCTGTGGCTGTGAATTTTGGAAATGAGTCATTGGAGCTGGTGAACAAGTTTTGTTACCTAGGAGATACCATCTCTACCGGTGGTGGGGCCGAGACTGCCACTGTTGCTAGAATTAGATGTGGCTGGGGGAAGTTCAGAGAACTGCTGCCAATCCTGACCATGAAAAGAATGCCTCTCCCCCTGAAGGGAAAGGTGTATGCCTCATGTGTTAGAAGTGCAATGACGTATGCCTCAGAAACATGGGCCGTTAAAGTAGAGGATGTCAACAGAATGGAACGTAATGAGATGAGAATGGTGAGATGGATGCGTGGGGCCAGGCTACAGGATAGAATAACAAATGTTGAGCTGAGGGGACGTTTAGGTATGAAGAGTATTAGCGAGGTGATGCGTACAAGTAGACTGGGATGGTATGGACATTTGGAGAGAATGGATGAACAAAATTGGGTGAAAAAATACAGGTCTGTGATTGTGGAGGGAGCTGCACCAAAGGGTGGACCGAGGAAAACCTGGGATCGGACTATACGTGCCGATATCAAATCCAAGAACTTGACAAGTGAAACAGCCCTTAACCTCTCAGCTGCGCAGCCCCTGTAGTATACACCATACCCCTGTGCGTAGGTATTTAGATACATTCTTCACTAAAATCATTAATTTACCATTAATATAATTAATACTTATCCATATGCGCCTATTTTACGTTAAATATGAAGATAGTAACATGTTACAATAATAAAACAAGTGGGAATAGTGTTTGGGGGGTGACAAACATGAAATATTGCAGTGGTTCATGCATGAAGTTGACAGGGAGCGAGAGTACACCCTCCCTCCACGAGCTCTGGTGAGAGACTGGAGGTAGTGTGGGCTACTACTCTCTCTCCTCCTTCCACACCCTCCCTTTCCACCTTGGAACCGGGTGGGGATTTTTGGCGCCATGAATAAACCGATAATTACAAGAATAAGAGAAAAATAGGTGATAATTGAAGGGTGGGGGGGGGGGGAAGAGGGGAAGGAGGGACTTTGACAGATGTGGAGAAGTGATATGAGATATGGAGGGATAAACAAAAATTGTTTCAAGTGCTACTGGGGCCTTTTAAGTTTTTTGTTTAGGCCTAGGATCTTAAGTCTCCCCGCAGTCGCCCAGTAAAACCTCTTAATAGTCTCCCTGCAGCTGCCGGGTTAACAGGGTTGCCTGGAACGCCGCCATTAGGACAAGAGACTGAAACTGCACGTATGTGTGGAGCACTCAGTCCTAAAATGTATATATGTACAGTGGTCCCTCTCATTTGGCGATTTCATTAGTCTCGCCAACCATCGCCAAAAGTGAATTTCGCCAAACGCGAATAGTACTTTAAATGGGAAAATTATGCATTAGTCTTTGACGAGGCCCGAGTTCACCCTTTTGACCTCCATTTTTGTACTTTAACTGCTTAAAGCAAAGACATTATACATGAAACATTAACAGGAATAAAAAAAACAATAGATAACAGAAAGACAATAGATAATAGATAACAGATTTTATTTACCATGAATTATTTTGAGTTAGGCCTGGTGAGACGAGTGAGTGTTGTGGTTGTGGACGCTTGCGGGCGGTGCATTCTGGGCCGACGTCAGCATTCTCGCCAAAAGTGCATTTGAAGCGCCAAATTCGGATTCTGGTACCATATCCAACCTATCGCCAATACTGTGTTTCGCCAAGCTGAAACTCGCCAAACGCGAGGGACCACTGTATGTAGCGTGATAAGACCCTTTTAAAATGTTCAAAGATGTCCGAATTGACCTCTGAAAGGTCCGAATCTATACTAGGATCACTGGTTAGTCCATTGAACGTATTTTAAATCCATGTCCGAATTCAGGCTAGGTGTCCGAAATTGCCCCAAATCCTGTCCGAATTGGGACACCTTTATTATATTTAGTGTATAATAAATATATGCAATGTATTTTAATTTCTTTAACCCTTCCTGCCCGGGCAGCATTTTAAAATGCTGCAAATTGCGAAAGCCAGGAGCCCGGGTGGCATTTTCAAATCCGTATACTTGAATGCGTCCTAAGCAGGCTTTGAAAGCCGCGCAGCGAAATGTTTGTAAACAAAGTCGATCGTAGCGCCGCCAAGCCTTAACAAGAAGAAGAAGAAGTCCGACCTTGTCTGCCATTGCCATTTATAGCGAAAATTAATCTTCCAAAGTGTCCGATATGGCTAAATACGCGGAAAATCTCTCTCCACGGAAATCGTCATTACCAGGGCCAGATTTAGGGCAGGGCACAAAGGGCCCCGCGCATATACTGTATGGGCCCCGCGGGCCTGTAATTTTTTTTTTTTTTTATTATTATTATTATTATTTTATTTATTTATTTATTTTTATTTTTATTGAGGGACGATTTTGGAATTGAAAGTTAAACCCATGTTCAGATCTGGCAACTAATGTACCGACATTACCGAACGATCCGAAGTTCCGAACCTGTCTCAGTCTTGTCAAATACGCCAAGTAGTGAGTATACTTCTGGTCCTCTCCTCTCCCATTTTTACCACTGCATTGTGTTGTTGTTGCTGTTCCCCAGGCTGCCTGGCCGAACAGCCCCAAGGCCCCAAGCAAGGCCAAGGCCATAACCGAGCGCCCCCACAGAACCCTCCCTGCCTACCACAATAAAGCCTGGGTGACCGAAGCCTTTACTTTACATGGCGGGAAGCTGAGGAGGGTGCGGAAACGCCCAGGAAACCAAAGCCCCACCCAGGGCCCTGTGCCCCTAAGCAATTATGAAGAGAAAGCTGAGGGGCAAAGGAAAAATGTGATGCTTTGGCTTCCAATCTGCCAACTTCTAGGTTGGCACATTAGGAGGTCAATCCACGGAAGAGACGCCGTCACTTGAGATCTAGAAAATATATAAGTAAAAGGAACAGTCAGAGTAAGCTATGGGTATGGCAGAGATCGCTCAGTTCTCACTCTGATAGACCAGCCCATCACCATATGACTAAAACCCAATCCTCTCAGCATCAGCTAGGAAAGGCCCTAGATAGCCGCCTTTGGCGGGGGGATAGCTCCCCTATTTCAACCCCTTTCGGGGTTGGGCACCCGCCCCCACTGCATTGTTATCGATAAGTGTTGTGCATATCACACCATACCAAATAAATGCATTATAACATTAAACATTCAGAACTAAGAATACTTACAGAATGGCGTGATGATTGTACATTGTAAATAATTTTTGAAACCTAGCCTAACTGAGTAAGTGTATACGTTGTTTTTTAATGTTTATTGTCTAATCATCATACCAGTGTATACGTTGTTTTTTAATGTTTATTGTCTAATCATCATACCAGTGTCATTTCGAGCAAGATTTTGTACACCATTTATGTCAGGTTGACAAGTAGTAGGCTATACAGATGTCGATTTTTTTCAGCTGATGGTAGGCCTAAATTGACATGCTCCCATCTTGACCTTGTTTAACCCTCCAGCCCCGGCTATGTATTATATATATATTCCTCGAAACCCGGGTGGTTTGGCCGAAAAACGTCTAGGCTAGGCTACCGTATATTTGTTAATCAGACTGCTTCCTGCATTCCCGCGCATCCCCAAGCGTAGCTGTGTTATTTACCTGTAGAATGGCATTAAGTAGAGCTCTCTAAGTCAACTGGTTGAGATGTGATGATGATTTCATTGGAGATAACTTTATGGCCAAAACAGCCACTTTACACTACTTTTCGATACTTAACAACAACATACAGGCACACACAAACAAGCGACGCTCTCCTTCTTGTGGCCGGAGATGCGGGGCGTCGGTCCAGCCGGCTGTTGTTTACATGCGTCGGACCGACGCCTCGCACACGAAGCTCACAGGCTTTCAACCACTGGGCGTTCAAGAGCCCTTCCGGGTATCTGTTATATGCTTTTTTTATGGGCGTTCAAGAGCCCTTCCATGGTGAGAGGGTTAATCAGTTATGAGAATTGTGTACCTAATTATGCTGTTAATTATGAAAAACTTGGTGTGTGTGTATATATATATATGATGCAAAGACATGGTAGTTGCATATACAGTATTTCCACTAAGTATCGAGAAATCAGTTGGTAAGGGATTAAATTTACCGTCAGCTGGAAGTACTATACAGTAGTAGGCTACTGTGCTCTCCCCACATTTATACCCCTAGTGAGTAGTGAGTACTCAGAGTACACCACACTCCACAGACTGTAAAACCTGCTGTGGCCCACAGCAGGTTTTGCAGCTGCTGGCCTAACTGTAACTACAGAGGTAGTCCATTCATTATAGGTAGGGCAGAAATCATGATCCCTAGGGCCCTAACCTATTTAACTAAAAAAGCACTATTCTTTATTCCCTGGCTGACCCTTCCTAAATGGTAAATATATTAAATCAATTACTCTAGTTCTTTATGATTTATAGAGGTTGTAGTGGTCAAAGTTTTTGGCCTACCGTCTATAATGAATTAATTATAGCCTAGTAACTAGAAAAACAATATATCGAATAATCGATTAACCTAAACCACGCACTATACGCTACATTACAATACTCTAGTGTCAATGTCTTAATGGGTGCGTGACTGTGTGTGCATTTTGATTTCTGAAATATATGTTTTATCGTAAATTACACAATATTTTGCTCTTGCTATGCCTATGATGCCTAAATAGGTACAGTTAGGCCTACATGCGTATAACTTTATATTATAAATTAAAGGATTTCACTCTCCATAGCCCTCAAAATGCCCCTCGAAATGCTTATTTTTCAAAACAAAATTCAGGGGGGGCTAACAGCCCCCCCAGCTACAAAGGCTTGCTTCGCTCGCCCCCAACCCCTGCTCAGGGGCCCTGCATATCCCCAGTGCCCAGGGCCCCATAACATGTAAATCCAGCCCTGGTCATCACACCTGAACCAGTTGACCTAGAGAGCTCTACTTAACGCCAGTCTACAGATATAAGTAAGGGATACATTTTGAGATTTGTGTGAATTCTCTAGCTATTAAATTAACAAAAATAGGCTTATGTTTACATACAGTACAACGTTTTTTGGCCAGATCGCCCGAGTAAGACTATTAACATTTAGAAATACTGCTCGGGCAAGAAGGGTTAATTCTATGATTGTATACCCCAATGTACCAGCTACACATACAATACTTAAGATCTTACATTGAGATAAAAACAAGACTACATGCTACGGAAATAAGCAAAAATCGGCCAATTTCGCCCCAGTTGACGGTACCTTCTCTGCCGGTGGTGGGGCCGAGCCCAGCACTATCGCCAGTATAAGATGCAGCTGGGGAAAGTTGAGAGAACTTTTGCCACTACTCACCATGAGAAGACTCCCTCTCCCCTTGAATGAAAGGTGTACGCTTCATGCATTAGAAGCAGGGTTGGCATCACTAAAATTAAACAATTTTAACCCTTCTTTGGCGGCGTGCAACTTATGTCGTGTGAAATAAATATGGACTAAGTGGCGGTTCACAACTTATGTCGTGTGCCATTTTCACCACGTAATGTTGCTGAGAGAGAGAGATAAGTGGTGGGAGGAGAGTAGCAAGCGTATGACTGCTCCAGACCACCGCGGCGGACCTACTGACATGAATCCCACCCTCCCCCACCCTCACGCACTCGCTACACAGGGAATTATGTAGGGAAACTACCTAATTACATGGTTTTTGCACTCGTGTTGCGCGATCGTTGCAAGAAAACCAGCAGTTGTACAAGGATGGTTGGGGTGTCATTGGAAAGCTCTGTTTATGCCCTTTCAGGGATAGATACTTGTTTTACGCTCTGGGTCTTATTTAGGCATGAAAATGATCACATAAACAACCCTATTTAGGGTAAAAACACCCCGCTGGGCGGTACATATAAATTACCGCCTAGGCTGCTCGTAAGGTGTTAATCCAGTGATTTTAATCGATTATAATCAAAGAAAAAAAAATTGATTAAAAAAACAGTGTGGTAATCCCGACACTGACTTACGGAAGCGAAGCATGGACGTTGGTTGAGAGACTCAGACCAAGAGTGAGAGCAATGGAAATTAATTACTTAAGGAGTGCGTGCGGAGTTACATGGAGGGATAGACAGACTAATGAGGAAGTAAGAAGGAGGTGTGGTGTGGAGGTAGATGTGCTGGAAAGTGTGAAAAGGAACAACTTGAGATGGTTCGGCCATATGGAACGTATGGAAAGCGAGAGAATGACTAAGAGGGTGTACGAGAGCGAGGTGGAGGGACAGAGGGGGAGAGGAAGACCGAATATGAGGTGGAAGGATGGAGTGAGGAACTACATGAACGAAGGCGGTGCTGGTTGGGGGGAGGGGCGTCGACTGACTGGGGACAGAGGTGCATGGGGGCGGTTCGTTCGTGGCCACCCCTTCGGGGATCACGGCGTCAGGCAATAGATTAAAAAAAAAAAATTTGTTATTAAAATATCATATTCCAAGCAATTGTAAGACATTTTCCGCATATCTTAATAGTCTACCAACATTTTTACATTCTTAACCCTTAACTGTCGGCGCGCAACTTATGTCGTGTGAAATAAATATGGACTATGTGGCGGTTCACAACTTATGTCGAGCCCCATTTTCAGCACATAATGTTACTTAGAGAGAGAGCTGAGCAGTGTGAGGAGCGTAGCAACTCTATCACCGTCCCCCACCACCGCGGTGGACCTACTGAACTGAATCCCACCCTTCCCTCCCCTCTCACACTCGCTACACAGGGAATTATGTAGGGAAATTACCTAATTACAGGGTTTTTGCACTCGTGTTGCACGATCGTTGCAAGAGAACCGGTGGTCGTACAAGGATGGTTCGGGTGTCATTGGAAAGCTCTGTTTACGCCCTTTCAGGGATAGATACTTGTTTTACGCTCTGGGTCTTATTTAGGCATGAAAATGATCACGTAAACAACCCTATTTAGGGTTAAAAAAAAACGCTGGGCGCTACGGTCAAATAGACCACCTAGCCCGCTAAATAAG
The DNA here is from genome assembly GCA_032716605.1 of Paralithodes platypus. NCBI lineage: Eukaryota > Metazoa > Arthropoda > Malacostraca > Decapoda > Lithodidae > Paralithodes > Paralithodes platypus. Next base: position 22,262,210 of record CM064511.1, on the reverse strand, counting down.
GGTTAAACATTACCAGTAAATAGTAACCTATATCAACAATATTTTGCATATATCTGATAAACTTTATCACTAGTTCAAGAATTTAAGAAATTAAATCAATTGTGTTCTTTCACAGCAAATGAATTATCTTCGCTCCTTAACCCTCCTTGCCCGGCTGGACTCCATAGCTCCATAGCATTATTTCATGGCTTAAAACCGCTTAAAACTGCACTTGAGAAAGTTTTGTTGTCTCAGCGGATGGTTCGTATAACCTACAAGAACAAAAATACGGGGAAGAGCAAGGTTATGGTCTTCGAAAGGGGTGAAGTCACAGAGTGTGAGGTGAAGCTGAACGGTCAGGCTATGGAGATCGTCAACTCTTTTAAGTATCTGGGCAGTGTGTTGAGTAAAGATGGGACTATGGATGAAGAAGTGTGGGAGAGGGTACAACAGGGGAAGAGGGTTGTAGGAACGATAAAAGCAGTAACAAGAAATAGGGTGGTCAGTATGGAAGTGAAAAAGTCCTTGCATGACAGTGTGGTAATCCCGACACTGACTTACGGAAGCGAAGCATGGACGTTGGTTGAGAGACTCAGACCAAGAGTGAGAGCAGTGGAAATGAATTACTTAAGGAGTGCGTGCGGAGTTACATGGAGGGATAGACAGACTAATGAGGAAGTAAGGAGGTGTGGTGTGGAGGTAGATGTGCTGGAAAGTGTGAAAAGGAACAACTTGAGATGGTTCGGCCATATGGAACGTATGGAAAGCGAGAGAATGACTAAGAGGGTGTACGAGAGCGAGGTGGAGGGACAGAGAGGGAGAGGTAGACCGAATATGAGGTGGAAGGATGGAGTGAGGAAGTACATGAACGAGGGCGGTGCTGGTTGGGGGGAAGGGCGTCGATTGACTGTGGACAGAGGTGCATGGGGGCGGTTCGTTCGTGGCCACCCCTTCGGGGATCACGGCGTCAGCCAATAGATAGAACAAAAAAACACAGCCAGTCAGTCAGGGGACTCCTGCTTGCGTGCAGGCCTAACGAAAGCTTCTATTGATTTCCTGAGTCTCAAACGATGCATGAAAGCAGTCGACAGTGAAATAGGAATGCTTACAATGGTGAAATAAATCAGTAATCAATAATCAATATTAACCCTTTCAGGTCCGAGGGTTGCTGTTTAGTATTCAGAAAATAATTCTCTTAATCTCATAATTGCCTCTCCAAAATTAGTTTTCTGCCCACAACTCGTTCAAAGACAACTGCAGAGGTTGAAGTAATTAAACAAAAGGTTTCTAAACACCCCTGATGGTCACAAAGGTTTAACCCCTCCCCCCCGGGCCCGCCTTCTAAAGGACAGCACTGAGATCCGGGGGATCTGGCCGAAAAATGTCATAATAGGCCTAGTCATATCTTTGTTATTTTAACTGCTAGAGAATTCCCACACATCTCAAAACGTAGCCCTGTTTCATATCTGTAGACTGGCGTTGAATAGAGCTCTCTAGGTCAACTGGTTCAGTTGTGATGACGATTTCCGTGGAGATAGTTTTGATGCGATGTTAGCAATATCGGACAATCACAAACACTTGTTCTTGTTCTACAAAACAATAACAACAAAAGTCCGACTTCTTCTTGTTTTTTAAGGTGCGCGTCGCTCCAACAGGCTTTGTTTACATACGGTTCGACGCACGGCTTTCAAACATACTTAATAGGCTTTCAAGCCTTCAAAAGATTTCAAAAGAACACCCAGGCTCCTGCCCTTCGCAAGGGGTGTCATTTTAAAATGCTGCCTAGGTGGGAAGGGTTAAGGTATTCTGTAAGGACGCAATCGTGTCCTGGAGTGCGCGAATGGGTTAATACAGAATACATAATCAATGATTAATTGTTGAACGAATGTATATACTCAAATAGCCTGCTGCATCAAGCATTGGCAGCAAACATACTCGGGGGGGAGCAACTCTCGCCGAGGCCAATGAGGATGGCCGAAACAACTCCAGGTAGGTAGGTAGACCGTAGCCGTGGCTGCCGATACTGCATCGTCACATTTGAACAGTTCTCAGTAGCATCACAAAACAGCTGGTCTTATTTCCCACCTTACACAATAACCGCTTAATGTACAGTGTTCTAGTCTTCACCCATCGCAAGATAACGCTGAGTACTGCCTCTGGTATGTATATAACCTAGGTTAAGCTATTTATTTGCAGAGATATGAGTATCTGTAAATGATGAAACTCGGGAATTTACACGGTTCTAGGCTCACAGCGGCCAAAACTGACCTACTAATTTTCACAATAAAAACTGAACCTCTTGGTCTAGAGACTTCTAGTCTTCACTCATCGCAAGATAACGAGTACTGCCTCTGGATATATATATATACCGGTATATATATATATATATATATATATATATATATATATATATATATATACGGTATATATATATATATATATACAGTACTGTATATAGATATAGATATAGATATAGATATATATATATACTGTATAAATTATACAGTATACATGTATATATATATATAAAACCTAGGTTAGGACATTTTTTGGCGTATTTATAAGCGCGCCAAAATCCTGAGAATTCGACGATTCATCCAGATTCAGCATTGGCGGGAAGGTTTAAATGGCTGTTCGGCGAAAGTTAAATTACTTAGATTTAATTGTTTTTCTGACATAATATAATTAAAGATGATGCCTTTAAGATGTAGGAATATATATATTTACAATATTATACAAGTTTTGCGCAAAATGGAAGTTTGTGTAAAAACAAAATTAATACCGGTATGCTTCAGAAACGTGGCTAATAGAATGGAACGCAATGAGATGAGGATGGTGAGATGGATGTGTGGTGCCAAACTGCAAGATAGGATATCAAGTGTAGAGCTAAGGAGAAGGTTAGGTATCAAGAGTATCTGTGATAAGATGAGTACCGGTCAACATGGGTTCAGAGCGGGAAGATCATGTCTCTCACAACTTTTGGAACATTATGACAAAATTCTTAAAGCGCTAGAAGAAAAGAAAAACGTTGATGTCATCTACACCGATTTGGCTAAGGCATTTGATAAATGTGACCATGGTATAATAGCCCACAAACTAAAAGCAAAAGGTATAACGGGGAAAATCGGACGGTGAATATACAATTTCCTCGTAAACCGGAAACAATCAGTAGCAGTAAACCAAGTCACATCTGAGCCTTCGGATGTAAAAAGCTCAGTGCCCCAAGGAACAGTGCTAGCGCCCCTTCTGTTCCTCATTCTAATTTGCGACATAGATACCAACACAAGACACAGTACAGGGTCGTCTTTTGCGGATGACACAAAACTAAGCAAGATAGTAAACACACAAGAGGACACAGGCCAGCTGCAGGAAGACATAAATGTAGTGTTCCAGTGGACAAGGGAAAACAACATGCAATTCAATGAAGAAAAATTCCAATTAATAAGGTACGGAGATAATAATGGCGTTAAAGAGATCACAAACTACCTAACAGAATCTAACCACATAATAGAATGGAAAGTGTGTGAAAGACCTTGGGGTGTTAATGTCTGAAAATATAGGTTTCAAAGAACATAATCAGGTCAAAGTTGCGGCTGCGAAACGTTTAACGGGTTGGATTCTGCGTACATTTAAAACACGCGGTGAATTACCTATGATAACGCTCTTCAAATCTCTAGTGCTACCGCGGCTTGAATACTGTAGCGTATTAACATTTCCATACAAAGCAGGTGAAATAAATGACTTAGAGAGTGTACAAAGAAATTTCACTTCGAATATAAGTTCGGTAAAACAGCTACACTATTGGGATCGTTTAAGAGCACTGAACCTGTACTCGCTGGAACGTAGAAGAAAACGTTACCTAATAATATACACATGGAAAATCGCAGAGGGTTTAGTACCAAACCTACATACTCCGATAGTCATGAAATTCAGTGATAGGAGAGGCTGGGAATGCAATATCCCCCGGATGAATAACAGGGGTGCTATGGGCTTTCTGCGAGAGGGCTGGTTATCACACAGAGGCCCACGTCTCTTCAACAAACTCCCACGGCGAGTAAGAGACATGAGGGGCGTCTCTTTAGACAACTTCAAGAGAGCCCTCGATGTCGAACTGCAAAAAGTGCCAGACGAGCCTATCTTAGCAAGGGAGCGGGCTGTCTCTTCAAACAGTCTGCTGCACCAAAACACAACCCACGAGGGGCGACGCACTCCTCGGTGCTGCTAGGAGAGTGGCGAACACAACCTAAGGTGACCTAAGGTAAGTACTAGCAGGCTTGGATGGTTTGGTCATGGAGAGGATGGATGACCAAAGCTGGGTGAAAAGATGCAAGTCCATGAATGTGGAGGGAGCTGGACCAAGGGGCGGACCAAAAAAGATGTGGGATCGGACATTGCAGTCTGATCTTAACCCTCCCGCCCCGGCTACGCATTACATAAATATTCCCCGAAATCCGGGTGTTTTGGCCGATAAACGTCTAGGCTAGGCTACCGTATATTTGTTATTCTGACTGCTTCCCGCATTCCCACGCATCCCTAAGCGTAGCTGTGTTATTTACCTGTAGAATGGCGTCAAGTAGAGCTCTCTAAGTCAACTGGTTGAGTTGTGATGATGATTTCATTGGAGATAACTTATGGCAAAAACAGCCACTTTACACTACTTTTCGATACTTAACAACAACATACAGGCACACACGAACAAGCGACGCTCTCCTTCTTGTGGCCGGAGATGCGGGGCGTCGGTCCAGCCGGCTGTTGTTTACATGCGTCGGACCGACGCCTCGCACACGAAGCTCACAAGCTTTCAAGCAATGGTACAATGTTGTACCACCCGGGTTCCTCGGGTCAAAACAAAATGGTACACACGTGTACCACCCGGGGTTGAAGGGTTAAATCAAAGAACGTGGGAGTCCCTTTGTCTCGCGGTAAAGTTGCAGCCCAGGTGTCAGTCAGTCAGTCAGTAGCCAGGCCTTACTCCCATAAGGGGTTATTGTTGTTGTTGTTCCCCAAGCTGCCTGGCCGAACAGCCCCAAGGCACCGAGCAAGGCCAAGGCCATAACCGAGCGCCCCCACAGAACCCTCCCTGCCGACCACAATAAAGCCTGGGTGACCGAAGCCACTCCATGGCGGGGAGCTGAGGAGGGTGCGGAAACGCCCGGGAAATCAAAGCCCCTGTGCCCCTCAGCAATTATGAGGAGAAAGTTGAGGGGCAAAGGAAAAACACCCAAGGCCCTGTGCCCCTCATCAATTATGAGGAGAAAGTTGAGGGGCAAAGGAAAAATGTGACGCTTTGGCTTCCAATCTTGGTAGATTGGGAGATCAATCCACGGAAGAGACGCCGTCACTTGAGATCTAGAAAATATATTCTATATTTTATTAATTTCACCACAACACCAAACACCCCCAATGAAATCAATTAAAGTATATGTGATCCACCGGGATTCGAACCTGGGTTATCACACACAGATTTTTGCCACCTTAACCATTACACCACCAGGACGGTTAAAGGTTTATGCACACGCCTACGACTTATTATCCATTCTCGAATAGGCTACTGGATATTAATCTAATCATGTTCATATTCCCAACCGCGCTATGGTAGGCCTAATGTTTAAGCGAGAGGAAAGAATATTCATGGGGCACAGATCATATAGACCGGCCTCGCTACGAAATATCCCTGAACCTACTGATAATCTATATTTTATTAATTTCACCACAACACCAAACACCCCCAATGAAATCAATTAAAGTATATATGTGATCCACCGGGATTCGAACCTGGGTTATCACACACAGATTTTTGCCACCTTAACCATTACACCACCAAGTAAAAGGAACAGCCAGAGTAAGCTATGGGTATGGCAGAGATCGCTCAGTTCTCACTCTGATAGACCAGCCCATCACCACAAGGGGTAGGGAGGATCAGCAAGACTCAAGAGACACAAGAAAGGAAAGAGCTGACAGGAGAAGAACTCGTGTAATAGTTTGCCCATAAAAAGCAAGCACACAAGCATTCAGCAGCACCAATCACTGATCAGCCCCCGAAATCAATGGCTTCATCTCAGATGTCATACTTCCAGACATATTGTATCTATTCATTGTCGATAGTATCAATTGCTTGCTTTTGCGATTTCCTTAGTTTATTTGTACGATAAATGTAGGCTATTTGTAGGGTAGTAATTGGTAGGGGTCACTTGAGGCATGCTATGCTTACAGGTACCTACCCGATAGCACTATTGTTAGTGAGTGCTGTTTGTATTCTGTACTATTGTTGATATCTTGTCAAATTGCAAATTTAGTTAAAGATAAAATTTTAATATTAATTGTAGTTTCTTTATTCATACAGAATTTAGTAAAATTTACCAAAACGTCCCGGACTTCCCAAATTGACTAATTCCTTGAACGTGACGATAGTGCGTTGTTATATGTACGATTAGTTTGCTTGGGAAACAGATTAACTTGCTCATGTAGTAATGAACACCCTATGTGGTTGATTGTGTTCTTTTATTTATAAATTATTACTTTGCTCAAGCGTTGTTTCCACATAGCGATTTTGATTGGTTGTTTTGTCTTTTTCTGTGTTCGTCCAAGTTTTGGTTTGTTTATTTTGCTAGTTTTACAATTTAATAAAGAATTTCCAGGTTCATCATTTAAAAGGGTTCAGAGACTTTCATGTACGGTACTCCCTCTAACCAACTTCCTCCATACACACACACCCAAAATCCTAGGAGTAACATATGATACTCATATGACATTCAAACAGCACACCACAAACATTAAAAAGAAACTGACACCCAGACTTAACGCCCTCAGGTCACTTGCTCACACAAAATTTGGACACAACAAAGAAACTACCACCACAGTATATAAACAATACATAAGATCAGTGATTGAATCGCAGCCCAGCCTGGGCTTCTAACCTAGCTGAAACACATCATAAGACCTTACAGACTATTCAAAACAAAGCCCTGAAGATCATTACAGGCTGCACAGCTACTGCAACCCACAGATCACCTACATCAAGAAACCAAAATCCTCAAAGTCAAAGACCATCTGGACATGAGAGGCACTCAATTCCTGGCAGCAGCCTCCACGAACCAAGACCACCCACTAAAAACTACATGGCAACACACCCACAGACACCAAGAAATATCAAAACAACACCAGCACACGGTATCACACACAATTATTGTCCTCTCTCCCTCCCTGCCCACCCCGAAACCAACTCCGAAGCACATCCATAGTCATATCTCTCACCGATCCATCCACTCACTCACAGACAACACACAGCTGCATGCACGACCTCCCGAAATCCATCCTTCCGAATCCTCCCTTCCTCGCGAGGACAGAGTCCACCTGGCCAGGCTGAGATGCGGACACCATCCAGCTCTCCTGAGCTATCAGAAGAGACTGGATGACTCCGTTGTCGACGCCTGCCCGGGATGTAACACAGCACCCCATACCATTAAACACATCATAGAAGACTGCATTTCACACAACCACTTACGCCAACAACACAATCTACACTCAATGAGAGCTCTGTGGGAAAGCCCGATCGTGGCCATGGCCTTTCTCAGGGACTCGGGGCTGTTCGGCCAGGCAGCTTAGGGAACAACAACAACAACAACAACCAACTTCCTCCATTCATTCCTGTCATTTTGCAAGTTTTAAAATTTAATTTGCTAATTATTTTGCTTCAACCATTCCCTTTTCACGCTTTGACACACATTCTGACACCATATCATACCATCTTCTCGGCTTTCCACTCCTTCTTCCTTCCACTTCAATGACATAGATCCTTTTAAGTATTCTTTCATCAGGTAATGTGACCATACCATCTGAGAAAATTTTCTTCAACCTTTTGCTCTATCGACCTCTTTACTCCTTATGTTCAAATTTCTTACTTTGTCTATTCTTCGAACTCCACACGCATTTCTTTGCAAATCCATTTCAACTACTCTTAGGTGACTTTTCATTATGCCATACCAGAGTTACACACCTTCATGCAATCCTATCACCGCTTCCATACTAAAGTTTCTGCTCCTAAACAAGGCTTTCTTTGCTCCAGCTACCTTTCTTCCTTGTTTTACTGTTTTCTACTTCTCTTGCACATTTTCCCCTTTTCTCAATCATGGTTCCCAGATACCGTACATAAACTCGTCTACTAGTTCAAGCCGTTCTTCATTAATCCTTACATTAAACAGTGTCTCCTCTTTCTACTACCATTACTTTGCTTTTATGAACATTTACTTTCAGACCTCGTCTTTCACATACCGGTACTTCCACAAATATCTCCATCATCTGGGACAGGTCATTCTCGCCCTCGGCACATAACATTGCATCATCTGCATATAACACATAAGTTAGTCATTCTGTTCCCACCACTCATCATCTCTACTCTCTCTCTTCTTGTTCTGTCTTTTAGTACTCTCATTACCTCATTCATGTACTGTAGATATTAAACAACCAGGGCGACATCACACATTCCTGTCTTACTCCGACCTGCACACTAAACCACTCACCTAATGCGCCATTTATTCTTACACATGCTTCACCACCATCATAAATATTCTTCACAGCTTTCACAGCAGCCTGGGTGAAAAATATAATTCGGAGTTAATTAATTTTATTTTATGGTTTGTATGTAAATATTTTCTTAGTGCTGTTATGTGCCTAAGGGAGTGAAGTGCATTACTCAGGTACAAACCTAGTCAGGCAGGGATTTGAGGTGATAATTGCATATTTCCCAAGCATTGCAGGGTAAGAGTTAGTAGTACTGACCTACAACATGGCCGTACTGTGAGAAGTGATTCTGCAGCATCTCCCTGGTCATGTCCACATTGATGCTGCCCACAAATATTCTGGCACCGACAGTCTTAGGGTCTGAGGTAACGTCAGAGATCCCACGACGATTTGGAGAGAAGTTGCGGCTTCTGAAAATGAATTGCTTGTTATTATAAGGCTAAATAAAAACAATACATGTCAGAATCTAAGATGACCGGGATACATTTTATGGCGGTTGTAAAGTTACGATATGGTGAGAGACATATGACTTATCTATTGCCAGACACTTTAATCCCAGAGAGGGTGGCCACAAATTAATTGCCTCCATATCCCCAGGTCTATCGATCTATCTATTGCCGGACGCCTTTCTCCCCTTTATGAAGGTTGTTAGCCTAACCACCCAATGTTGTGTACAGTGTCTTGAGGTACATGTGGAATGGTATCATTACTGTTGGAATGTCTATGGCTGTGACGCTGGAAATGTAGTCTGTTACCAGTGTAGTGTAATCAGCTGGCTCAAGTTGATCAGGTGCTAGCCCACACTTGTGTACATACGACACTGGTCTACCACACCTCTATTGTCCATCGTTAATAGCTTATTAACCCACATCCCACGGCGCCTTTAAATACTCCCACCACCCCGTTCCAGGCTGAATCAGCGCATTTTCGTGTATTTATAACTACAGTACTGAACGCAAAAAAAAAATGGCCTAACCTAAGTTATATATCAGGAGGCAGTACTCCATGTTATCTTACGAATGATAAAGACTAAAACACTATAGGCCAAGTGTGCCGCCATTAGGCAACTTGGACTAGAACAATGAAGTCCAGTCACAAAGGTGGGGAGGTGGATCTATAATTTTCTCATTAATAGAAGACAATCAGTAGCAGTAAATCAAGCGGTATCGGAAGGTTCAGAGGTTAAAAGCTCTGTTCCCCAGGGTACAGTGTTGGCACCCTTACTCTTCCTAATACTAATAAGTGATATCGATGTAAATGTACAACACAGCAGCGTCTCATCATTTGCAGACAGAGTTGATATTGATTAAATCAATGATTTTTTTACCAAAAAAATCATGATTATTTTGATTTTTTTTTATCTGTGAATCAAGATAAAAAGAATTCTGAAGCGTTCTAACCTATGTACATAGTCAGATATTACCAAGTGCAGGTCTACCAGACTGCCATGTTTTCACTTTTACTTCAATATCTCTGGATTTTGGTCACAGCCTTGGGATCAATATTTTAAAGTAAACATCCACAAAGCTACTAGTCACTAAGTCTGTACTAATAATAACAGATTATTATTTTTCTGTAATTCTGTTCAATAATAGGTTTTGTAATATGATTTCTTGAGGATCACTGGCAACTCAGCCAGAAGCAGCAGTGTGGTCAGACAGTGAAACATGACTAGGACAGGAACAGATCAGGAGTCTGGGCTGAGGGCATGGATGAAACAGAATTGTTATAAATTCCTCTACTTGAATTACTACTCAATAGGGCGGGGGGATATTTTAAAAAAATCAAAAAAATCAAAAAAATCAATGATTTTTTGATTTTTTTTTTTTTTTTTTTAAATCAAAAAAATCAACAACCCTGTTTGCAGACGACACAAAACTAAGTCTAGGAATAACCACAATAGAAGACAAAGAAATCTTGCAAGCAGACATGAATGCTGTATTTCGGTGGACCAAAGATAACAACATGCAATTTAACCCTTCCTGCCCGGTTGTCATTTTAAAATGACACCACGAAATAAGGGCAGGTGCCCGGGTGTCCTTTCAGGACTTTTAAGCTTGAAAGCCTATTCAGCTTGGTCTGAACGCCGTGCGTCCGACGCATGTAAACAAAGCCGATCGTTGCGTCACCGCACCTCCGAAAACAAGAAGGAGAAGACTCGTTTGTTATTGTATGTCGTTGTTTCAGTACTGAAAAGATCGTCGCATTGCTAACATCACCTGAAAATGCTCTCCACTGAAATCGTCATCACAACTGAACCAGTAGACTTAGAGAGCTCTACTCAACGTCAGTCTACAGATTGGAAACCGCACTACATTTATAGATGCGTGGGAAATTTCTATCAGTTAAAATTAACTAAAATACGGTAGCCTAGGCCTAGACGTTTTTTGGCCAGATCGCCCGGGTAGCCCACCCTGTCCTTTGGAGATACAGCCCGGGCCAGGAGGGTTAACGAAGAGAAATTTCAGCTGATAAGGTATGGAAGAAATGGAGAAATTAAAAGAATCACAACCTACTTAACAGTCACTCCTGCCAATCCCACGAAAATCAGAGGTTAAAGATCTTGGGGTAATAATGTCAGAAAACATGTCTTTCAAAGAACATAATCAGGCCAAGTCAGTAGCGGCGAGGAAACTTGTAGGTTGGATAATAATAATAATAATAATAAGCATGTTACTTATTTCTCATAAGAGCCAATTTTTCCGAAGAATTCACTAGCGCTCGAAAAGAGAAAGAAAAAAGAACAAAATCAATGCATCAAAAGAAGGCTTACATACAACACACACTTAACAATCACTAGCAGTGGCAAAATAGCCTAAACTCTATAGCCATCTGTCATGACACCTCTCTCAAGATCATAGCTTCTCTCAAAGAGAAAAGTCTTAAGTTGTCTCTTGAAGCATTCAACAGAACTCAGTTGTCTCATGGACAGCGGCAACCTGTTATACAACCTCGGAGCCATGTAGGAGAATGACCTCTCAAAGAAAGAAGACTGCTGGAAAGCCCTTGGTTCATCAAGACGAAAAGGGTCATTGTCATGACGCACAACTACACCATGGTGTGCCGGTGGGCGCCTGAGCAGCTCCGCAAGGTACCTAGGCTCACCAAATTTGAGAACCTTAAAAGTCACCAAACACAACTTAAATTCTATTCTTGCTCTTACTGGCAGCCAGTGCAGTTCTATGTGAAGAGATGTAGTAGGAGTTCTAGGTGGAACACCAAAAATTAGTCTTGTGGCCCTGTTAAGAACAGACTGAACTTTCTTCAAAATATAATTTGGAAGACCCACCAACAGGGCATTGCAATAATCAACACGAGAGAAGACCAATGAGTGAACCAACGTCAGGAGGCAACGTCTGGTTATAAACGGCTTCACCAAATAGAGATTTCTGATGTGCAAGTAACAACTTTTAACTATCTGGTTTACATGCTCTTTGAAATCTAATCGGGAGTTCACATATACACCCAGATTTCGAACAGAGTTGGCCGGTCGCAGCTGAGATCCACCCACATTGATGGAGAGGGCACCTACTATATCATCAGCTCTTCTATTTCCTCAGATGATGAGAATATCAGTTTTACCATCATTTAGTTTAAGTTTTCTCGCTCTCATCCACTTCTTGATATCAGACATCAACAATTCCATCTTACTCCGTATATCAACTATATTTGTGATTCTCACATAAATCTGGGTGTCATCTGCATAAAAGTGAAAGGTGACATTATGTGCACGAAGCAGAAGAGACAAACTTCTAATATAAATTATAAATAGGATAGGACCTAAAACTGATCCCTGCGGAACACCATACTGCAGGGGTGTCGAGTCCGAGACCACTTGATTTACCATCACACTCTGGGATCTACCTGACAAGTACGACCCAAGAAGCAAGAGAGCGGAGTCACGCACACCACAATCATAAAGATCACTCAATAACAACTCGTGATCCACTGTGTCAAAGGCCGCAGAGAGATCAAGCAAGACCAATAGTGAGGCCACACCATTGCAAATGTTCTCAACTAGATCATTATGTACTCTAATCAATGCTGTTTCAGTTGAATGATGCTGTCGGTAAGCAGACTGAAAAATTGGGATAGTTTCATTCTGCTGAAGTAGTGGTTGTAATTGGCCAAGTATTGCACGCTCTAATATCTTTGATATGAAGGACAGGTTGGAGACAGGACGATAGTTCAACATGTTCTCAACATCAAGTCCAGGTTTCTTTAGAGTAGGTCGGAGTAGTGCATGCTTTTCAGAATGTGGGAAGCTACCTTCAGAGAAGCACTTATTAATTATTTTGGAAATAAACTCAACTGTGTGATCATAGACTCTTGGTAGCTTGGAAACATTTATGGGATCCAACGGGCAAAATGTTTTATTGAGGTTTCTTATGTAGGACGAGATCATGTCCACCTCTACTGAGTGAAAGGATGAGAGGACATTATTAGGAATGTGTCGGGGTTGGAGTACAACTGAAAGTTCTTCACCAACAGAAGAATCATCCAGTTCCTGTCTTATGCGAGTTATCTTGCCAGCAAAAAATGCCACAAAGTTGGCAGCCAACTCGTTATCGGGTACAGAAGGTCTTAAGCTGACTCTTGTTTTTCCAAGTAAACTGTTTACAATTGAAGCCAACCTCCTCTGGTCGTTACCACATGAGTCAACTTTTCCCTGATAATACACTTTCTTTTCATCTTTGATTGTGTGGACCACAGCTCTTCTGGCTGACAGATATTGCAACCATGTAGAGTCTGTTTTATTTTTCCGCCATTCACGTTCAGCTCTTCTATGCGCTCTTCTAAGAAATTTAACTCGAGTGCTATACCAGGGTGAATCATCTCGTACTATGATTTTCTTCTCTACTTCTGGACAGTGATGATCGAACACTAATTTAAGTGCATTTCCATGTACCTCCACCAGCTCATCTGAAGTAAGGTTGGAAGTATCAATACAGTACTTCCCAAGTACTGTTTTACTTCACTGCTAGCCAAATTTTGGTCTGCATTTTTATAATTTCTAAATCTGATTACTTTTTCATGTGTGAGTGGCTTAGGGAAATCAAAGCTGAAAGTAATCAAAGCATGATCAGAGGTATTAGGGTCAGCATTCTCAACATCAACATCCAGAACACCACCACAACCCACAGGAGAGAAAACCAAGTCAAGGGTGTGTCCTAAGATATGAGTTGGGTGGGACACATGGTTTACAAAATTGTTCTGATCAGTCAACTCAAGGAACTCAGGAGAGAATGGCTTCAGATGAGGGCTGTCAACCCAGTAATTAAAATCTCCACATATCAAAAGTCTTCCGGTTTTAGCAGAAAATTCCTCGAGAAACTGCCCAAACTCTTCCATAAAACCCCTATCTGTGCCACGATGGCCAGGCCTATAGACAACTGCCATTCTTAGAATTTGTTGATGGAGTTTTATTTCCACTTCCAACAGTTCATAATAAAGAGGGGCTGGGTTATGGCTTATTTGCAAGATATTCACCAGAGATGTGGAGTAGACAAACTGCCACTCCACCACCCGGATGATCTCCCCTAGGCCTAGGAACATTTATTATGGAATGGGTTTTAGGCAATGCCGCCTGGATAATATTCAGATCTGACTCGAACAACCAGGTCTCAGTGAGACATAATACATCAAGGTTACGTTCATCCAAGATCTCGCAAATATGATCCATTTTGTTACGCAAGGAACGAACATTCAACAGACCCAGTTTCAACCGGCTCCCATGTGCATTTTTCAGTTTTTTTAACCTACAAAATTGGTGTTCTCAATAACTTTATTTCTCTGAGCTGTCATTAGAGGACAATTTCTACTTGAGGCGAAATGATTTGGCGGCTCCGTAACTGATGTGGAGCTCATACAATTTATACATTTGGGGGAAGTCTTGTTGGTGCAGTCTTTTGAGTTATGAGTACCGGCACAGAAGTTGCATTTTGGATCCTCATTTTTCCGATAACACCTGTCACTGGTATGACCAAAGCCCTGGCAATGGTAACATTGTGTTACCCAGAAGCGATCGTATGCACGACATCTCACAAGTCCAACATACACAGAATTGCCATCATCCACAATGAAAGAGCGTATTTCAGGTGACATTTTTACTACCGCAGTCTTTGTGTGTGCATCACTCTTCTGCTTGGTGAATAGCAAATTCATAGCTAAGCCATCGTCGACCAGGGACTTTATTCTTGGGTTCTTGTTGAGGATGCTGGGAATGATCTCATTATCCTCAGCGTCATTAGCAATGCCTACCAGAGTCATTTTTGGCATCATCTTCTTTGGTTCGGAGACACTGAAGGCACTGTCCACCCCCAAACACTGATTGATGGCCCTTCCTGCATCTTCTTTGGCTTTCTTGGATGGAAGTCGTACCACCAGTACACCTGAATCAGTTCTAGTTAACTTGTTAACCGGAACCGAAGCCAAAGCAGTCTCGATTGCCTTTGTATCTGGTGGGCTTACTGGCTCGGAGGATCGGTCTTTCGGCTTCACTACCAGGACCTGATGGTCCCAGACAGTTTTTTTCTTTCCACCATCTACCACCTCAGTGGTGTGTTTGGTCGGCTCCTTTTTGGTCTCTTCAAATGTTTGCTGAACTATCTTGGCAAACAAGGGAATGTTGGGGGCAGCAACTTTAGTCTCAAGGATATCCATTCTGTTACCAATACTCTCTATCTCCACAGCCACCGCAGCAAGGGCACCCTTCACTTCGTTTACAATGGCAGTCTTCACTTCACCAACTAGGGCAGCCGTCAGGTCATCCAAGGTCTGCTGACTAATTGCTGCATCCTTTGCAGCCAGGGGGGTGGTATCGCAAACAGTGCAATGCCATTTAAATCCAGGTTTCTTCTTTGCAAGTACTCTGAGGTCCTCATCATCAACATTTATACAGTTAACGTGAAAATAGGTACCACACGAGTAGCAGCCCAGCGATTTGGCCTTGCCCACAACCTTCCCACAACTACAACTCTGCTTGCCCGCTGCCATTTCAGTGGAAGTAACCAATAATTAAAAACAAAAACACCTGTATTTTGTATCTGATTAAAAATAAGAGAAAACCCTAGTTTTAAAAAAACGTGAAAATAACTACCTGGGACAGACCCCAGGTAGCGCCGTCCCCGTCAGTGCCACCACAATGGAAAAAAATTAAAATGGAAAAGAAAAAAATGGAAAGTGGTGTCTGCAAGGTCACCGCGGGCAGGTGGGGATCGACTTGGCTACCCTTTGGGGGTAGCCCAACCGAGATGCGTGGAGAGACCACGCACAGGATGGCAGATGTGTGTGGTGCAAAAACTTTAACCAATTTTGCACACTGTTTTTAGCTTATAGCAGTGACAATGCAATTTCCACGGTACTCAGCAAGACCCTATTGGTTACGATACCGCCACTGCGCAAAGCTGCGCACTTTCAAGACACGAGAAGAACGGCCAATGATAACACTTTTCAAATCGTTGGTGATCCCACGACTGGAGTACCCTATTGCAGTGTGCTAACATCTCCACACAAAGCCGGGGAAATATACAAAATAGAGTGTTCAAAGAAATTTCACGTCCCACATCAGCTCGGTAAAACATCTTCATTACTGGGATAGGCTGAAGGCTCTTAACTTATATTCACTGGAGCGAAGAAGAGAGAGATACTTGATAATTTACACATGGAAAGTTATCGAGGGTCTAGTGCCAAACCTACACACCACAATATCATGGAACTGGAGTGACAGAGGGGGTAGGTATTGTAACATCCCATCCCAAAAGTGTAGGGGAGCTCTGGGCACACTGAGGGACTCCTGGTTGACAAACAGGGGACCGAGCCTCTTCAACAAAATGCCAGAGAACGTGATGGACGTGCCAACGGAAGTATTCAAAAAAGCCTTGGACAACCATCTCAAGTCGGTGCTTGATCAGCCATACTTCGCGGGGGGGAGAGCCTGCTGCATCAAACACTGGCAGCAAACATACTCGGGGGGAGCAACTCTCGCCGAGGCCGCTGAGGAGGCCGAAACAACTCAAGTAAACACAGCGCTGCCCACCATGTGAACATTATGGTTGAGTCGCTGACTCAGGCGCGGCGCCAAAAACAGTGCCCAGGTACGACTAGTAGAGTCCCCTGTGGCACCCATCCGCTCCTCACAAGCCTCAGCAGTGTCACACCAAGCCAGCGCCAGTAACAAGGCTTCATTGTATAGCAATGGCTGTTGGTCCACATGTCGAGCGCCATCCCCCCTATTAGTCGCCTTGTACGACACACAGTAGGATGCGTGGGGCATATTCATTTTTTCCTCCACCATAGATGAAGGCCCCTTTACCCACTGGGTCTGCATCGAACATACTTTTTAAAGGTCCACCAGTGCGGGACCTGTAACCCTCCTCACCCGGCTGGACTCAATAGCTCCATATCGAGTTTTCCTTGCCTCCCATGGCTGAACTCGATAGCTCCATTGCATGAATTTTTGCTTTTGAAGTGCGCGCGCTAATTTGTTTATAGGCCTATACATACGCATAAACAGCGCCACCACGCTTGTACTACGCCGCCCCACCAATCTCTGTCTGTCCCATTCATGGAAACACAGAAAGATAAAGTTTCCGCCGCGTCCGAAACGATGCCCCCGTGTACACCCGACCCAGCTCGCCGTAAACAACGGCGCACCATGAGAGATATTTTAAGTCCGGGAGGTGTTGAAAGAAGACTTAAGAGAACTAGAAATTGCTGGTAGTGACACTGAAAGTAACGTGAGTGAACAGAGTAGTGGCCATGGCTCACGGTACGTTTTCAGTGAAAGTCTGGACAATGAAAGTGACGAAGCCGCTGAGTTTGTGGGTTTCCCCAGTGACGATGAACCTGAAAGGGATAAAAGAGGTGATGATGATGGTGGTGAGAGTGATTTAGCAAAAGTGAGGGAGCGGGAGAGCTCAAGGTCAACCTCAAAGTTTGTGCTCAGCGAGGCGACGCCAAGCCCTTCCCCAGTTATATCTCCCTTCCAGATTCGCTTTTACAAGAAGCAAGTTCTTGAAAAAGCGGCCGCAGCAGCAAGGGAGGAAGAAAAGGAGAAAACAAGGCAGGAGGATGAGGACAGAGAACAGGAAATAAGTGAGTGTGATGCTGCCATTGTTGGGGAGCCTTTGCTCACCACCCAAGTAACGTCCATGCCCCACGGTGCCCGCCATTCTTCCCCACCACAGCCAACTAAAATTGGGGTTGAGTGACCAGTGCTTCCCCAAATATGGCAAGCACAATCCCCAGAACGAAAAATAAGTGCTTCTGAGAAGGGGAAAGGCCGCACTTTCATAAAAACTCCCACAAAAACTCAGCGGTCTTTGTTCAAGGCCTCTATCACTTCCACCCCTGCCAGCCCCAGCCATAACGCGCCACCCCCGCAAGTTTCCCCACGGCCTTCCCCACCACACCTGCCATCAACAAGTGTTGCTGTGGATATTGATGAACCCGCATCACCACTGCCTCCAACAACTGAAGAGGGAGACATATTTTTGTCGACCCGTCACCGCCCACGAAGCCGATCACCTCTCCTTCCCCACCCACACGCCGGCATGCCCACGCATCCATCATTCCTCGCCGGAGTACGAGACATTTCCGAGGAATCTAACGACGACCATGAATACATTGGGATTGAGAGTGGATAAGATGACTTATCTGATGATGAAGTTGTCAACGACCCTGCTCCCCGCCACCCCACCCGTGGCCGTTGTATTTACCTAATTGTACCTAATTGTAGTTTACAGGAGTTGAGCTAAGCTCGTGTTGTCCCGTCTCTCAGTCTACTTTTTATCCAATTTTTTCTTGAAAATATGGATATTCCTTGCCCCCACCACCTCCTCCTCCAGCCCATTCCATTTGTCAATACATCTATAGGGGAAGCTAAACTTCCTGATATCGTTCTTGCAGGTAGGTCTTTTTACTTTGTAGCTGTGGCCTCTAGTTATAGTTATTCCTGTATCCATAATTAATATATCCTCCCTATCCAGCCTCTCCAGCCCCCGGGTGCATTTGTACATCATTATCATGTCTCCCCTCTCTCTCCTCTCTTTTAGACTCGGTAGATTTAATTTGTCTAGCCTCCCTTCATATGGCAGTTCTCTGAGACTTGGAACCAATCTAGTAACTGCTCTCTGGATTCTTTCTAACTTATGAATATGCTTCTTTAGATGCGGGGACCACACCACTGCTGCATACTCCAATCTTGGTCTAATCATACTCTTCATAATTTTCGCTACCATGGTCTCATCCAAGTAGTTCAGAGCAACTTTCATATTCCCGGCCATTGCATACATTCCGCTAAAGAGCTTGTTAATATGTTTCTCTGGCGACAAATTATCTTGTATAATCAACCCTAAATCCTTTTCTTTTTTGACCTTGCTAATTATATTATCTCCCATCCTGTACTCCCAATTTGGTCTATTCACACTTCTTCCCATATTTAACACATGGCATTTACTTATATTAAATTTCATTTTCCACTTGGTGCTCCATTTGTATATTTTATCTAAATCCCCTTGCAGCTCCTCACAACTACTTTTATTTGTTATTTGTCTCATAATTTTTACGTCATCTGCAAACATTGACATGTAGGAGTTTATGCCTATCGGCAGGTCATTCACGTACATAAGGAACATGAGAGGTGCCAACACAGATCCCTGCGGCACACCACTCTCAACTTTCCGCCACGATGAGTAAGTTCCTCTAATGTTGGTCCTCATTTCCCTATCTGTTAAATAGCTCTCCATCCATTTCAGCAAACTCCCCCTGACACATCCTAGCGTCTCAAGCTTAGATAACAATCTCTTATGTGGTACCTTATCGAATGCTTTGGAAAGGTTTAAGTAGACGCAGTCCACCCATCCGCCTCTTTCTTGGAGTACATCTATCACCTTACTGTAATAACATAGCAAACTGGTAACACAAGATGTCCCTTCTCTGAATCCAAATTGCTTTGGGGTTATTATCTTCTTTCTCTCCAACATTTTCATCCATCTCTTCCTAATTAGCTTTTCACAAATCTTGCATACAATACTAGTAAGTGAAACTGGTCTATAGTTTAGAGGGTCCTCAGGGTTGCCATTCTTGTATATCGGAATGATATTAGCTCTTTTCCATTCAACAGGAACCTGTCCTTTATCTAAGGAAGCTTGAATTATGTCCCTCACTGGCTCCACTAATTGCTCTGCACACTCCTTTAAAACCCAGGCAGACACTTCATCCGGTCCCATAGCTTTCCTTACTTCAAGTCCTCTCATCGCAGATAACAGCTCATCTCTAGTTATTTCAATCTTACTAAGACCACTCTCCAGTACTCCCGCCTGTGGTTCGTCAAAACCTTCCTCTCTAGTAAAAACTGACCCCAATTTGTTATTCATTACCTCGCACATGTCCGATACATTTTCATACGTCCTAGCATCAACTCTTAATTTAGTAATTTGTTTCTTTACCTTCAACTTACTGTTTATATATTTATAAAATAATCTAGGATCACTTTCACATTTATTTACTATGTTCTTCTCATAGTTCATTTTAACTTGCCTAATTATGTTAACATATCTATTCCTCTCCTGTTTATATTTATTCCGATTACTCTCAGTGTTCCTTCTTCTTAATCTAGCCCAAGCTGCATCACGCCTACCCAAAACTCTTTTGCATTTCAAATTAATCCAATCTTTCTGTTTAGTAAAATTTCCAGTTTTATATCTTGGGACAAACAGATTGGTTCCTACTCTATAAATTTCGAGGAATCTACATAAATTTCGAGGAATCTACTCGAGATTGTGCTCGGGGCCGCCCTAGTGTACGCGCCTCCCGTGTCGGCCATGGGCGGGCACAGGCCGGCCGAGTGCATAGGTGTCGCCAAGACCAAGGAACTCAATATACAGTACTGTTTTTCAGTGGGAAGATGGTGACAACTTCGACCCTGAGGTGCCTGCTTTTGATGAGGCACAGGTGGGATCAGGATTTACCCCTAAATTTCCTGCTGGCCCCAACTCATCACCGGGAGAACTCTTCGTGGGCTTCTTTGATGAGGAGGTGATGGGCTATGTCGTCGGGAAAATAAAATGCAGCACAACATTCAAACTAACTTCTTCGACAGGACAACGAAGGGCGACATGAGGAAGTGGTCCGAATTGACTGACGTGGAATTTTATATATTCCTTGCCCTCACAATATAGTCAGCTCTCGATATACACGGTCAATTTGTACCTTGTATATGCAGTGTAAACCGTGTATTTGAAATAACAGGCCTTATGTGGTGATGGGCTGGTCTATCAGAGTGAGAATTGAGCGATCTCTGCCATACCCATAGCTTACTCTGACTGTTCCTTTTACTTATATATTTTCTAGATCTCAAGTGACGGCGTCTCTTCCGTGGATTGACCTCCCAATCTACCAAGATTGGAAGCCAAAGCGTCACATTTTTCCTTTGCCCCTCGACTTTCTCTTCATAATTGCTGAGGGGCACAGGGCCCTGGGTGGGGCTTTGATTTCCCAGGCGTTTCCGCACCCTCCTCAGCTCCCCGCCATGGAGTGGCTTCGGTCACCCAGGCTTTATTGTGGTCGGCAGGGAGGGTTCTGTGGAGGCGCTCGGTTATGGCCTTGGCCTTGCTCGGGCTTGGGGCTGTTCGGCCAGGCAGCTTGGGGAACAACAACAACAACAACAGGCTTTATGTGAATTAATTCAATTACATTACAGTCTGGCCTGTCAATACACAAGTTTTCAATCCGCGAAATTGCTAATAAACGAGCAGGGGTCCAAAATAAACATTACCAAAAACTTTAAAAATACGAAGATGTACTTACAATATGCGAATCGAGCGCCGAAATACGGGCATTTCCGCCGTGTTTACCTAATGCGCCGGGTCGGAGTTGTGGGATACGCCAGTCTTACAGCTACCTCGGAGCGGAACGGAAGATGATGATGATCTATCTATCTATTGCCCGACGCCGTGATTGGCCACGAACGAAACGCCTCCATGCACCTCTGTCCCCAGTCAGTCGACGCCCCTCCGCCCAACCAGCACCGCCTTCGTTCAACAACAACAACCAGCACCGCCTTCGTTCATATACTTCCTCACTCCATCCTTCCACCTCTCCTTCGGTCTACTCTCCCTCTCTGTACCTCCACCTCGCTCTCGTACACCCTCTTAGTCATTCTCTCGCTTTCCATACGTTCCATATGGCCGAACCATCTCAATTTGTTCCTTTTCACACTTTCCAGCACATCTACCTCCACACCACACCTCCTTCTTACTTCTTCATTAGTCTGTCTATCCCTCCATGTAACTCCGCACGCACTTCTTAAGTAATTCATTTCCACTGCTCTCACTCTTGGTCTGAGTCTCTCAACCAACGTCCATGCTTCACTTCCGTAAGTCAGTGTCGGGATTACCACACTGTCATGCAAGGACTTCTTCACTTCCATACTGACCACCCTATTTCTTGTTAATGCTTTCAGCATTCCTACAACCCTCTTCCCCTGTTGTACCCTCTCCCGCACTTCTTCATCCATAGTCCCATCTATACTCAACACACTGCCCAGATACTTAAAAGAGCTGACTATCTCCAGCGCCTGACCGTTCAGCTTCACCTCACACTCTGTGACTTCACCCCTTTCGAAGACCATAACCTTGCTCTTCCCCGCATTTACCTTCAAATTCCGTTTTTCGCACACTGTTCCAAACTCATTTACCAGACCCTGCAACTCCCATTCATTATCACTCATCAGGACTGTATCATCCGCAAGCAGCAGTATAGGTAGCTTCCACTCATTTCCCTCCCTTTTCAGTGATACACTAACATCCACTGCTCTTGATAGTATTTCTTTCATGACTCCATCCATATATACAGTAAACAACCACGGGGACATCACACACCCCTGTTTCAAACCAACATTCAGGTCAAAGTATTCGCTCTGCTCACTCTCCACACGTACTGCTGCCTTTGCACCCTCATACATGCTCTTCACTGCTTTCAGCAACTTGCCATCTACTCCGTATATTCTAAGTACTTTCCACAAACCTTCTCTATCCCCCTGCACAACTGCACAACACTTGCCTCCAAGAAACACTACACAAACACCTGGACCTGTTCCTCATGCCCCTCCCTCTCCCAGTCAAATCCCTCACCTAAAATCCGTCCACCTCTCCTCCCCAACCCACCTAACCTTCCCATATCATCCACTCCCCCCCCTAAAACCCGTCCACCTCTCCTCCCTAACCCACCTAACCTTCCCATACCATCCACATCCTCAACTCAACACACCACACCCCATCCTAATCCATTCCAACCCCCATCTCCTGCTCCCCAATCCCCACCCCCACCTCACCCATCCCAACCCCCAGCCCCTCCCTCACCCCCACCCCCCCCCCCATCACCCCCACCCCACCCCATCCTCGTGCAGCAGCACCCAACATACATCGTGCACATAACATTAACATTCTTCAACTGAACATAGATGGCATCAACACAAAGAAACACGAACTCTCACACTTCATCAAACAACACAACATACACATTGCCATCTTACAAGAAACAAAACTCCGCACAACACAAAAAACACCCACATTTCATAATTTCACCACCATCAGACAAGACCGGGCTGTCGGCGGGGGCGGTGGACTCATCACCCTGGTACACAAAGAAATATCATACATAGTAACCAGTGTACAAACCAAATCACTCCTCCCCCCAAATGATAACACAACAGAAATACAGTCAATTAAAATACGCACTGGCAACAACTCCAACATAACCATCATAAACACATACATCCCTCCCCAAACATCCCCTACAGTACCAAATGATTACAGACCACACTTACAACACATCACAAACACCCCACACATCATCCTGGGTGGTGACTTCAACGCCAAGACGTCGGCCTGGTTTGTCGACAACCCCGACACAGACAGAGGGCTGGTACTACAAAACCAAACCGATAACCTCATCATCCTTAACGACATCCATCAACATACCCATATTCCTCACCAAGCCCTCTATAACCCATCATCTCCAGACATCACCTTTTGCTCCCCAGAACTCGCCCCCACAACATCCTGGAGGGTGGTCAGAACCTTAGGCTCTGACCACCTCCCGATCATTATCACCACCAAAACCAGACTCACCCCAGCTAGCCACAAACACACATACACCAATTATAAAAGAGCTAACTGGGAAGCATTCACAAATGAGACAGAACAACACTTCACAACTCTAAACAGTACACCCATCACTAACATCAACAATGCTGTACACATACTCAATAAAACTATCCAAAACGCTGACAAGAAACACATTCCAAGAGGTAACAGAAAAAGACACCACCCCAACTTCACACCAGAAATTCAAAACCTCATCAGACAACGCGACATACTGAAACACTCCCCAGCACCCCACACACAAGACATCACACAACAAATTCAAGCACTCAACACCCAAACTAACAACAAAATACAAGAACAACAAAAACTAAATTGGAATAACTTCCTACAAACACTTGATCACAAAACAAACCCCAAAAAACTCTACAAAACACTAAACAGCATCACACTTTCCAACAGCAACACAACACAATCACATGCTGCAATCACAACAACAGACTCTACTCCTTCATGTAAACAACAAGCAAACACTCTCATCAATCACTTTTCACATGTCAGCCACCTAAAACCTCACAAAGACGACCGACGTGTCATCCGACGTAAGAGACAACTCCCCACAGACCCTGACTATACACCCTTCACCAATCACCAGACAAAGCATATCATCAACAATCTCAAGCACTCACCCGCCTGTGGCCTAGACAACATACACCTCAGACACCTGGGACCACAAGGCATACAAGCACTCACTAACATATCAAACTACAGCTATTCACACAACACAATACCAGACATTTGGAAGCATGGTATCATCATCACATTCCCCAAACCCAACAAAGACCCCACGCTACCCTCCTCGCACCGCCCCATCACACTCCTTTGCTCCCCCTCCAAAGTCATGGAACGCCTAGTATTACAACTAATTACACCTGACCTACCCCTAGCTCCAACACAACATGGCTTTAGGCCACTGCACTCCACAAACACTCTTCTCACAGACCTTACACAAAGAGCTTTCGACGGCATCATATCAGCTAGACCACCACACAGATCACTATTAGCCACACTCGACATTAGTAAAGCCTTCGATGCCATCCCCCGCCATAACCTAACAAACAAAATCTACAACACAAACATGCACAACAACACAAAACGGTGGCTGGCCAATTTCCTAGCAGGCAGATGTGCACACGTATCTTTTGCCGGTCAGTCATCTAAAATCAGAAACTTTCCAAACGGAGTCCCACAAGGATCCGTCCTATCGCCCGCACTCTTCAATCTGTACATGCACGATATAACTACACCCAATACGCCCCAAATAAACTTAGCCTCCTATGCAGATGACATAACACTCACATGCACACACCATGACCCAAAAAGAGCAACAGATCTCCTTCAACCCTATCTCAACACACTACATGGCTGGTGCACTACAAACAGACTTAATCTAGCCCCAGCCAAATCCACCGCAACCCTGCTCACAAGTTGGACAGGAGAACACGAATACATCCCTCAACTCACCATAAACAACACACCCCTAACACATACACACACACCCAAAATCCTAGGAGTAACATATGATACTCATATGACATTCAAACAGCACACCACAAACATTAAAAAGAAACTGACACCCAGACTTAACGCCCTCAGGTCACTTGCTCACACAAAATTTGGACACAACAAAGAAACTACCACCACAGTATATAAACAATACATAAGATCAGTGATGGAATACGCAAGCCCAGCCTGGGCTTCTAACTTAGCTGAAACACATCATAAGACCTTACAGACTATTCAAAACAAAGCCCTGAAGATCATTACAGGCTGCACAGCTACTGTACCCACAGATCACCTACATCAAGAAACCAAAATCCTCAAAGTCAAAGACCATCTGGACATGAGAGGCACTCAATTCCTGGCAGCAGCCTCCACGAACCAAGACCACCCACTAAACTACATGGCAACACACCCACAGACACCAAGAAATATCAAAACAACACCCAGCACACGGTATCACACACAATTATTGTCCTCTCTCCCTCCCTGCCCACCCCGAACCAACTTCCAGAAGCACATCCATACTCATATCTCTCACCGATCCATCCACTCACTCACAGACAACACACAGCTGCATGCACGACCTCCCGAAATCCATCCTTCCGAATCCTCCCTTCCTCGCGAGGACAGAGTCCACCTGGCCAGGCTGAGATGCGGACACCATCCAGCTCTCCTGAGCTATCAGAAGAGACTGGATGACTCCGTTGTCGACGCCTGCCCGGGATGTAACACAGCACCCCATACCATTAAACACATCATAGAAGACTGCATTTCACACAACCACTTACGCCAACAACACAATCTACACTCAATGAGAGCTCTGTGGGAAAGCCCGATCGTGGCCATGGCCTTTCTCACGGACTCGGGGCTGTTCGGCCAGGCAGCTTAGGGAACAACAACAACAACCTTCTCTATCCACTCTGTCATAGGCCTTCTCCAAGTCCATAAAGGCAACATACACCTTTTGTTTCTTCTCCAGATATTTCTCCACAACACAATTCAGGGTAAAAATCTGATCTACACATCCTCTTCCCTTCCTAAAACCTCCCTGCTCGTCGCCTATCCATTTCTCCGTTCTCACTCTCACTCTCTCAATCACTACCCTACTGTATACCTTCCCTACTACGCTTAGAAGACATATTCCTCGGTGGTTACCACACACTCCTCTTTCCCCTTTGCCCTTATATAGGGGGACTATTATGCCAGTCTTCCAGTCATCGGGTGCACTCCCCTTCTCCCATGCTAGTTTGCACATTTTCCATACCCATTCTATCACTATCTCACCACCATACCTCAACATTTCCCCACACACTCCATCTGTTCCTGGTGCTTTCCCCAACTTCACTCTTTTCATGGCTTCCCACACTTCTGACCTCCTGATCCCCACCTCCTCCTCCACTATTTCTCTTCTTCTCCCTCCCATACCATATCCAACTATGTTTGCTGGCTCTTCATTCCTTACATTTAGCAACTCATTGAAGTACTCCCTCCATCTTTCGACTCTCTCTTGCTTCTCGGCTAGCATTCTCCCATTCTTATCTTTCACACCCTTACTGTTTCCCTTGCTACCTTCCATAACTTTCTTGACTTCTTTCCAGAACAGTTTCTTATTCTCCCTCCATTTTACACTCAGATTCCTTCCAAATTCCTCATCTACTCTTTGCTTACTTTCCTTCACTACTCTCTTCACCACCCTCTTACTCTCCACGTACCTCGCTAATTTTTGTCTCTCGAAATCTTCATTCCCTCTACTACCCAACCACTCTCTATATGCTTTCCTTTTCTTCCACAGCTATTTTGTCCACCATGCTGTACCTTTCACTCCGCTCCCTCTACTCCACACATGCTGCACAGATCTCTTCCTTAAACACCTTGCTCATCTCCTCCACTTCCTCCATAACTTCCAGATCGAACCCACCTAGTCGTCTTTCTACTGCTCTCCTGTACTCTTCCCTGATTTCCTCCTCCTGTAACCTCTCCACCCTCCTCACCATTCCACCTTTACCTTTGGATACCTTTGGATGTGTTCGCCGCTCCTCTAGCGGCACCAAGGAGCGCGACGCCCCTCGTTATGGGTGGTGATTTGGTGCAGTAGACTGTTTGAAGCGACAGCTCGCTCCCTTGCGAGGATGGGCTCGTCTAGCACTTTTTGCAGTTCGACATCTAGGGCTCTCTTGAAGTTGTCTAACGAGATGTCCCTCATGTCTCTTACTCGCCGTGGGAGTTTGTTGAAGAGACGTGGGCCTCTGTGTGATAACCAGCCCTCTCGCAGAGAGCCCATAGCACCCCTGTTATTCATCCGGGGGATTTCGCATTCCCAGCCTCTCCTATCACTGAATTTCATGACTATCGGAGTATGTAGGTTTGGTACTAAACCCTCTGCGATTTTCCATGTGTATATTATTAGGTAACGTTCTCTTCTACGTTCCAGTGAGTACAGATTCAGTGCTCTTAAACGCTCCCAATAGTGTAGATGTTTTATCGAACTTATATGCGAAGTGAAATTTCTTTGTACACTCTCTACATCATTTATTTCACCTGCTTTGTATGGGGATGTTAATACGCTACAGTATTCAAGCCGCGGTAGCACTTGAGATTTGAAGAGCGTTATCATAGGCAATTCACCGCGTGTTTTAAAAGTACGCAGAATCCAACCCGTTGGACGTTTCGCAGCTGCCACTTTGACCTGGTTATGTACTTTGAAACCCATATTTTCAGACATTAATACCCCAAGGTCTTTCACACTGTCTTTCCGTTCTATTATGTGGTTAGATTCTGTTAAGTAATTTGTAATTTCTTTAACACCATTATTATCTCCGTACCGTATTAATTGGAATTTTTCCTCATTGAATTGCATGTTGTTTTCCCTGGTCCACTGGAACACTACATTCATGTCTTCCTGCAGTCGGCCCGTGTCCTCTTGTGTGTTTACTATCTTACTTAATTTTGTGTCATCAGCAAAAGACGACACCGTACTGTGTCTGGTGTTGGTATCTATATCGCAAATTAGTATGAGGAACAGAAGGGGCGCTAGCACTGTTCCTTGGGGCACTGAGCTTTTGACATCCGAAGGCTCAGAAGTGACTTGGTTTACTGCTACCGATTGTTTTCGGTTTACGAGGAAATTGTATATCCACCGTCCGATTTTCCCAGTTATACCTTTTGCTTTCAGTTTGTGGGCTATTATACCATGGTCACATTTATCAAATGCCTTAGCAAAATCGGTGTAAATGACATCCACGTTTTTCTTTCCTTCTAGCGCTTTAAGAATTTTGTCATAGTGTTCCAAAAGTTGTGAGAGACATGATCTTCCCGCTCTAAACCCATGTTGACCGGTGTTGTGTAGTTCATTTGCCTCCATGAATGTTGAAATTTTGCTTCGCAGGACTCGCTCGAAAACTTTAATGATGTGAGAGGTTAGAGCTACCGGGCGGTAGTTTTTTGGTAGTGCTTTACTCCCTCCTTTATGCAGTGGGGCAATTATTGCATTTTTCAAGCTATCTGGTATGTCACCAGTGTCTAGACTCCTTCTCCACATTATAGCCAGGGGTTTTGAGAGGTTTTCCTTACATTTTTTTCATTAGGATCGAATTCCATGAGTCCGGGCCTGGTGCCGAGTGGGATGGCATGTTGCAAATGGCCTCTTCTATGTCTTTTGGACCGAAATCAATATCCAGCATCTGAGGGGTTTCCGTGGGGGAGGTTTCCATGAAAAATATATTTTGGTCTCTGATGACTTTTGTTTCATCAGGCTCACTGAATGCCATTTCATATTGCCTGCTTAAGAGTTCGCTCATTTCCTTTTTGTCCCCTGTGAAAGAGCCGTCCCACCTTCCTCTCGCCTCCCTCCAGCTCTCCTCACCCACTTCTTTTGTATCCTAACCTTAGCTACTACTACATAATGATCAGACAGACCCCCTCCAATACCCCTATACACCCTAGCATCCATCACAGATTTCTTCATTCGTTCATCCACACATACATAATCAATTAATGACTTTCGTTCCACCACTGTCTTATCCTTCATCGTCAACATCCGTTTCCACATGTACCTGTGGATCATTCTGTGTCAGAAGAAGGTGTTGGCTATCCACAGCCTCCTCCCCACACATAAGTCCACAAGTGCACTACCATTCCCATTCACCTCTGATGGTACCTGTTAAGTCACTCACATGTGGCTGACTACTGAAGCAGCTGTCCTGTTTGTCCTCACACAAAATGGCTGATCAACTCCATGGCCACCTGGAGGTTTTCACTGGAACTGTTCCAAGATGGCTGCTGTAGTTCCAAGATGGCTGCCAGCCCAATGTGACTGACAGGTCACACAATTCACACTTAACAAATTCCCCTTTTTCTATTTTCTTGTAGCAACCAATACGGTTTCCATAACCCGAAATTCTTGGTAATCCAATTTGTTTCAATAAGCATTTCTTATCACCATATTCACAAGTAACTTTCCAAACATGCGGAACAAACTTATTTACACTATGTACACAAAAGCTGAAGTATTCTTAATCTATAGCTTAAGCCTCACCAACAACAGCAGATATCAATAAATCTGCGTTGGCACCACACTTAGTGAGGACATGTGCCATTTGATGCGCAGACTGCACCCAGCTAACATTGCTCAATTCTCCACGATTTAACATGTCCCCAAGAACAGCCAAGTTGATTCGAAGATGCTTATTGTCTACAGACTCTGTACAAGAGACTTATTATCCACAAAACATTTCACAAGTGGGGGATCGTTCAAATTCAGGAGCTCAGCGACCAGAATTGCCAAATAAATACTAGCTTCAGCGGCATCCAAAAGAGCCAGTGTCTCTGCAGCAAGTGTAGACTTCACTACCCTCCTTACTTTCTTTGACTGCCAGGACAGGGGACATCTTCTACCATTATGGTCAACCAGAAATATCACATATCCACCTTGTGATCCCCCTCCTGGAAGATTACCAAATGATGCATCACTGTAGCATTCCAAAGTGCAGTTCTGCATTATCCAAGGCACAAAATTGGAGCATCACACCATTCTTCATCACTTTGCGAACAACTTTGTTTGCCTTATGAACATCTTCAATTGTAGCATTATGCATTACTGTACTCAAGTCACACACATCAAATGCTATATCCGGCCGTGTCTGGGTTCCCAACCAATTGAGTTGTCCAGTTAGTGCTCTGTATTCCTCTAGCTCTTCCATTCTCAGTTGATCCCTTCTGTGACTTGAACGTCCATGTGGAAGAGAAATTTCTCCAAGAGCATCTACATAATCATTCTGATGCAGACCAATGCCATTTTCATTCTGAACAACATTAACACCAATGTACTGTACCTGAATGATGTGTCAGTACTTGAAGACCCAATTCTGACTTCCTGCTTCAAAGGTTCCATGACAGAAGCATAAAACTCACTTGTGCCAGCCCATAGAATATCATCCACATGTATGCACATCACACCAGAGAACACCCCATCATGCATCCAGTAAAACAAAGCAGGATCAAGATGACTGATTTTCATTCCAAGTGAAAGTAACAAATCTTTCAATCTAGAGTACCATGCTCTTGCAGCATCATTTAGTCCATACACAGTTTTCTTGAGCTTCCATAAACAGCCATCATTGAATTCCTTGGGTGGACGAAGAAAAACATCACGCTGAATGGAGTTCTCTTGAAGAAAAGCAGTTCTGATATAAACAGTATGACATTCCCATCCAGATGATGCAATTAGAGCTAAACGAACTCTTAATGCATCCTTAGAACAAGTTGGAGAGTCTGTACGGTTATTAGCCAAATCTTCCTCAAAACCACGAGCTACAAGTCTAGCCTTACAAGTATTCCGTTGCAGCCTACAGGAGTGCACTCTAACATAAGTACCCCCATGTTTTACAAGGATCTGTTTACCATCTTTACCAATGACATTCCCAGGACCACGCCACTTATCATCATCCTGTCGCTTATAGAATACACTGTCACCATTCTTCAGATCTGATATATCATTTTCGCTCACTTGACGTAACAAAGCTCTACGTATTCTTTCATTTGATTCATTTCTTAAAAAGTCCTGTCTACCAGCATGCATAGCATTGAGGTTGTCAGCAACAATTTGTGAAGAAGTTCTCCCTTCAAGTGCAGGAGGCTCATCAGTCATTACATTAGGGAATGCAGGGTTACAACCAAAGACCAGCTGATTCGGGGAAAAACCATGAACATTCTGAAGAGCATTTCGTGCAGCAGTGGCCCAGGATAAAGCAACGTGGACATTGCACTTTGTGTCATCAACAATGCGCTGCACACTGATCCCAAGTATGTAGTTCAATCTTTCACACACACCATTTGACCAAGGACTTTCAGCTGCAGTACACATCAATTTAATACCAAAATGGTCTCCAAGACATCTCATAACTTCATTATTAAATTCTCCACCATTGTCTGAGAGGAACTTGTGAGGTGCGCCAAAAGTTGATATCCAACTTGTAAACAAGGCATTCACCACAGATTCAGCCATTTTAATGTAATCTGCACTTCCTCTTGACATGTAGAGTTCTCTCTCTTACTATCATAACGAGAATTACCTGTAGAATGAGGACACTCCCTTGTAGAATGAGGACACTCCCTTGCCCAATGCATTTTCGAACCACAGACATAACACTCAGATACTTTTCCGTCCCCCCCCCCACCCTCCCACCACTCTCTCAACTTTCCTATCACCCACCTTACCATTCATATCCCCAATCAGAAATATTTTTTCGTTCTTGTCAAACTTCTCCAGGCACGCCTCCACATTCATCCAGAACTCCTCTTTCTTTATTTCAAGTGTATCCTCTGTCGGGGCATACACACACACAATCACCCACATTTGTATTCCTACTTTCATTCTCACCCACACAATCCTTGAACCCACAGACCCATACTCTCTTACACATTCCT
Source organism: Paralithodes platypus (assembly GCA_032716605.1). Classification (NCBI taxonomy): domain Eukaryota; kingdom Metazoa; phylum Arthropoda; class Malacostraca; order Decapoda; family Lithodidae; genus Paralithodes; species Paralithodes platypus. The sequence continues at coordinate 22,230,117 of CM064511.1, read as the reverse complement.
TCCATTTGTTACTTACAAACAAACACGCACCTTCTCTCGCTGTTCCTTCACTCACTCCAGCACACACACCCATTCCACACTCCCACTCTCTCACATCTGAACCTTTCCATTTGGTCTCTGTCATTCCACATACATCAAGCCTGGCATTCACTAGCACTTCCAGAACCTCTCTCTCTTTTGTGCCATCATTCATGCCACTAACATTCCATGTAGCCATTCTCAGAATGTCCGAAGGAATGTCCTTAGTCGGTCGTGGTTCGTCAACATAGGGTCCATCCGCATCTGAGGCTGTTCGCTTGTTTTTCCTTGGATTTTAAAAGGACACCCGGGCACCTGCCCTTCTTTTGTGGTGTCCTTTTAAAATGCTGCCCGGGCTGGAAGGGTTAAGGCAAAGTCGGACAAAGTGAAAGCCAATAGTGACAAGAAGAAGTGCAAAAGAGTAAAATCGCAGAGGGTTTAGTACCAAACCTACATACTCCGATAGTCATGAAATTCAGTGATAGGAGAGGCTGGGAATGCGAAATCCCCCGGATGAATAACAGGGGTGCTATGGGCTCTCTGCGAGAGGGCTGGTTATCACACAGAGGCCCACGTCTCTTCAACAAACTCCCACGGCGAGTAAGAGACATGAGGGACATCTCGTTAGACAACTTCAAGAGAGCCCTAGATGTCGAACTGCAAAAAGTGCCAGACGAGCCCATCCTCGCAAGGGAGCGAGCTGTCGCTTCAAACAGTCTACTGCACCAAATCACCACCCATAACGAGGGGCGTCGCGCTCCTTGGTGCCGCTAGAAGAGCGGCGAACACATCCAAAGGTAAAGGTAAGGCAAGTGGTTCTGAGCTTGGAACAAAAAATACAAATATCCAAACGAATGGAGAGAGGTGGATGGTGCAACATCATCCACCTCTACAACTGTGGATGAGTGGCAAGCATCCACCCCTTGCTTCCTCTCCCAAAGCATCCACCTCATAAATAAGTTTTAGATATTAACCCATAACTATCGGAGCGCAACATAAGTCGAGTATAATAAATCTGGACTATCTGGCGGCGCTCGACATAGGTCGTGTGGCAATTTCAGTATGTAATGTTGCTGAGAGAGAGAGACAAGTGGTGGCAGGAGAGTAGCGAGCGTATGACTGCTCCAGACCACCGCGGCGAACCTACTGACACGAATCCCACCTCCTCCCTCCCTCTCTCACTACATACGGAATTGTATGGGGAAAGTGCCGAATTACATGCTTTTTGCACTCGCGTTGCGCGGTTGTTGCAAGAAAACTAGCCATCATAAAAGGATCGTTATGGTGTCATTGGAAAGCTCTGTTTATGCCCTTTCAGGGATATATACTTGTTTTACGCTCTGGGTCTTATTTAGGCATGAAAATGATCACGTAAACAGCCCTATTTTGGGTAAAAACACCCCGCTGGTGGCTACATATTATATACGGCCTAGGCCGCTCGTAAGGTGTTAAGTGAGAAACCTAAGAAACTAAAAAGAACAAAAACAGTTTGATATTAGTGTTTTGTTTTGCTACTGTCAAAACTTTGAATGTGCTGCAGAACTCTCCCTCCCGATAAGGCCTAGCCTTCGCATACGACGATACGCATTACGCCGCCGACAACAACAGCTGGACGCCTTTTCCAACTTTTACTGTACTTATAAATTGGCGAGTTGAGAACATTACTATTAAAATAGTAGGCCTATACTAATGTGTGTTTGTTTATTATATTAAGGCTGATAATACAGATAGCCATTAGGGGGTATTTTCTTGGGGTTTATGGGCATTTTTACTAGAACTGATTCAGGTGTACTGGTGGTACGACTTCCATCCAAGAAAGCCAAAGAAGATGCAGGAAGGGCCATCAATCAGTATTTGGGGGTGGACAGTGCCTTCAGTGTCTCCGAACCGAAGAAGATGATGCCAAAAATGACTCTGGTAGGCATTGCTAATGACGCTGAGGATAATGAGATCATTCCCAGCATCCTCAACAAGAACCCAAGAATAAAGTCCTTGGTCGACGATGGCTTAGCTATGAATTTGCTATTCACTAAGCAAAAGAGTGATGCACACACTAAGATTGCGGTAGTAAAAATGTCACCTGAAATACGCTCTTCCATTGTGGATGATGGCAATTCTGTGTATGTTGGACTTGTGAGATGTCGTGCATATGATCGCTTCTGGGTAACACAATGTTACCATTGCCAGGGCTTTGGTCATACCAGTGACAGGTGTTATCGGAAAAATGAGGATCCAAAATGCAACTTCTGTGCTGGTACTCATAACTCAAAAGACTGCACCAACAAGACTTCCCCCAAATGTATAAATTGTATGAGCTCCACATCAGTTACGGAGCCGCCAAATCATTTCGCCTCAAGTAGAAATTGTCCTTTAATGACAGCTCAGAGAAATAAAGTTATTGAGAACACCAATTTTGTAGGTTCAAAAAACTGAAAAATGCACATGGGAGCCGGTTGAAACTGGGTCTGTTGAATGTTCGTTCCTTGCGTAACAAAATGGATCATATTTGTGAGATCTTGGATGAACGTAACCTTGATGTATTATGTCTCACTGAGACCTGGTTGTTCGAGTCAGATCTGAATATTATCCAGGCGGCATTGCCTAAAACCCATTCCATAATAAATGTTCCTAGGCCTAGGGGAGATCATCCGGGTGGTGGAGTGGCAGTTGTCTACTCCACATCTCTGGTGAATATCTTGCAAATAAGCCATAACCCAGCCCCTCTTTATTATGAACTGTTGGAAGTGGAAATAAAACTCCATCAACAAATTCTAAGAATGGCAGTTGTCTATAGGCCTGGCCATCGTGGCACAGATAGGGGTTTTATGGAAGAGTTTGGGCAGTTTCTCGAGGAATTTTCTGCTAAAACCGGAAGACTTTTGATATGTGGAGATTTTAATTACTGGGTTGACAGCCCTCATCTGAAGCCATTCTCTCCTGAGTTCCTTGAGTTGACTGATCAGAACAATTTTGTAAATCATGTGTCCCACCCAACTCATATCTTAGGACACACCCTTGACTTGGTTTTCTCTCCTGTTGGTTGTGGTGGTGTCCTGGATGTTGATGTTGAGAATGCTGACCCTAATACCTCTGATCATGCTTTGATTACTTTCAGCTTTGATTTCCCTAAGCCACTCACACATGAAAAAGTAATCAGATTTAGAAATTATAAAAATGCAGACCTAAATTTGGCTAGCAGTGAAGTAAAACAGTACTTGGGAAGTATTGATACTTCCAACCTTACTTCAAATGAGCTGGTGGAGGTGCATGGAAATGCACTTAAATTAGTGTTCGATCATCACTGTCCAGAAGTAGAGAAGAAAATCATAGTACGAGATGATTCGCCCTGGTATAGCACTCGAGTTAAATTTCTTAGAAGAGCGCGTAGAAGAGCTGAACGTGAATGGCGGAAAAATAAAACAGACTCTACATGGTTGCAATATCTGTCAGCCAGAAGAGCTGTGGTCCACAAAATCAAAGATGAAAAGAAAGTGTATTATCAGGGAAAAGTTGACTCGTGTGGTAACGACCAGAGGAGGTTGGCTTCAATTGTAAACAGTTTACTTGGAAAAACAAGAGTCAGCTTAAGACCTTCTGTACCTGATGCTGAGTTGGCTGCCAACTTTGTGGCATTTTTTGCTGGCAAAATAACTCGCATAAGACAGGAACTGGATGATGCTTCTGTTGGTGAAGAACTTTCAGTTGTACTCCAACCCCGACACATTCCTAATAATGTCCTCTCATCCTTTCACTCAGTAGAGGTGGACATGATCTCGTCCTACATAAGAAACCTCAATAAAACATTTTGCCCGTTGGATCCCATAAATGTTTCCAAGCTACCAAGAGTCTATGATCACACAGTTGAGTTTATTTCCAAAATAATTAATAAGTGCTTCTCTGAAGGTAGCTTCCCACATTCTGAAAAGCATGCACTGCTCCGACCTACTCTAAAGAAACCTGGACTTGATGTTGAGAACATGTTGAACTATCGTCCTGTCTCTAACCTGTCCTTCATATCAAAGATATTAGAGCGTGCAATACTTGACCAATTACAACCACTACTTCAGCAGAATGAAACTATCCCAATTTTTCAGTCTGCTTACCGACAGCATCATTCAACTGAAACAGCATTGATTAGAGTACATAATGATCTAGTTGAGAACATTTGCAATGGTGTGGCCTCACTATTGGTCTTGCTTGATCTCTCTGCGGCTTTTGACACAGTGGATCACAAGTTGTTATTGAGTGATCTTTATGATTGTGGTGTGCGTGACTCCGCTCTCTTGCTTCTTGGGTCGTACTTGTCAGGTAGATCCCAGAGTGTGATGGTAAATCAAGTGGTCTCGGACTCGACACCCCTGCAGTATGGTGTTCCGCAGGGATCAGTTTTAGGTCCTATCCTATTTATAATTTATATTAGCAGTTTGTCTCTTCTGCTTCGTGCACATAATGTCACCTTTCACTTTTATGCAGATGACACCCCGATTTATGTGAGAATCACAAATATAGTTGATATACGGAGTAAGATGGAATTGTTGATGTCTGATATCAAGAAGTGGATGAGAGCGAGAAAACTTAAACTAAATGATGGTAAAACTGATATTCTCATCATCCGAGGAAATAGAAGAGCTGATGATATAGTAGGTGCCCTCTCCATCAATGTGGGTGGATCTCAGCTGCGACCGGCCCCAACTGTTCGAAATCTGGGTGTATATGTGAACTCCCGATTAGATTTCAAAGAGCATGTAAACCAGATAGTTAAAAGTTGTTACTTGCACATCAGAAATCTCTATTTGGTGAAGCCGTTTATAACCAGACATTGCCTCCTGACGTTGGTTCACTCATTGGTCTTCTCTCGTGTTGATTATTGCAATGCCCTGTTGGTGGGTCTTCCAAATTATATTTTGAAGAAAGTTCAGTCTGTTCTTAACAGGGCCGCAAGACTAATTTTTGGTGTTCCACCTAGAACTCCTACTACATCTCTTCACATAGAACTGCACTGGCTGCCAGTAAGAGCAAGAATAGAATTTAAGTTGTGTTTGGTGACTTTTAAGGTTCTCAAATTTGGTGAGCCTAGGTACCTTGCGGAGCTGCTCAGGCGCCCACCGGCACACCATGGTGTAGTTGTGCGTCATGACAATGACCCTTTTCGTCTTGATGAACCATGGGCTTTCCAGCAGTCTTCTTTCTTTGAGAGGTCTTTCTCCTACATGGCTCCGAGGTTGTATAACAGGTTGCCGCTGTCCATGAGACAACTGAGTTCTGTTGAATGCTTCAAGAGACAACTTAAGACTTTTCTCTTTGAGAGAAGCTATGATCTTGAGAGAGGTGTCATGACAGATGGCTATAGAGTTTAGGCTATTTTGCCACTGCTAGTGATTGTTAAGTGTGTGTTGTATATAAGCCTTCTTTTGATGCATTGATTTTTGTTCTTTTTTCTTTCTCTTTTCGAGCGCTAGTGAATTCTTCGGAAAAATTGGCGCTTATGAGAAATAAGTAACATGCTTATTATTATTATTATTATTTATAGGAGTAATATTCAACTAACCGGACTTTTAAATTTTCCGGAGGTTTCAAATCCCCCTGAGTGCCGGAAAATCGGGGTGTTACTGTACTATCTATCTATCTATTGCCTGACGCCGTGATCCCCGAAGGGGTGGCCACGAACGAACCGCCCCCATGCACCTCTGTCCCCAGTCAGTCGACGCCCCTCCCCCCAACCAGCACCGCCTTTGTTCATGTACTTCCTCACTCCATCCTTCCACCTCATATTCGGTCTACCTCTCCCCTTCTGTCCCTCCACCTCGCTCTCGTACACCCTCTTAGTCATTCTCTCGCTTTCCATACGTTCCATATGGCCGAACCATCTCAAGTTGTTCCTTTTCACACTTTCCAGCACATCTACCTCCACACCACACCTCCTTCTTACTTCCTCATTAGTCTGTCTATCCCTCCATGTAACTCCGCACGCACTCCTTAAGTAATTCATTTCCACTGCTCTCACTCTTGGTCTGAGTCTCTCAACCAACGTCCATGCTTCGCTTCCGTAAGTCAGTGTCGGGATTACCACACTGTCATGCAAGGACTTCTTCACTTCCATACTGACCACCCTATTTCTTGTTACTGCTTTTAGCGTTCCTACAACCCTCTTCCCCTGTTGTACCCTCTCCCGCACCTCTTCATCCATAGTCCCATCTATACTCAACACACTGCCCAGATACTTAAAAGAGTTGACGATCTCCATAGCCTGACCGTTCAGCTTCACCTCACACTCTGTGACTTCACCCCTTTCGAAGACCATAACCTTGCTCTTCCCCGTATTTACCTTCAAATTCCGTTTTTCGCACACTGTTCCAAACTCATTTACCAGACCCTGCAACTCCCATTCATTATCACTCATCAGAACTCTCAGAATGTCCGAAGGCATGTCCTTAGTCGGTCGTGGTTCGTCAACGTTGGTTCCGTCCGCATCCGAGGCTGTTCGTTCGTTTTTCCTTGCTTCGATATTTTTTCCGGGTGGGGGTCGCAAGCCCACCGACCCAACCTCTTTAGTCGCCTCTTACGACACGCAGAAGGCACGTGGGGCATATTCTATTCCCTAACCCCCAGGGGGGTTACTGTACTGTATATGTTAAATATTGAGATTTTCGTCAGGAATGAAGCAAATACCTTCGCCTGGCGGGCACTTTGAAATACCATGGCTTCGCCGTTCTTGGGTTAATGGATTAGGCAATATGCTTAGATGATGATGAGAGTTGACATTACAGAATTAGCTAAACAAAAATTATTTAACAGTTAAACGACTAAAATAGTCGGTGACAAATATAAATCAAAAGCTATAGCCGATACCATACAGTAAACCAGTATATTTTTTGAGAGATAGACCATATGATTATAGTAAAATACAAGATTTGTTTAATACTTGTTTGTTATTTCATGTTTACAGACATGGACACATCATTTACAACAACCACACATCCAAAACATGTACACTACCCAACGGCTTCCTTCAAGAAGCAGTCCTATCACCAACACTTTTCAACCTTTTCCTCCACAATCTCCCACAACCGAACCCAGAACATGAAACACATATCCTCTCTTATGCAGACAACCTCACCATTGCCTCACAACACCCCCAAAATCGAGCAAGCAACTATAAGTAGCGCCAACGAACTTGACAATAATCTGGACTTCTTATAACTCAAAATTAATAAAAGCAAATGGGCTGAAATTCCTATAATTTGGGAAGGGTTCAGCAGGTAATAGGTGTGAATATTTACAGCCAGTTTGCTCTAGACCATTTTGAGTTACAAACAGGTCAGGGATCAAGATATTGTTTGTTGGCGCTACCTATAGTCACCTACAAAACCGCAAGAGAGCCTCACCCAAAAAATCCTCCATCACTCAGTTTACCCCAGGCAGACATGAATTACACTTTCACCCACATGTCACACTACTCAACGAACCACTTCCCCTCAACCGAACCTTTAAATTACTTGGCATAACTTACGACACACACATGACATTTACCCCAGAAAACACAACCACCAGAGCCCTACAAAAACTAAACACCCTGAGAACCATGACAGGCAAGGACTTTGGCCAACAAAAAGAAACAATGGTGATGGGCTGGTCTATCAGAGTGAGAACTGAGCGATCTCTGCCATACCCATAGCTTACTCTGACTGTTCCTTTTACTTATATATTTTCTAGATCTCAAGTGACGGCGTCTCTTCCGTGGATTGACCTCCCAATCTACCAAGATTGGAAGCCACAGCGTCGCATTTTTCCTTTGCCCCTCAACTTTCTCTTCATAATTGCCGAGGGGCACAGGGCCCTGGGTGGGGCTTTGGTTTCCCGGGCGTTTCTGCACCCTCCTCAGCTCCCCGCCATGGAGTGGCTTCGGTCACCCAGGCTTTATTGTGGTCGGAAGAGAGGGTTCTGTGGGGGCGCTCGGTTGTGGCCTTGGCCTTGCTCGGAGCCTTGGGGCTGTTCGGCCAGGCAGCTTGGGGAACACAATAACAAAAAGAAACACTGTCCATACTTTACAAACAGTACATCCACACAACCACGCACTATGCTTTCCAAGCCTGGTCACCCTGCACCTCAACCACAAACATACTACAAATCACTCAAAATAAAGCCCTCACACTCATAACAGGATGCATACAAACCACAAAAACAAATCACATGCATGCAGAAACACAGATGATCCCCCTGAAGACCCATTTAGACATGATAGGAACACGGTCCTTCTCTTCAGCCCACGACCCACTTCACCCATGTCACTCCCTAACACATCAACCACCCCCACCTTGAAACATTAAACAAACAGCTGCCCATTATTTCAACAAAATATACATTAACATTCCACCCACACCTCCAAACACCAACATACACACACGCATCTTACCCAACAAGCCATCAACAACAGACTACATAACACAATCCTAAACTCTCCACCTCCCAAGATTAACCTATCGGAAAACACGCTTCCCAGAGAAACCTAAGTCACACTTGCACGCCTCGGGTCCGGCCACCACCCGTCATTACAAGATTACAAACACAGAATAGATACAACTCAAGACCCTTCTTGTCTTCGCTGTCAACATGCCACTGACAATACACAACACTTAATACTCCATTGCCCAACAGACATAACTTCAACATAATTTCACTCAGAGATTTCTGGGCCCACCCGGGGGAAGTGGCGGACTACCTGGTCGCCGCGGGATTCCCATAAAAGGGAATCTTGGGGCTACTACAACAAAAACAACCTTAACCATTTCCCTGCCGCTGGCATCTATTTACGCTTTAGAAGGCCACAGCTGTTGCCTTCAATTGTCTGGTGATTAAAAATTAATTATTATTTTGGATTAGGTTTATGTGTAGTTCTATGATATTATCCAACAGGACACATATTGTAAATGATACCTGGGTCAGCAGGGAGTGGGATATAGCCTGTATACTTCAGTGACCTTACCTGCTCCTGCTCCTGCTCCTGCTGCGAGATCGGCGACGATCACGTTCTCTTCCTCGTGACATGATCACAAATCTTCAGTTATCACACACTTCTCTGAAACACAAAGTCAAATCATAGAATACCGGTAGTAGGCTCACATATCTCAATCTCATCTCGATATTACGCATCTCGATGCCACCTTCAAGCTCTCCCCAATCACAAATCTTGATGAAAAACGTTAATCTCGATAGCTAAATATCGATGCTAGATGCTTATATACTAATATAAACAGAGTAATCTTGACCAAATCGATGTGTGAACCTCACAGTCATTGTGTTTTGTATACTGTACCTGTAATAATAATAATAATAATAAGCATGTTACTTATTTCTCATAAGCGCCAATTTTTCCGAAGAATTCACTAGCGCTCGGAAAGAGAAAGAAAAAAGAACAAAATCAATGCATCAAAAGAAGGCTTATATACAACACACATTCAACAATCACTAGCAGCGATACACTAATGTACCGCTAGTATCGATCGCTTTCGAGTGGTAGTCTAACCTGACTCATCTCTGCCGCTTTCATTTACTGTACGTAGTAATATAAATTACTTTACCATGTTTTAATATACATTATTATTTGTATGAGGAAAATCTAATATATAATAATAGTAAAGACAAAAGAAAACTTGATTAAACTTTATACCATGGAAAATTTATTGAAGTAGGTAGATTTGCGGCCATTTTAGCAACTTGTAGCGTCACGATACAACACATGTTGATCACCAGTCGACTTTTGTTTTTGTTCCAAGTGAAGATGCTTTGTTTTATTGACCAATTACAGGGAATATTGTAGATGTAGTTGTAGCTGAAGGGTTAGGGAGTCATAAGATACACATATAGATCCAGATTGAGCAAAAAGGGGGTTGTTGTTGTTCCCCAAGCTGCCTGGCCGAACAGCCCCAAGGCCCCGAGCAATGCCAAAGCCATAACCGAGCGCCCCCACAGAACCCTCCCTGCCGACCACAATAAAGCCTGGGTGACCAAAGCCACTCCATGGCGGGGAGCTGAGGAGGGTGTGGAAACGCCTGGGAAACCAAAGCCCCACCCAGGGCACTGTGCCCCTCAGCAATTATGAAGAGAAAGTTGAGGAGCAAAGGAAAAATGTGACGCTTTGGCTTCCAATCTTGGGAGATTGTGAGGTCAATCCACGTTAGAGACGCCGTCACTCGAGACCTAGAAAATATATAAGTAATAGGAACAGTCAGAGTAAGCTATGGGCATGGCAGAGATCGCTCAGTTCTCACTCTGATAGACCAGCCCATCACCACATGACTAGAACCCAATCCTCTCAGCATCAGCTAGGAAAGGCCCTAGAAAGCCGCCTTTGGCGGGGGGATAGCTCCCCTATTTCAACCCCTTTCAGGGTTGGGCACCCGCCCAAAGGGGGTTAATACAGCTGGTTGGTGATCGTGTGTTTTTTTTTTTTTTTTTTTTTTTTTTTTTTTAAAGAGACAATGAACGGAGGAAGGAAAAACACAGATAAAACAAAAAGGTGCCTAAAGGCATGCTCCATTCATAAAATGTTTGTAACAACTGGATTTAAACATTTGTAGATTGTAAGTTTGTGGAAAGCAATTCGAGGGAAGTGAATTCCAAAGAGTAGTAGTTGTTGTTGTTGTTGTTGTTTTTCCTCAAGCTGCCTGGCCGAACAGCCCCATGGCCCCGAGCAAGGCCAAGGCCGTAACCGAGCGCCCCCACAGAACCCTCCCTGCCGACCACAATAAAGCCTGGGTGACCGAAGCCACTCCATGGCGGGGAGCTGAGGAGGGTGCGGAAACGCCCGGGAAACCAAAGCCCCACCCAGGGCCCTGTGCCCCTCAGCAATTATGAAGAGAAAGTTGAGGGGCAAAGGAAAGATGTGACGCTTTGGCTTCCAATCTTGGTAGATTAGGTCAATCCACGCAAGAGACGCCGTCACTTGAGATCTAGAAAATATATAAGTAAAAGGAACAGTCAGTAAGCTATGGGTATGGCAGAGATCGCTCAGTTCTCACTCTGATAGACCAGCCCATCACCACAAAGAGTAGTAGTTCTAGGGATAAATGAATTTTGATAAGCAGAAGTTCTGCATTGTGGAGGAGAAAGTGTAAATTCATGGGCACTCTCAGCTGCCCTAGTTCTACGGGGAAAGATGTGGAGAGGCGGCACAATTGAAGCAAGTTCCTCGGAACAATTGCTGTGAAAATATCTGTAGAATAATGCAAGGGATGCAACGTTTCTTCGTATGGATAATGTAGGAAGGTCCTGTGTGATTGCAGGGTTATTGATTAATCTAATAGCTTTATTTTGAATTTTGTCCAACTGCCTCAATGCAACCACTCCACTTCCACTCCACAGAGGTGAACAGTAATCCATCTGAGAACGCACATGACTTTTATATATTACGGCCAACTGCTTGTCAGTGATGAATTCTCGAACTCTGTACAGGAGTCCAGTTTTTTAGAGGCATTCTTAGCAATGCTTCTAACATAATGTGTCCAGCTCAAGTTAGTAGTTGTTGTTGTTGATGATGCTTTTATTTTATACTAGCCCACTGGGCCTAGGCCCTCTCAAGGCTAGTGGTGGAGGAGGTGGTACAGAGTTTAAAGTCACGTATATGTCAGCAGTTATATGTCATTGTATAAATTTATCGCTCTCAGGAAGTGACGAATAGGGGTGAAATTGAAAGAGTCTGAGTCAGAGAGGATGCCATGTAATGAGGTGTTCAGCAAGAATCTCCGTCTTTCAGATGCATAGACGGGAAAAATACAAAGAAAGTGAAAAACAGTCAATGATGTATGGCAATGTTGGCATTCAGGTGGTGGACCACGAGGGGTGGACATCAGGTAACCATGTGTGAGGCGCGTGTGGCCTAAACGTAATCTAGTTAATAGGGTTTGGTCTGCACGTGAACCATTAATTGAAGAGGGCCACAAGTGTATGTCATCCTTAATGGAGCGAAGGTGGCCAGTTAATGGTTGCGCTTTCCACTCAACTCGCCAAGCGTCATAAACATGGCGACGGAGGACAGGGAGCATATCCTCCAAACGCAGCAAAGTAGTAGAGGGTGTACCATGACACGCTTGCTTAGCGAGGAAGTCTGCACGCTCATTCCCGGGAATACCTACATGCACGGGGACCCAGCACAGTGTGATGGAACGATTAGCGCACTGTAATTTGTGTATTGTGTGGATGATAGTCTTGACCAATGGGTCCTTGGGGGCAAATACACATAAGGCTTGCAGTGCACTCTTTGAGTCACTACAGATAACGACCCGTGGAGAGTTCCTCGACAATGAAGAGATGGTGCTTAAAGCACCTTGAATAGCCCATAATTCAGCAGTGAAAACCGTGGAGTGATGGTGTAAGGTACTTTGAGACAAGCCATGGTCTGAGACTGCAGCGCAACCCACGGCATCCGCAGTTTTCGAGCCATCGGTGTAAATGAAAACAGCCGGGATGTGATCATCAAGATGTTGTAAAGCGAGATGTCGACGTTGAGATGGGGCTTGGGCATCAAGTTGATCTGCTAAGTGAAAGCAAACTGTAGGGTGTTTTAGGGTCCACGGAGTGATGTGACTAGGAGGGGGAGTTATGGGAGGAACGGTGATACTGTAAGTGGAGAGCAATTGGCGAGACAATAGTGGGAATGGCACTGGAATGGTTGAACGATAGTTATCTGTGGAATGGAATAGTTCTAGTAGAGTTGGGTCATGACGGAGGCGAACAGCCGTACGCATGAGGACTAATCGACGGTGGTAGGCTAGAGGTAAGGTCCCAGCCTCACATAGGATATTGGAGACACGAGAGGAACGGAATGCCCCCGAGCTAATGCGGATGCCCAAATGGTGTATGCTGTCGAGGGTTCCTAATGTGGAAGCAGAGGCCGTGCCATAGACAGGGCTACCATAATCTAGGGCTGAGAGGATGGTAGCTCTGTAGAACAGTAAAAGCGTAGCGCGATCTGCGCCCCAATGGACTCGTGCGACTGTTTTCAGAACATTCATTCTCTGGAGGCAACGTGCCTTTAAGCAGGCAATGTGACTCTTCCAATTGAGGTGAGTATCAAAGATTAAACCAAGGAACCTGGTATGTGGAAGGATCTGAATATTAGAATGTCCCATGGTGAGAGTAATGGACTGGTTACGTAAATGTCGAACATTTCTATAGAATACAACGGCGTTAGTCTTTTCAGCAGAAAATTAAAAACCAGCAGTGGATGCCCAAGAGTGGATGGATTTTAGAGCAATGTTGAGACGCCGTTGTATGTGAGTCAGACTGGGAGAAGTATAATATATTGCGAAGTCGTCCACATACAAGCTATACGATATTTCAGGTGGGAGGCTGCGTATGACACTATTGATCGCCATAATAAAGAGTAAGCTGCTAAGGGCACATCCTTGTGGTATTCCATTAATTTGTGACATAATGTCCGATAGACCATTATTTTTGACCTGGAATGTACGGTTAGAGAATTTTTTTGTAAAAAGCAGGGAAGAGGACCCCGCATGCCAGAATCGTGTAAAAAAATTAAAATCCTGTGTCTCCATGTTGTGTCAAAAGCCTTAGCAATGTCAAAAAATATTGCCACTGTGGGTTGGTTCTTGGAGAACCCATCACGTATTTGGTGTTCAAGGCGAATAAGTGAGTGCAGTGTAGAACGGCCAGGGCGGGAACCATTCTGATATGGGGATAGGAGGGCATGTGACTCAGCGTAATGTAAAAGTCGAGGATTGATCATTTTTCCATTAATTTGCAGAGGCATGAGGTAAGCACAATCGGTCTGTAATTTGTGGGAAGACTATGATCTTTTCCAGGCTTCGGTACGGGTATAGTGTAAGCATGCCGCCAAGACGGTGGGAAGTAGTTACTTATCCAAAACTGATTGTACAGTTGTAAAAGATGTTGTAGCGCACGTGGATGGAGGTGACGGATGAGAGCGTACGAGAATCCATCCGGGCCAGGAGTAGTGTCTGTACACAGGTCGAGCGCGTGTCGCAATTCCGGAATTGAAAAAGGGGTGTTATATTCATGTGTTTTCCCGCTATGAAAAGATAGCGGGCGAGATTCCTCCATACATTTATAACGAAGAAATTGACGAGGCAATGACTGGTCTGAGCTGACGTGACAGAAATGTTTGGCATGTATGGCAGCGATGTCAAGGGGGTCATGTGTAAGCGAGTCCGAGGCAGGGTCTTTGAGTGGAGAGAGTGGAGGCCGTACAGTGCGTCCGTTGATACTGCGAAACTTTTTCCATAAAGTAGAGAGAGGGGTGCGGGAATTGAAGGACGAGATATATGATCGCCATGAAAGTATCTTGTTGTCAAGGATACTGCGTTTGACAACTGCACAGATCTTGTTATAGAACGTTTTAAGGGCAATTTTTTCAATAGTGATGGTTATAAGGTCAAAGTAACGATTAGTGGAAAAAAGCCGGGGGGAAACAGTCTTTAAACGCCGCTGCCTAACACTCAGACGCTTAAGAAGGCGTTCCACATGATGCTTGAATTTTATCATTTGGGCTAGAGTGGGCGTCCACCAAGGGACCTGGCGAGGGTGCGTCAGCGAGGAGGTAAGCGGGATATGAGTGCGTGCAATGGAGTTCAGGAAGGACGAAAAATAATCAAAATTGTGGGCAGGGAAAGAGGTAGGGGAGAAGTCCGAAACGTCTGCAGAGGAGTGCGTATAAGACGTCCAATCGGCTTTAGAGAGATTATAACTCGATATTTGAGGGGAGGATGCAGGGCACAAATACTTAAGGAGTATAGGGTAGTGGTCGCTGGAGAAGCGATCCTGTAAAACTGACCAGTCAAATAGGGGAGCTGCGTCATCCGAGGCAAAGGAAAGATCAACAGCGGAAAATGTACAGTGGGTAGCAGATCTGTAGGTGGGGGTGTCAAAGTTGAGACAACAAAGAGTAGAATGAAGGAGATATTTTTCAATTTTATCGCCTGGGATGTCTGTGTTTGGGTTGCCCCAAAGGGGAGAGTGTGCGTTAAAGTCGCCCAGAATAAGGGACGGTGGGGTCAGTTGTTGTACTAGTTGATGAAGGTCTGAAGTATTGTAATGACAGGAGGGTTGATTGTAGGAGGAGCAAACAGTCAAGGAAGGAAGGTTTGGTAATGAAATGGAGACAGCAGTTGTTTGAAAAGGGTTGGGGTCAAGGGTGACAGGAACAAATACGCACTTATAGTGCACAAGGATGGCCGTTCGGAGATGTGAAGGGGTTATAGGGGAGCTAGCAGCAACAGTATAATGCCTGGGGGGGACAACAAAATTGCCTACATGTTGGAGGCAAATGCATAATGGTGAATATAATTTAAGTAATCGTTGTAATTCTCCCATACGGAGGCGAGTTTGGTATCCGTTTATATTCCATTGCAAAGTGTTATATGCCATCAAGAATAGGATTGTCAGAGTCATCGACAATAGAGGTCTCTTGAAGAGAGTCTGGTAAAGGTTGTGAGTGTGGAGAGGGTTGTGTGGATGAAGGTGAAGGGGTAGATGTAAGGTCTATAAATTTTTCAGAAATAGCTGTGAATTGTGTGACTAGTTCAGGAACAAGGGTGGGGCAGTGGAGGAGTTTTTGGCGCAGAGTGTCCATAAATAGATAAGCGGAGGTAACATCTTCATCAGGGTTAGGGGGAAGTGTACGTGTGGTGACAAATTCCCGCATCCGAGCAAGGAGGCAGGGATCCGTGGCACAGATATGGGGTGTGATGTAATTACGGAAACAAATTGGACATCCACATTTGTCAGGTGGGATATTGGTGTGACATATCAATACAGGAGATTGTGAGGGGCTCGGGGTATGATGAGTCTTTATCGAAGGTTTGTCAGATGATGGTGTCGTAGGGTTAGCAGGAGTTTGTGGGGGAATGTCTCTAGGTTTGGGAGCATCGGGATCTGGGCAGTGGGGAGCGGCTAACGGAACATGTCGCTCAAGGTTGCAGGGAGGATCAGGCGTGGTGAGGGTGGTACGCACATTGACAGGAGGTTGGTGAACATCAAATCGGGATTGTGATAGCTCTATATTAGTCAAGTCAGAATCCAACAGGTTATTGTCCTTCAGGAATCTCTGCATCAAGTCCTTGGGCGTAGGATCAGATTCACAAATATGGGTGACACAATAACAAGGAGTCGGGTGAATTTGAGCATCTTCCGCTGGAGCTCGCTTGGAAAGAAATTTGTGAAGATGTTCGGTGAGTACTGTACGGGTAGAAGTCTTGTGCTGAAGTAGAAAGAATCGGCCGCAGTTATGGCAGCCACAGTCCAGATCGTGGGTAGGCATAACCCACTTCTGTGTGGTGGAACCGAGTTTCGAGGTCCGGGATAATGACCGGATAGGACTTGCAACCTTACGCTTTTTCCGAGGCTGCGACTGGGTGGAGCGAGATTGGGGAGAAGTCTCTATATCTGGTACTGTGTTACATTCCATGAGGTTCTCTTCGGCAGTCATGTTCCAAAACTCAGTATCATCGGTCAAGTTAAGGTGAACTAAACGGAAGGTATCATTGGTGGGGTAATGTTGTGGGCTAATAGGTGGTGCCGGAGGCTGCTCTGGACGCTGGTGGTCAGAGGAGTCAGCGGGTGTAGTTGATTCAAACCGTCGATATGGAGGAGATTTACCCTCCTGCCTTAATTGTGCTGCAGCAGACCGGAAGGGGAGTGCTTTTGTGGCCTGTAAATGTAATACGTCACGATGAAACGCAAAGTGCGGGCATGTTCTGTCATTGGCTTTGTGGGACCCGTCACAATTTGCACAACGGGGCGCGCTGACTTGACAATTGTTGAGAGCATGTTGTTCTGAGCCGCAATTTAAGCAACGAGCATTGAGAGCCCGACACCGTGGGGTTGAATGCCCAAGCTTCCAGCAATTTGTGCATTGTCTCGGCTTGTTAACATACCTTCGTACCTGCAGTTGGCGACCTGCAAGACGGACATGCATAGGGAGGTCATGGCGCTTAAAATAGATTTTGACAATGCGTAGTGGGGGCCGATTTCCACGCTGAGGAGCAGTATAAGTGTCAACTTTAACAACAGTGGGGTCAGTTCTTTGCAATAATTTTAAGATACGATTGGTTGAGTCTGTAAAGCTCTGATCTGCAAATTCGAAGTCGGAAGGGAGCACAACCGTGCCAGTACACTGATTCAGGTATTCATCTGGTTTACCTGTGTATCTGTCGTTGGGGGTGTCGAGGTAGGCTTCTAAGGCTTCTGATTGCTCCTGTGTTTTCACCTCAATCATGCGCTTGGCCGATCCAACAGCATGCATGATGAAGTCACCAATATCTTGTGCGAGAGTATCGTATAGACTGAAATCATCCATAGGTTCACCAGAGACCGTGAAAAACCGTGACCAATCAGGGGGACTGAACATAGCGTTATAAGTGTCCTTCGAAGCAGGGGTATACGTGTTACGTTTACGCCTTTGTCGGTTATGCGAAGGTACGAACGGTTGAAGCGTGTGAATGGCAGAGGAAATACCGGCAAGGTCTTTTCCTGTACCTGCATTAACGGCCCGTTGAGACCGTGGAGGTACAGAAGCAGGTTTAATTGAGGTAGGAGATCCTGCATCCGGAGGGAAGATGGTAACAGATGGAGTCACAGACGGGTTAGGGATGCAAGAAGCATCCGTAGGGGTGTCGGCTGAGGGCATGCGAGGTTCTTCAGTAAGGTTGTCAACGGAATGAAGAGGTAGGCTAAGGCTAGAATCATAATCTGGTAATTTAGAAGTTAAAGTCGAGACTGTGGGGTTGTCATCACTATTATTGATCACAGAGGCAGTACTGTGCATAGGAATTGATGCCGGGGAGATCACCTGATGGATCTCACTACCCGACGATGGAGAATTCGTCACAGTATCCTTAGGAGGTTTGCCAAGGTCTGTGGGTGCCATGCCTGAGTGGGGAACTCCGGCACTGTTGGCAGCAGGGGAAGGGTCCTTGAGGCAGTCCAATTTCTCGCAGGGGTCGGCGTCAGAGGGGGTAATTTTAGATTCCATAGGACGAATATTTCTAAATCCATCTGAGTCAGATTCCAAACCCACCATGGAGCCACAATTAGAGGACGGGACGACCGCCCTAGGAATTCTTGCAGATATACACCCCCGACTAATGCACCTTAAGGGCCGTCGATCCGTCGATCGCCGACCCAGCACAAGGGTTAGGGTTTGGCATAAAAATTTCCCCTCGCTCGAACACGTCGGGTACCACAGTTCGACGGGTGTAGGGATTGCCGACCCACAACACCCTCCAACGAAACCAAAGAGTGAGTACGGACGTTTACCTCATGACAGTCACGGTGCTCCCAAAGGAGGGGGCAGCGGGAAGAAGGGAAAAACGGAAAACAGAAAGGATGAGAAATGATAGGGCCCACTACAATTAGTTGGGGGCGGCAGGAAGGGTGGGCATGCGGGCATGCACTCCCCTCCTGCCGCCTCCGTCAGCCCCCGCACGTGTTCAAAAGTGAAACCAACGAAGCAGGCAGAGCGGGGGTCTAGTTAGTAGTTAATGTTACACCGAGAATGTCAATACTAGGGGAAGTGGGAATATTTACATCATTAAAAAATATATGGGAGTCAGTGAGATTCTGTCGGTTAGAAAATTGAATGTACAGTAAAAGTCCGTTAATCCGACGACCGATGATTCGAATCTCCCAATAGTCCGAATTTTTCAATTTGAGGCCAAATCCGAATTCGCCCGATGGTCCGAATTTCAAGAAGTCCCAAAGTCCCCTTTTTGAGGCATTAGGCCACTCAAATGACACATAATGGAGCACACACATATCATATGTTCATGAATTCACTTTAAAAGTTTACCATCGTCATTGTAGCCTATTACCTACTTCAAAACATTCAGATTAATGGTCAAAGGAAGCTACTGATATAAACGTAAACACCTTCTTCTTCTTCTTCTTCTTCTTCTTCCACATCGTCTGCTAGAGAGTTTGTTTTGCTCTTGAACGCATCCTTGGGACGCTCCGATGCGCTACTGACTTGCACCGCATTTTCTGCAAGCGCATTCAGTCTTGAGCTTGAAAACGCACCTTTGGACGTATTAGTCTTGAGCTTGAAAACGCACCTTTGGACGTTCCGATACGCTACTATTTATAGTTCAGTGATCGGAGCGTCCCAAGGGTGCTTTCAAGACAACAAGACAAGGGTGCTTTCAATACAATATAATAACAGAGCACATCACAAAAGGAAAATCACAAAATGAAAATTACAAGAACCTCTCAGGGAAGTGCCGTTGTTAAGGCATTACTTCCCGAACCACATCTGATCTGATCTTCAAGAGCAAGACAAACTCGCTAGTAGACGGAAGAAGAAGAAGACGTTTATAGCAGCAGATTCCTTTGACCATTAATCTGAATGTTTTGAAGTAGGTAATAGGCTACAATGACAATGGTAAACTTTTGAAGTGATTTCATGAACATATGATATGTGTGTGTGCACCATTGTGTCATTTGGGTGGCCTAATGCCTCAATGTTTTCGTCATACACAGGTTCATAGGGGTAAAGTCCGATAATCCGAAAAATCCACTAATCCGAACGAGGGCCGGTCCGCTGCCCTTCGGATTAACGGAAGTTTACTGTACTTGGTTTTCTGTGCATTAAAGGAAACTAGATTCTTTTGTCCCCATTCTTCAATTCTAGAAAGGTCCTGGTTCAGAGAAATTGCAGTGTTTATTTTTGAATTTATAAGATCGGGTTGGGTGAAAGAATTGGTAAATGTGAAGGAACTGTGGAGTGTTGAGTCATCTGCGTAGGAATGTATTGGATTATGAGTGGTAGATATGAGATCATGGATATGAATGAGGAACAGAGTTGGGGCCAAAACTGATCCCTGGGGAACACCAGCATTTATTGAGTGAAATTGAGAATAAAGGCCATCTACCATTACACATATTTTTCTGTTATGAAGATAAGAAGAAATTAGTGGAACTAATGATGCAAGGCCGTAGTGTGACATCTTCGACAATAAGGATTGATGCCAGACACTATCAAATGCCTTTGATATATCCAGTGCTATTGTATGTGTTTCACCATGTTGGTCTGTAGCTTGGTTGATTTGATGCGTAAGAAGGCAAAGAATGTCTGCAGTTGATCGACATCGTCTAAAACCATATTGCCTATCACTGATTAATTTATTATTCTCAAGATGCTTAATTATGTGATTATTTAATATAATTTCAAAGACTTTACCAAGAGTGGAAGTTATAGCTATTGGTCTGTAGTTTGATGGATCTGAAGAGGCACATTTTTTAGGAACTGGATGGATGTTTGCTTCTTTCCAGGGTACTGGGAAGCATGAGGTATGAGTACATAGACGGAAAATTTTTGCCAATACAGGAGCGAGCACCAAGGAGCAATTCTTAAGTACTATTGGAGGAATTTCATCTGGACCAGGAGCCTTATCTACTGAGAGATTCTGCAAAATAGTTTTGACATGTCTGGTGTGGATCTTAAGTGAGGGAATTTCAGGCGAATTAAAATTAAGTACAGGGACATCTTGATTTATTTCATCTAAGGTTGAGTTGGTGGAGAAAATATCCGCAAGAAGGTTAGCTTTACCTCGTGGGTCACTTACAAGATTGCCAGTCGGAGATTTTAATGGTGGAATGGATGAAGCAGTTGTGAAGTTGGATTTGAATGAGTTAAGAGTAGACCAAAATATTTTGTTATCATTTGGATTATTTAGAAGTTTATTTGCCTGCTTGTGGAGAAAGTTTGATTTAGTTAGGTTTAATACAGTTTTGGCATGGTTTCTGATGTTTCTAAAGTAATTAAAGGCTTCATGTGTTTTTGATCTTGTGTATGCATTGTAGGCTATTGCTTTTTGTTCAGTTACTCTAGCACAATTATGGTCAAACCATTTAGGTGAATTATATCTTTTACTGTACTTTTGATGAGGAATAAAAGTTTCCATTCCAATTTTTACAAAATCTTGTATGTGGCTCAAGGTGGAGTGTGCATCATTAGAAAAGAAAGAGGTCCAGGGAATATCAATAAAGAAACCTTGAAGACCCTCCCAGTCTGCCCTATTGTAATGCCATTTAGTCACCAAAACAGGTTCAGAGTGGGAAGGTGTGGTAGCTGATAGACAGGTGGCCTGTATCAGACAGTGATCAGAAGATCCAAGCGGGAACCTCACTGTAACATCATAATTTTCTGAATTGGTTGTTAAAAATAAGTCCAGTAGGTGGGAATTATGATTAGGATTATCTGGTACACGGGTGGGTTGGTTGACTAGTTGAGTGAGATTAAATGAGTGCAAATAGCTCACATTCAAGACCAGCATCATCAGTCCTGGCTGAATGAGTGAGCCATTCAACATTATGGACATTAAAATCACCCAACACAGTGATTTCAGAAGAAGCATTTAAGTTGAGGACACGGAGTTGTGAGAACAGAGAATCAAAAAGACTTTGCTCTGGAGGAGTATTTGGGGAACGGTAGATGCAACATATGTATTTAAATTTACCAGCAGAAATTAATTTGTATATAGAATAATCAAAATAGGGACAATTGAAACTAGTAACCTCCTCCAGGGCAATTTCAGATTTTGCGAAGCAACATACACCTCCTTTAGGTCTGAAATTTTGGAGCAGTTGATAACCTGGAAAATTAAATCTAGACGTGTCAGATGTGGATGTTACTTGAGTCTCTGTCAAAAAAAGGAGAGTAGGGGATTCTGCTTGAAGAAATTGGTGTAGAGAATTGATGTTAGAGTGAAGTCCCCTTATATTGCTAAAGAAAAAGCTGCACCGACGAGCAGCTTTGGGACGTTGCAATGCTCTTGACACAGTACAAGTTACGGGGTCAAAAATGGTGATTGTTAAATTTGATGTGGGTTACTTGCCGACTCGCTGGTCCCTATTGTATTTTCCCCCATAAGAAGTTAACTTCGCATCTCGATATTTCGAATCTCGATTGCTTTTTTCGGTCCCAATACCCATGGAAACAATAAACAAAATTTGGCTGCAGTCGTGAATATTTTGATAGGTCGGAGAAATGTAACTGCCAGTCCCACTTTTAAATCTAGTGCTCAACTACGGTAGCCTCTGATTTTAATTCATTTTTCACAACCAAGATAACTCCCATAAGATATGTTAGATAATGCTTCCTCCAATGATGAATTTTCAGTGGTTTCCAGCCAACGTCTATAACAAATCGCATCCTTTCATCATTCCATCCAGTGCACACGAACTGATTACAGTACTGTATATCAGAAATGAACAAAACGTTCTGCCAGCTCGATCCCATTAATGCGTCTAAGATGCCACTTGTCTACCTGCATATTGCTGACTTAATTTGTAAAATAGTTAGTCAATGCTTCATGGAAGGTAACTTTGTGCAATCTGAGAAACGAGCTTTGCTACTGCTTCTTCTCAAGAAACCCGACCTTGATGTTGCGAACACGTTTAACTATCATCCTGCCTCAAACCTCTCATTCCTTTCAAAGATAATAGAGAAGGCTATGCTCGATCAACTGTTACTACTATTTGAACAAAATGGCGGTGTTCCCCTCGTTCAATCTGGATAGACAATTGATATCACTCAATCGAAACTTCTTTAACTCGAGGAGTGCGTAATTGCCTGTTGACATAGTTATATGTGAATTAATTACTGTACAGTACATTCGATTCTGACAGAATTTGTTATACAGTATTTACCATATAAAGTCTCGGAACTGGACGGACCTAATGTTGACGAACTACGACCTACCATGGACAGTCTAAGGATTGCGACTTGGAATGTAAGAGGCATGAATGATGACACAAAAGAGATAGAGGTCCTAGAAGTGTTAGTAAATGCCAGACTGGAT
The DNA here is from genome assembly GCA_032716605.1 of Paralithodes platypus. Lineage (NCBI taxonomy): Eukaryota > Metazoa > Arthropoda > Malacostraca > Decapoda > Lithodidae > Paralithodes > Paralithodes platypus. The sequence continues at coordinate 22,207,267 of CM064511.1, read as the reverse complement.
GTACCAGTATGAGGAATGACTAAGACCAAATGGAGGGGTACATGTGTTAGAGAGTGGGAGTGTGGAATGGGTGTGTGTGAGTGGGTGAGAATGAGGGAGCGAAAGAAGGTGCGTGTGTGTTTGTAACTAACAAATGGAAGGAGCGTGTAAGAGACTATGGTACTGTGGGTGCAAGAATTGTATGGGTGAGAATAAAAGTAGGAATATATATTTCTTATTGGTGCTTTTTAAAGTTTTTTTCCTATTAGATGGAGTGAGGAACTACATGAACGAAGGCGGTGCTGGTTGTTGTTGTTGTTGTTCCCCAAGCTGCCTGGCCAAACAGCCCCAAGGCCCCGAGCAAGGCCAAGGCCATAACCAAGCGCCCCAACAGAACCCTCCCTGCCGACCACAATAAAGCCTGGGTGACCGAAGCCACTCCATGGCGGGGAGCTGAGGAGGGTGCGGAAACGCCCGGGAAACCAAAGCCCAACCCAGGGCCCTGTGCCCCTCAGCAATTATGAAGAGAAAGTTGAGGGGCAAAGGAAAAATGTGATGCTTTAGCTTCCAATCTTGGTAGATTGGGAGGTCAATCCACGGAAGAGACGCCGTCACTTGAGATCTAGAAAATATATAAGTAAAAGGAACAGTCAGAGTAAGCTATGGGTATGGCAGAGATCGCTCAGCTCTCACTCTGATAGACCAGCCCATCACCACATGTCTAGAACCCAATCCTCTCGGCATCAGCTAGGAAAGGCCCTAGAAAGCCGCCTTTGGCGGGGGGATAGCGGTGCTGGTTGGGGGGAGGGGCGTCGACTGACTGGGGACAGAGGTGCATGGGGGCGGTTCGTTCGTGGCCACCCCTTCGGGGATCACAGCGTCAGGCAATAGATAGATAGAGATGAAATTATGCTGGCAAGACGATTTTTTTTTTTTTAATAATTTCCTAAAACCTTCGGTTGTTTGAAGCTACCGGATGCTTGAATGCCGGAAAATCGGGGTGTTACTGTACGTAACGGTAAATTCAGTTTAATACCGTAGGGCCTTCAGCAATTCCCAGGCTTCAAACTAGCTTACTTAACCATTTTTACTACAGTAGGCTCGCACATCTCGATGCCACCTTCAAGCTCTCCCCAATCACAAATCTCGATGAAGAAACGTTAATCTCGATAGCTAAATATCGATGCTAGATGCTTATATACCGTACTGTACTAATATAAGCAGAGTAATATTGACCAAATCGATTTGTGAACCTCAGTCATTGTGTTTTGTTTACCTGTATACTAATGTACCGCTAGCGGCTAGTATCGATCGTTTTCAAGCGGTAGTCTAACCTGACTCTCATCTCTGCCGCTTTCATTTACGTAGTAATATAAATTACTTTACCATGTTTTAATATACTGTACATTAATATTTGTATGAGGAAAATCTAATATATAATAATAGTAAAGACAAAAGAAAACTTTATACCGTGGAAAATGTATTGAAGTAGGCAGATTTGCGGCCATTTTAGCAACTTGTAGCCTCACGATACAACACATGTTGATCACCAGTCGACTTTTGTTTTTGTTCAAGTGAAGATGCTTTGTTTTATTGATCAATTACATGGAATATTGTAGATGTAGTTGTAGCTGAAGGGTTAGGGAGTCATAAGATACACATATTGATCCAGATTGAGCAAAAAGGGGGTTAACACATCTGGTTGGTGATCGTAAGTACAAGTTACGGGGTCAAAAGTGGTGATTGTCAGATTTGATGTGGGTTACTTGCCGACTCGCTGGTCCCTATTGTATTTTTCCCCATAAGAAGTTAACCCATAAAAGGCAAGCTGTGTGTATTGAACACCACTGTTCTGGACGACGATATTAGGCTCCATTCATGCCTGTAATCGTCATTTTACAATAAATATCGTTATTACTTATTCATATGCGCCTATTTTACCTTCACTATGAAGATAGTAACCTGTAACAACAATAAAACAAGTGGGAATAATGTTTTTATAGTCAAAATCGCGAATAAACATGGAGCATCCCATTCATGAATTGTGGAGCAAAATGAGGCAGCCCCTCCCTTCGTGAGGCCTCAAGCCTGACTGACTGACTCACTCACACTCTCCCTTACGCAACACACTCGCTAGTCACATGATCACACCATAGAACCGGCTTGGAGATGCTTACACGAAAATATACCAACGAATTAGGGAATAATAGGGAAAATAGGTGATAATTGAAGGGGGAAGGAGGGGATGTGGAAGAGTGATATGAGGTATAGAGGAGAAAAAAAAAAAAAAAAAATTGTTTTAAGTGCTACTGGGGCCTTTTAAAACGTTTTTTTTTAGGCCTTCCCTCTTAATAGAGCTTTGCCACCGTTGCCCAGTAAAACTTCTTAAGAGCTTTCTCCCCGTTGCCGGGTTAACTTCGCATCTCGATATTTCTAATCTCGATTGCTTTTTTCGGTCCCAATACCCATCGAGATAGGTGATCCCACTGTACTACAGATCCTTCTTAAACTGCACAAAATCATCTAAATAAGGCCTACTGTATAGCTAGAATAGAATTAAAAAGACGTCGCCGGTACAGAAGGGGTTAATCAGGGAACAAAGGGGGTATTTTTTTTACGTTTCGGTGGGCTTTATGGTAATGCACTGATACCAGGGACAGTACAAATTCCATCCTAATACAGTAGAACCTCGTTTATCCGGCACGAACGGGGGGGGGGGGGGAAGCCGATGCCGGATAACCCATTTTTCCGTTGTTTTGAGTTACTCAGATTATAGAATGGCCAAAACCCTACTAAATACATCCTATCTTACCAAATATCGTTTTATAAGCATAAAATATGAGAATGATAACTATAAATATGCCAGTACTCACTAATAAAGATGTGTAGGGAAGTAGGTAAGTACTGTACAGTATATAAGGACCATATTACAGTACCAGTCTTGCTAAGGCAGCCTCCCAGAAGCTGGGTGTGCTCAACCGCCTTAGAGGGTTCTTTTCCCCTGCACAGCTTCTTGCTCTGTACAGGGGCATAGTGCGTCCTTGTATTGAGTATTGTTCACATGTGTGGGGAGGGTCCTCTCACACCGCTCTCCTAGACAAAGTTGAAAGGAAGGCCTTTCGTATCATTAACTCCCGTCCACTCACTAACTCTCTGCAATCTCTCTCTGTCCGCCGCAATGTTGCATCTCTCTCGCTATTCTATCGCTACTATAATAATCAGTGTTCCTCAGAGCTTTCCCAGTGTATACCACCTCCTTTACGTAAGGCACGTGGTACCCGTCTTGCAACTCTCTCCAACCCAAGAGTGAAACATTACTCTCAAACTTCCTTCTACTCAACAGCTGAGCTCTGGAACTCTCTCCCAGAATCAGTCTTTCCCTCTTCCTGACTTAAATTGCTTCAAACTCTGTGTGTCCAGGCATTTTGGCTCGAACATCCCTTGATTTTGGCCCCGTCACTCTTTCAACTATGGGGGAGGCACTCACTATAGACAGTTCTGCCTTTTGCCTCCCTCAATCACATAGAAAAAAACAAAAACAAAAAATACAGTAGTCAGCCAGTCGATCGTAAGTACATCCAGGGAATCCAAGGTAAGTATGTAGGTACAGTATATCCAGAGTAAGGTACAATAAAGTAGTACAGTAGTTTAGTCATTCAGAGGCACTTATCACTTACCGGTAATGTTTCTAACTTAGTCCTTAATCCTAAAGTCCATGTGCATGTGCTAGTTAAGAGTCCACAGATGCAGGCTCGTCGGCATCAGACGAGTCCAAGGATACGGGCACTGGCGGCTCAGTAGGCTCGGCAGATGTCCCTGGCTGTGGCTCGGCAGATGTCCCTGGCTGCGGCTCGGCAGATGTCCCTGGCTGTGGCTCGGCAGATGTCCCTGGCTGTGGCTCGGCAGATGTCCCTGGTTGTGGGTCGGCAGATGTCCCTGGTTGTGGGTCGGCAGATGTCCCTGGTTGCGGCTCGACAGATGCTTTAGCCTGGGCAAACAATTTCCTGATGTCGGTCTGTTTAATGGATTTTCTTTGTGCATCCCCTTCGGGGATCACGGCGTCAGGCAATAGATAGATAGATGAAGGTTCATCACATCCTGAGCATTGATAAATGCTTGGCACTCGGCAAACTTGATCACTGTGTCCAACGCACCCAAGACCTCGATAAATGATGGTGGTGGCTCCAAATCTTCATCGTCACTTTCTTACAGTTTCTTACAGTAGATCCTCTGGAAAAAGGCAAACTAGGCCTGTTATCCAGCCCAGTGCCAGTACTTGCACTGCTGCGGTCGTTCACGGTGTTGGCGGTGGCGGTAGCAGACACAATATTTTTACTATTCTGTATTTTGGCTTTATAATCAAACTTCAAATCTTGTCTTCCCCATGCTTTATCAAGATTACTTTCAAACTTCCTTATTGATTCGGAATCGACTACATACTGGGGCAGTGCATTCCACTCATTTACCACTATCACAAAATGAGTTCTTTGCCTTTTCAAGCCTATTTCTTTCTTTGTAAATTTTCTTAGAGTGTCCTCTCGTTCTTGTTACCTCCCGCATCAAGAAGATACCTTCACACACATCCTCATCATACTTTCCTGACACTATCTTAAAAGTCTCTATCATATCCCCTCTCTTTCTCCTATATGCCAGTGTCGGAAGCCCAAGTGTCCTCAACCTCTGCTCATAGCCCGCATTCTTCAACGTTGGTACTAGCTTGCTAGCTCTCCTCTGCACTTTTTCCATTGCTTCTATATCCTTTACCATATATGGAGCCCACACCTGGTTCGCATATTCCAGGTGCGGCCTAACCAGCGCTGTAGGCCTATAGAGATTCCTGAATATTTCTTCGTCAAGTGATACAAATGTCCTCCTTATCAGCCCTACAATTCTATTGGCTTTGTTTATCCTTTCCGCTAAATGTTCTGAGAAATTTAACTTATTGTCTATCACTACTCCTATATCCTTTTCTGCATTAACTTCCTCCATCGCTTCATACATACTGTGTCCTACCTTGTCTATCTTGCTTGTCCCAATCTGCATGTACTTGCATTTTTTTGGATGAAAAGGCATTAACCAATGTTCAGACCATCCCTTCATGCCCTCCACATCTCCTTGAAGCAAACCCACATCTTCCTTACTCCTCACTCTTCTATACAGCTTAGTTTCATCCACATACAGGTATATCTCACATCCATTAGTTATAACTTCAGGTAAGTGGGCGGGTGCCCAACCCCGAAAAGGGTTGAAATAGGGGAGCTATCCCCCCGCCATAGGTGGCTTTCTAGGGCCTTTCCTAGCTGATGCTGAGAGGATTGGGTTCTAGTCATGTGGTGATGGGATGGTCTATCAGAGTGAGAACTGAGCAATCTCTGCCATACCCATAGCTTACTCTGACTGTTCCTTTTACTTATATATTTTCTAGATCTCAAGTGACGGCGTCTCTAACGTGGATTGACCTCCCAATCTACCAAGATTGGAAGCCAAAGCGTCACATTTTTCCCTTGCCCCTCAACTTTCTCTTCATAATTGCTGAGGGACACAGGGCCCTGGGTGGGGCTATGGTTTCCCGGGCATTTCCGCACCCTCCTCAGCTCCCCGCCATGGAGTGGCTTCGGTCACCCAGGCTTTATTGTGGTCGGCGGGGAGGGTTCTGTGGGGGCGCTCGGTTATGGCCTTGGCCTTGCTCGGGGCCTTGGGGAACAACAACAACAACAACAACAGCTTCAGGTAAGTCGTTGATAAATATATCGAACAGTAGTGGTCCCAACACAGATCCCTGAGGTACCCCACTTGTAATTTCCCTCCACCCCGAGCCTATTCCATTCACCAGTACCCTCTGTCTCCGATCTTTCAGGAAGGCTTCTATCCATTTCACACATTTCTCCCCTATATTATAGCTTCTAACTTTCTCTATTAACCTTTTATGTGGGACCTTATCGAAGGCCTTGATAAAATTGCAATATAGCACGTCTATAACATCACCATCCTCCAGAATTTGCATCTAATCATCTACCACCTTAATTAGCTGTAGTACTGTCGACCTCTAATATGCCGACTTTAAAAGGTCCATAACTACAAAACAATGCCCCAAAAAGCCTATGTGTATACAGTATAACAGTTTTTACTTAGAATTATTTAATCTTTCATCTCTGGAAGTATTTGACAAAACTCGCGGGACACCCTGTATGTTAAGTGGGGGGGGGGGGGGGGGGCCTCACCCCATGACATATTATCATCATCATATATATTGCCAGCAGGGGGCAAATAACCGAAAAAATCGCAGTCAAAATAGACACAAGTTAACCGCGGCGATCGCCCTATGTAAACATGACGACCGTATGCCCAGAATCTACATCCATCCCAAATATACTTATAAAGAAAAAAAAATAACAATTAAAATTACTCTAACTGCAGACAAACAATATATGGGAGGCTCTTTAGCAAAGTCATTTGCTAAAATAGTCATTTACTGGGAGCCAATTTACTCGCATCAGTTACCACTACACAACCAACCTTACACCTATAGATATCTAATACAGTACATAGGCCTATCTATGCCTTACATCTACACCACTTTTTCTTAAGCTTCACCATAACTTCTATTTATAGCCTAGCCTATTACCTATTTATAGTTAAATCTATATTCTTTATTTTCTATGATTATCTTATAAGTGGAACTGTCGTCGAAATTTTTGACGTCGAAGAATGTTCCACCGTCGACGAGAGTTCTCGGTTCCGGTGTCAACAAGAGTTCCATAATTCAACATGACAACCTAGTTAATTTGGGGGCTGCTTTCGGGAAGGATGTAGTTGCCGGGTGTACGGTTGTCATGTTGTGCGCTCGCACTCACGTTCCCATGTACAGTCAGGACCCCCAATTCGCGAGAATAGGGGTGACAGGAGGCATCGCGTATTGTGAATTCGTGTATTGTGGAACTAACTTTAAATGGGAATAATTAGATTGGGTGACATCTCTCAATTATGGCCTATTTTCGACATTTTTGGTCCTATTTTCGACATTTTTGGCTCTACAGTACAGTCTATATCTTATATATAAGAAGAACAATGAATAAAAATATGAAACCATACTTTAAAATTAGTAGTAGATAGGCTAGGACTAGGACCGTAGGACTTCACGATTTTCTCCAACTTCTCCCTCCCTGACCAAATCGTACGAACAGTTTACTCTGACAAGCCTATTGCACAGTTTCCTTCTCCTTTTTTCTTGCGATCCAACACTTCCACCTTCATTTTGTGTGTTATCTTCTTATATTGGCGTGGCATGGCGAAAAAAGTGGCAGGCACTACAAACGTTTGGTCACTCCGCATGGCTATGAGCGCTTGAGCGGGACTGTGGGAGGGAGGGTAAGCGGGAGGGAAGGCATGCGTATGCCCGTCTTCTTTTTTCGGAGCTACTCCTGGGCCTCGTGAAACGTAGACGTGCTCGCGTATCAAGCGGGAATAGCGGATTTGGCCCCTTCTTAGCTCTCGATTCGTGTATTGTGGTACCACCTCGCGTAATTAATGTTTAATTAATTAATGTTATTTTCGAGGGGTAACTCGTGTATTAGGGTTTTCGCGCATTGTGGAATCGTGTATTGGGGGTCCTGACTGTATTTCGAAGCTATATTTTCTGCTATTTGCCCCCTGTCATTACTGCATGAATACTAGGTTAGGTTAGGCTAATGTATTTTTATATCCAAAGGCATCCGCATAATGTAAACAAGGTGGGCGGTACACCCGGTAACTACATTCTTGGTGATGGGCTGGTCTATCAGAGTGAGAGCTGAGCAATCTCTGCCATACCCATAGCTTACTCTGACTGTTCCTTTAACTTATATATTTTCTAGATCTCAAGTGACGGCGTCTCTTCCGTGGATTGACCACCCAATCTACCAAGATTGGAAGCCAAAGCATCACATTTTTCCCTTGCCCCTCAACTTTCTCTTCATAATTGCTGAGGGCCCTGGGTGGGGCTTTGGTTTCCCGGGCGTTTCCGCACCCTCCTCAGCTCCCCGCCATGGAGTGGCTTCGGTCACCCAGGCTTTATTGTGGTCGGCGGGGAGGGTTCTGTGGGGGCACTCGGTTATGGCCTTGGAATTGCTCGGGGCCTTGGGGCTGTTCGGCCAGGCAGCTTGGGGAACAACAACAACAACATTCTTGCCCTGCTTTCCCCCCCGACTCCCACAATTCAAATATCAGTAGGGCAGCTAGTGCTTCCTGAATATGATAAGACTAAAAAAGACTCGGTTTCGATAGGAAAATAATTAAAAAATAGGGGTAGGCCTAGGCCTAGCCTAGTATAACTAGATTACCCATAAATCAGTAAATCACTAGAAACAAAAATAAATATAGCCTTATATACCAGTAGGCCTAGTCCTATATAAGATAATTAGGTCAATATTTACGAGCCGCACCACAGCTGGGATCTCATTTCTAATGGTAGTTTTGGGTTCCTATCATTTTATGCTTCATTGCTATATAATTTTTATCCACCGGATTTTTTTTTTTTTTAGCGTTAACCTAACCTAACCTAATAGCCCCCAAATACATTTAGGTTAGGTTAGGATTTTTGATTAGGTTAATGCAAAAAAACGTAATTGTTTAATCGAAGTCCTCTTTTTCTAGTAATTAAAAACGTATTCTATGATATATAGTAGCAATAGAACTGTTCAAATGACCTGGGAAGTGTATATTAAACCAAATACAAAACTTTGAGTAGTGCGCGGTATTAGAGTAAGTCCACGGATGTGTGTTTACATTTTGGGTTTGGAGCGACCTGTTGCCTACTCTAAATGCTACGTTGTATGCGTATTTCCTTAATTGACCGACAGGTGGCGTGTGGGTGGTAGCGGTCGTTGGATTTTAGGCCGCTAGAGGGCCGGCGGTAAGTGTGAAATTACAAACCAATTATCTAGTTATTTATACTACTTTAACAATATTTATAGGTTTTTATTAATACCAATAAGTATTATTTGTGATTTTTGAGGTTGCAGATATTATATTTTATCTAAAATATGCGTAATTGTTAGTTCAGTTTGAATTTATTGTTCTTGAACTTTCGGTGACCCTAGAGGACCCGCGTGGGGTCAAGGGGTCATTCTCAGTGTTCTAGTTTCCAGCCGCGATTAACATGTCTAACTTGTCTTGTGAAAAGTGCGATGGTGGAATCCAGAATTTCTATCATCGATACAAAGATGCAGCCGACGACCTCTACAACCTTTGTGTGAGCCATGGTCTTATTTTAGACCATAAAAACTGTGAAAAGTGTGGACAAAATGCTTCCTTTGACTTACACAAGAAAAGGTGGAGATGCCAAAAAACAATGGTGATCGGGAAACGGAAACGAAACAAATGTGTATGGTCCCAGAGTGTGTTCGTCAACACTTTTTTTTGTAAGGTGCAGATAAATTTAGTGGATATTTTAACATTCGTGAACAATTTCATTCGAAATAGATTCTCTTATGAATTGGCAATTTAGTGAATTTGGCTTCAGTTCAACCACCATTGCTGACTGGTTTCATGAATTCATGCTAGCGGTAGCCAAGTTGTATAATCCTGCGGAGCCTACTTCACAAGATGTCGATCAAGAACAATGAGATAAGAGATATGTGTTTTTTATAATTTTTCAACCCAAGACCAGCTGGGGTCTTGGTTAGGTTAAGTTAGGTTAGGTTAAGGACCAGCTATGTAATTAGTGTATTTTTGGTTTAGTCTGTGCTCAAAAATCCATTTTCTTTAATACTCCATTTTTTATTTTCAGTCTCGATTACGAAAACATGTAAATTCATAGGGTCTCAAAAATTACAAAAGGGGGTTTTTAAGCATTTCCCTTTTCTTAGGCTGCATAAAAACAACAGGGGGTTGTAGGGGGTTGGTGGGGGGAGAGGAGGACATACACTAAACAATTACCCAAAAAAATAAAAATAAATAAATAAAGCCAAGAAAAAAAAATATGGTAAATTTTTACGAGCCGCACCACAGCTGGGATCTTATTTCTAATATAATGGTAGTTTTGGGTTCCTATCATTTTATGCTTCATTGCTATATAATTTTTATCCACCGGAAAAGTTTTTTTTGGGGGGCTTTATTCTTTTTTTATCATTAACCTAACCAACAAACCTAACCTAACCTAATAGCCCCCAAATACATTTAGGTTAGGTTAGGTTAGTTTTTTTGGTTAGGTTAATGCAAAAAAATAAAAAATAAATTTTCCGGTGGATAAAAATTATATAGCAATGAAGCATAAAATGATAGGAACCCAAAACTACCATTAGAAATGAGATCCCAGCTGTGGTGCAGCTCGTAAATATTGACCCATAATTATAGGGAATAGGCAGCTAGGCTCGCAGCCATATTGCTATACCGTAAAGTGGGGTAACTTCGTACTGCGGAGATTGGAAGCCAAAGCGTCACATTTTTCCTTTGCCCCTCAACTTTCTCTTCATAATTGCTGAGGGGCACAGGGCCCTGGGTGGGGCTTTGGTTTCCCGGGCGTTTCCTCACCCTCCCCAGCTCCCCGCCATGGAGTGGCTTCGGTCACCCAGGCTTTATTGTGGTCGGCAGGGAGGGTTCTGTGGGGGCGCTCGGTTATGGCCTTGGCCTTGCTCGGGGCCTTGGGGCTGTTCGGCCAGGCAGCTTGGGGAACAGCAACAACAACAACGACTTCGTACTGCGGTGATAACTTCGGACATCGGCGATAATAAGTAATTAGACATTGTCATTATATAATGGAAACGCTTTTTATTTTATTTTTTGTGGGGTCCGTTTAGAGAAATGGCAAAGGAAGAGCATGTAAAATTCCTAGGAAACTGACATGAGTATATTATGTACACTAAAAATATATTATATATATATATGACGAAAATATGTACATTTTTCGCTACCCTGCAAACTTCTATCGCCCTGAAGAAATTAGTTTGTATGAATAATGTTGTGACTGATATAATTTTGTAGTAACATTACCAGACACAACATCCACCAAAGGAAATTTGTTACACTTGTATAACGCTCTAGCTAGAACACTATCATTTAGCCGATTGTGTATTTAAAAAAAGAATTGCTAACTTCGGACATGGAACAAAACATTCGTTTGTTATTATTTGCCCTATGAAAATCATTCATAATACTTGTCCATCATTAACATGGTGGTAAAAGATCAAATAATCATTCTCTGAGTCCAAAAACCCATAAAAATATGATATGCTAACCGATTTATGTATTTTGGATAATTCTGGATATATAATATATATAAATTAGGAAAGGCATATATCTTGTCAATTTTTTTTTTATCTGCCGAAAGAAACACCAACAAATACGTTATACCTATAAAAATGTTCAAATTCATAAAAGTGTATATGCAGTGATATAGTATACATACCTATATATTTTCACTAGGCCTAGTTAATTTTCGAGTTATTGATTAGACAGCATTGGTTATTTTTCCTGCTCAATATTTTCTAAGAGTGAGCTCAATGCCTAACGAGAACAGATCCAAACAGAATATATGTTAAACATCGTATATATCCCCCTCCTATACTGATTATACAGGCCTAAAAGTATTGACTGTGCATTTTCCACTTAAACATCGGACAGGAATAAGCAGCAATAATAAAATATTCATATAAAATAGTAGGAGCCGAAAAATGAATGAAATAAGGCCACGAACGTATGTCCGAAGTTCTCCTCCGTTGGTCCGGAGTTAGCCCAGCTTTCTTGGCAATCATTTTCCATAAGAAATCACCTATGTCCGAAGTTATCCATACATGTCCGAAGTTTTCAACTTTTCAAGCAAACTTCGGACATCATTTAGGATAAGGATAGCTCTCTTATTATAGGGGTTAATTTTAGGAGGCTTCCTGGATTACGGCACACTATCACCATACATCACTTGACCTAGTTAAATCTCTATAATGTGTTTACACTCAGGAGAAATTGTTAAAAAACATCGAAAAATGTCCGAAGTTACCCCATTTTACGGTACATAATTTATTAGGGACAATGTAGGTCTATGGAATCCTTATACTGTACTGTACTCGTGTATAATCCACTGAGGGAGAATAATTTTGGGCAAGAATGTTAACCCTCCAGCCCCGGCTACGCATTACATAAATATTGGCCGAAACCCGGGTGTTTTGGCCGAAAAACGTCTAGGCTAGGCTACCGTATCATTGTTATGCTGACTGCTTCCCGCGCATCCCCAAGCGTAGCTGTGTTATTTACCTGTAGAATGGCGTTAAGTAGAGCTCTCTAAGTCAACTGGTTGAGTTGTGATGATGATTTCAGTGGAGATAACTTACAGCAACAACAGCCACTTTACAATACTTTTCGATACTTAACAACAACATACAGGCACACACGAACAAGCGACGCTCTCCTTCTTGTGGCCGGAGATGCGGGGCGTCGGTCCATCCGGCTGTTGTTTACATGTGTCGGACCGACGCCTCGCACACCAAGCTCACAGGCTTTCAACCACTGGTACAATGTTGTACCACCCGGGTTCCTGGGGGCAAAACATAATGGTACACACGTGTACCATCCGAGTTTGATGGGTTAAGTGCGGGCGTACCGCCAGCCTAGTTTACACTACGCGTAGTGGCGTCTGACCTTTCCCATCATGTTTCCGTCTATTTTGACTGCCTTTGGATATAAAAATACATTAGCCTAACCAAACAACCTAACCTAGTATTCATGTAGTAATGACAGGGGGCAAATAGCAGAAAATATAGCGTCGAAATAGACGGGAACGTAACTGCGAGCGCACAACATGACACCCGGAAACTACATCGGTTATACTGATGATTTGGACTGACAGTTAGCCCATCGATCTTTCTAGGCCTAATAGGTCCGGTAGAGCATATACATCATTCCTATATATGTCATTAACCCGTACAGCCCCAGCGACGCGTCGGCGATGTATGTAACGCACAGCCCCAGCGACGCGTCTGACGAGTCACCCTAATTGCTCCGACCGTAACCTCAGGTGTAGCCACTCGAGAGGGCTCAGATTTGTATGGGAACTGTGTACGTATCCCACGCAACCGTGCCGATGGTTGAAAACTCTCAAAGTCCACGTGCGTGTGCGTGAGCGTGCAATAACCTGTTTTTTTGGGGTAATTGCCTTCAATTTTTTACTCTTGTAAAATAAGTTTTCGGGGGCTCTGTAGGACCATTCTTTAAGCTTTTTGAGCGGTTTTTCGTGGTTTTTTCTTCATTCCTAACCCATTCGCTATTGTTTCTGGAATAAAACCATTTTTTGAAAACCGGCCGGGTTCTGGTGAACAAACAATACAAAACTAGCCGGGGCTCCACGGGTTAAGAGCTGAAATGTATTATAAGGGAGAAAAAAACCCGCTAAAATACGCACCACAGCTAGCAGTGCAATCTTAATGGGTGATGGCAAAGTAACAAAGATTAAGATTTTCTCGCATAGGTTTAAACTTCCGTAAATTAATGGGTAATAAATACGAGGAGTTATTATTTTAATTTACGTCTGCCGCCGCACGCATATTATTGTTGTGAACCTCTCGGCTCTTTCACTGCCACTTGTTGTCAGAGTAAGGTATGTCCCATAGTAATGTGTTTTTTGCACGGTTACCCAACCAGCGGGGGTGTGGGGGCGGCAGCCCCCACCCATAATACTAGGATAGGTTAGGTAAGGTTGTTAGGTTAGGCTAATGTCTTTTTTATGCTTATAACCCATAATTTTCCCTGAATTTCAAAGCCCTCCCCACTAGTGGGGGGCGTGTTTTTAGATTGTTGGATAATGGGTAAATACTCATTTCAGATCCTCTTTAATATAAAACAACACTGTATCTGAAGGAATAAATAGATAAAACAAAAGATAACTTACTGAAATCTCTGTCGATCCAAAAAGTCAGGTTTACTACGGTATATACTACATCCTTCCCTAATTTTGATCACATTTATAACATCCAATATTAATAGAAAAAACACCCATTCTAATCAATCTCAGAGCTCTTTCGGACATCCTCCCTGTTTACAAACGCCTTCTTTATGCGGTATAATCGATATTTACCCCCTGCTGGCAACATAGATGATGATTTCAATAATACTGTACATGGGGGGGTGGTGAGGGAGGGGCAAAGCCCCCCCCCCCATCGTGTATCCCACATTGGAATTAGCCTATATACCCAAGACCATGGAAACACTAATTTCTCAAAATCTGGAGGAAAAAACATGAAAAATAAGGGTGCAAGCCTATTCCCTAGGACCCTATAATTAGGCCTACCCAATAGGACTAATAATAAAGAAATCGGAATGAGTTGTGTTACCGGGCGTAGCCTACGTCGTATTAACACGTGAGACCAGTGTGCCAAAATTCGCCCATTTTCTTCGTGATCCCGAACCTAACATCTAAGAAAATATTGATCCTGAAATTGGCTGTGACTGTCCCGGGAGCCCGCTAAACCTGCCATTCTATTTCTACATTAAACTCATCAAACGATAGTTGCTTTGCTCTACACTGTACTCTACATTGGCTATGATCTTAGAACTATTATATATCACCTGTATTGAAGTCCAAATGCAGCTACTAATGTAAATATAAACGGATAAATCCAGAGCTCGAGTCATGCTATTTGTTTACACTGTAATAAAGCAACTTGTTCGGATGAGGCGAGTGTGACTTTAGCACCAATATAACAAATATATATAACAATAAGGAAACAGCCATCGTTCATAGAACGAACTCCTGGATGGGAGAGTGCGCTAAAAACAAATAAACAAACAAACAACCAATGTACCCCTACACTCCGATGTTATATTGCGCCGAAGGCTGAGTCAAGACAAACACAACTACCGTAATTTTATTGGCACTCGAATGCTCAATAATATGTAGATTAAAGGATAATAATAGGTATTTATCTAAAACTATGTATATATTAACTAAACTACTCCATGTTTAATATATTGACTGAAATGAATAATGTAAAATATTAATTTAAGTTTGAATGTTAGTTTTCTGACGAAAAATGATCCCAGTTAACCCCCCGACAAAATACACGATATTTTGTTGTATGGATAAATTTTAAGGGGTCTCTTAATTTCTCAAAAATAGTGAATGAATATCAATTTTATGTGTTTGACAAAGAGCGCAAGACCTTGAGGCATAAGGTAAGCTATAAATTAGTACGATTTTATGATGATTTACTGGTTTTTCAAGGGTATATATGACAGGATCAGATCGCTCCAACGAAAGGTATTTTGCCATTTTTCTTGTTTCTACTGATGACGTCATTAGTTTTGCGCCAGTGAATTATGCTTTATTATGGTCATTTGTGGAACACTTGGAAATGTGTTTAGCTGTTATTTACAGATAGATTTGTGGAAAATAGAGTGAATTAAGGGGCTGAAATATAACATTGACTTCATGTGAATTGCGAGTGCCCTACACATTCTAAAATTGTGCATATTAATCTTGGGGAACTCATTATATATAAGGTATAAGTTCAAGGTGATGCTTTGGATAAACCTGACTTTTAGCAAGCACCAAACAGCGATTTTGTAAGTAGCCAAGCATATTATTTTTTCAGATAAGCCTAGGCCTAGTGTTATATAGGCCTAGGCCTACTTGTATTAGCCTAGGCCTATGATGATAATGATGATTTGAAGCAGAAATGAGTAGCCTAGGCTGAGGCTAGGCGTATTAGGCTTAAGATAACCCATTATCCAACAATCTTAGGACTGCCCCCACTAGTGGGGCTATGTATAATGTATTGATAGGCTAATGAAGATCAAGGAAGATTTGAGGTTAAAGACAGTAAAAAATAAGGTTAGCTAGGCTATAGCCTAGGCCTAGCCTATGACAATAACAGTTTGCCGTCATGCTGTGGGATTATAGGGGCCACCTATAGGATTTATTGAGGAGCCCTCACCACCGCCTTGCCCCTCCCCAGGGCTTGTTGAAATTCTCATCTAGCCTACTGCCTAGATCCTCAACGGTCAACCTATTATTGTATCCCACGACAGTCAAAATAGATGCGAACATGCAAGTAGTGTAAACAAGGCACGGGCTGGCAGGCGGTAGCCTACACCCGAATACTACATCCTTACCATTATTTTTTAGGTATGGTACCGGTATATAAGCTGAAGCCTATGAAACGGTACGGATATAATCCTGTGTAGCGGGTGAACCTGTACATAGGCTATATCTCAATAATTTGGTAATGTTACCAAAAAAAAAATACATTTTACATTCATAAATATTCCACTAATAGGCTATACTAGTTATTTAAGGTTAGGTTAGGTTTTGGTTAGGATAGGCTAGGTTAAAGATATTGTTCAATGTTTCTTAGTAAATAGGCATCTGAAAAACAGTTCCCGCGGGCCGCTACACAGGATCTTACGAACGGTACATAACAGATAGTCCTAACCTAACCTAACCTAACTTAGTGTCCAAAGTGAGGTCTGCTGCTAACCTATGTTCTTATAATATTTTCTGCCAGAGTACCGGCACAGAGTCTCGGCTAGGGGTAGCAAATTTAGCTAGGTCAATAGATAGGATTGTCGCGGGGTTTCGCTGAAAATAAAGCCTGAGAATGTGAGTAAGAATAATTGTCTAGATAGGGTAAATTGCCGTACTGGTACATCAGATAGGAATAGAAAATTTCAGTCACAGGATTTTAATTGTACTGCTAGTAGAAATATTGAAGGTGTAATAGAAGATAGGAATTCAGTTAGAAATAAAGGTAAATCCGATACCAGTAAAATAAATTCATTGCGATTATATTATACAAACTGTAGGAGTTTATGTAACGAAATGGATGAACTTAGAGCACTTGTTAGCAACGAAAATATAGACATTATAGCACTGACTGAAACATGGATTAATACAGAATAAAGATTTTTTTTAGCAGAATTCCATATACTGTACCAGGATATAGTTTGTTTAAAAGAGGGTTAAACGCGACCGAACAAGTAGGAGGGGCGGAGGAATAGCAGTGTTTGTCAGGAGTTCTTTAAAAAGCTGTATTAAATCAGGTATTAGACTAAATACTGATAACGAAAGTGTTTGGGTAGTGAGACCATAATTATTGGAGTTATTTATAGGAACAGCGAGAGAAGGTGCATGTTTGTTTGTAAGTAGCAAATGGAAGGAATGTGTAAGAGAGTATGAGTCTGTGGGTTCAAGGATTGTGTGGGTGAGAATGAAAGTAGGAATACAAACGTGGGTGATTGTATGCGTGTATGCCCCGACAGAGGATATACTTGAAAGAAAGAAAGAGGAGTTCTGGATGAATGTGGAGGCGTGCCTGGAAAGTTTGACAAGAACGAAAGAATATTTCTGATTGGGGATATGAATGGTAAGGTGGGTGATAGGAAAGTTGAGGGAGTGGTGGGAGGGTGGGGGGTACCATCAGAGGTGAATGGGAATGGTAGTGCACTTGTGGACGTATGTGTGGGGAGGAGGCTGTGGATAGCCAACACCTTCTTCCGACACAGAATGATCCACAGGTACACGTGGAAACGGATGTTGACGATGAAGGATAAGACAGTGGTGGAACGAAAGTAATTGATTGATTATGTATGTGTGGATGAACGAATGAAGAAATCTGTGATGGATGCTAGGGTGTATAGGGGTATTGGAGGGGGTCTGTCTGATCATTATGTAGTGGTAGCTAAGGTTAGGATACAAAAGAAGTGGGTGAGGAGAGCGGGAGGGAGGCGAGAGGAGGGTGGAATGGTGAGGAGGGTGGAGAGGTTGCAGGAGGAGGAAGTCAGGGAGGAGTACAGGAGAGCAGTGGAAAGACGACTAGGTGGGTTCGACCTGGAAGTTATGGAGGAAGTGGAGGAGATGAGCAAGGTGTTTAAGGATGAGATCTGTGCAGCATGTGAGGAGGTGTGTGGAGTGAGGAGAAGAGGGAGGGGAGTGAAAGGTACAGCATGGTGGACAGAAGAGGTAAGAATAGCTGTGGAAGAAAAGAAGAAAGCATATAGAGTGGTTGGGTAGTAGAGGGAATGAAGATTCCGAGAGACAGAAACGAGCGAGGTACGTGGAGAGTAACAGGGTGGTGAAGAGAGTAGTGAAGGAAAGTAAGAGAAGAGTAGATGAGGAATTTGGAAGGAATCTGAGTGTAAAATGGAGGGAGAGTAAGAAAACTGTTCTGGAAAGAAGTCAAGAAAGTTAGGGAAGGTAGCAAGGGAAACAGTAAGGGTGTGAAAGATAAGAATGGGAGAATGCTAGCCGAGAAGCAAGAGAGAGTCGAAAGATGGAGGGAGTACTTCAGTGAGTTGCTAAATGAAAGGAATGAAGAGCCAGCAAACATAGCTGGATATGGTATGGGAGGGAGAAGAAGAGAAGTAGTGGAGGAGGTGGGGATCAGGAGGTCAGAAGTGTGGGAAGCCATGAAAAGAGTGAAGTTGGGGAAAGCACCAGGAACAGATGGAGTGTGTGGGGAAATGTTGAGGTATGGTGGTGAGATAGTGATAGAATGGGTATGGAAAATGTGCAAACTAGCATGGGAGAAGGGGAGTGCACCCGATGACTGGAAGACTGGCATAATAGTCCCCCTATATAAGGGCAAAGGGGAAAGAGGAGTGTGTGGTAACCACCGAGGAATATGTCTTCTAAGCGTAGTAGGGAAGGTATACAGTAGGGTAGTGATTGAGAGAGTGAGAGTGAGAACGGAGAAATGGATAGGCGACGAGCAGGGAGGTTTTAGGAAGGGAAGAGGATGTGTAGATCAGATTTTTACCCTGAATTGTGTTGTGTTGTATCTGGAGAAGAAACAAAAGGTGTATGTTGCCTTTATGGACTTGGAGAAGGCCTATGACAGAGTGGATAGAGAAGGTTTGTGGAAAGTACTTAGAATATACGGAGTAGAGGGCAAGTTGCTGAAAGCAGTGAAGAGCATGTATGAGGGTGCAAAGGCGGCAGTACGTGTGGAGAGTGAGCAGAGCGAGTTCTTTGACCTGAATGTTGGTTTGAAACAGGGGTGTGTGATGTCCCCGTGGTTGTTTACTGTATATATGGATGGAGTTATGAAAGAAATACTATCAAGAGCAGTGGATGTTGGTGTATCGCTGAAAAGGGAGGGAATTGAGTGGAAGCTACCTATACTGCTGTTTGCGGATGATACAGTTCTGATGAGTGATAATGAATGGGAGTTGCAGGGTCTGGTAAATGAGTTTGGAACAGTGTGCGAAAAACGGAATTTGAAGGTAAATACGGGGAAGAGCAAGGTTATGGTCTTCGAAAGGGGTGAAGTCACAGAGTGTGAGGTGAAGCTGAACGGTCAGGCTATGGAGATCGTCACCTCTTTTAAGTATCTGGGCAGTGTGTTGAGTAAAGATGGGACTATGGATGAAGAGGTACGGGAGAGGGTACAACAGGGGAAGAGGGTTATAGGAACGCTAAAAGCAGTAACAAGAAATAGGGTGGTCAGTATGGAAGTGAAGAAGTCCTTGCATGACAGTGTGGTAATCCCGACACTGACTTACGGAAGCGAAGCATGGACGTTGGTTGAGAGACTCAGACCAAGAGTGAGAGCAGTGGAAATGAATTACTTAAGGAGTGCGTGCGGAGTTACATGGAGGGATAGACAGACTAATGAGGAAGTAAGAAGGAGGTGTGGTGTGGAGGTAGATGTGCTGGAAAGTGTGAAAAGGAACAACTTGAGATGGTTCGGCCATATGGAACGTATGAAAGCGAGAGAATGACTAAGAGGGTGTACGAGAGCGAGGTGGAGGGACAGAGGGGGAGAGGTAGACCGAATATGAGGTGGAAGGATGGAGTGAGGAACTACATGAACGAAGGCGGTGCTGGTTGGGGGGAGGGGCGTCGACTGACTGGGGACAGAGGTGCATGGGGGCGGTTCGTTCGTGGCCACCCCTTCGGGGATCACGGCGTCAGGCAATAGATATAGATTTATAGACCACCAAATATGAGTAGAAACGAAGGTACAGCTTTATGGCAGGAAGTGAAAATAGCATCAAGGTTTAGCAATGTGTGTATTATGGGGGATTTTAATTTTCCGAATATTGATTGGCAGCATCAAATCGGCGACTCAGATTCAAAAGAGTATTGAGGCGGTACAGGATAGTTTTTTATTTCAATTCATAGACTCGCCTACTAGAGGTAATAATATCCTCGATTTAGTTCTCAGTAATAATAAACAAATGATAAATAATGTAGAGATAGGAGACCAACTAGGAAATAGTGATCATAAGTAAATTTATTTTAACATACAATGGACAGGAAAGGCTAAAGAGAATACGACACTTATCCCAGATTTCAGAAAAGCCAATTATGGTGGATTAAGAAAAGCCTTAACCTGACAAGCGCGATATAGACCTAGGGGCTAGGGTAGTTATTTGTGCATTTCTAGCCTTGGATTCTGACAGAACTTGTTATATTTACAATATAGAGCATTATTTGTTTTCAGTATGCTTTTATTTTACATGTATGATGTATATATGAACCTTCAAGAGTGCTAAAATAAGTTGGAAAAGCATTTGGGTGGTGAAAAACGAAGATATTGGCCACCCGGTCATAATCTCAGGCGAGAGAGAGCCACAGGCAACCCTCCCCTCTCGCTGTCTGTGAGTCAACTGAGGCGAGCGGGGCGGTGTGTGCCAGTGTCTGGGTGTTACATAACGATCTTTTATGCAACCCACTTGTACTACATTATCGCGGGAGAAAAATAACGGATAAATTATGATAATAAGAGGAAAAATAGGTGATAATTGAGGAGGTGGGGGAGGGGGGAATAAGGTGGGGAAGGAGGGGAGGGGGTGAGAAACACATGGATGAGTACTAGAGGGGAATTATCTCACCTAGAGACAAATTCCTTTGTTTTGATAGGCCCTTTTTTTTTGGAAGGCTTTTTTTATGGTCTTGCTTCCGTGAGGCCTATCGCGTTCCCTATAGGAAGCCTTCCGTGAGGCCTATCGCGCTTGCCGGGTTAAGAGTCGATCCTATGGTTAAACTATTAAGTGGACCCAGGTGCGCTAATGAACATACTCTCTCTCAGATACCTGTCTTAACTCAGGATAATTTGACAGCTACATACAGTATAATAATTTTATTTCTTCACTCCACAATGCGCAAAATAAATATATCCCCAAAAGAAAATTTAGATCAACACAGAACCAACCCAAATGGATGAATAATAGACTATTAGACCTTCTAGGAAAAAAGAGAGGAATATATAGAAAAATTAAGAAAGGCGAAATTCACCTACTTGCTTACTATCAGAATCTATCAAGAGAGGACAGACAAAAGAAATTATGAAATCAGGATAGCCAATGACTCAAAAAATAACCCTAAGTCTTTTTACCAGCTATATAAATCTAAAGTTAGAGATAAAATAGGCCCCCTTAAAACTTCGATAGGAGAAATGACAGAAAATTATTTAGAATTGTGCAGTACATTAAATAGTCATTGAGGTTGCCAATGACTCAAAAAATAACCCTAAGTCTTTTTACCAGCTATATAAATCTAAAGTTAGAGATAAAATAGGCCCCCTTTTAAAACTTCGATAGGAGAAATGACAGAAAATTATTTAGAATTGTGCAGTACATTAAATAGTCATTGAGGTTGCCAATGACTCAAAAAATAATCCTAAAGCTTTTTACCAACTATATAAATCCAAGGCTAGAGATGTAATTGGTCCCCTTAAAACTTCGATAGGAGAAATGACAGAAAATTATTTAGAAATGTGCAGTACATTAAATAGTAAATTTCTTTCCGTTTTCACTAAGGAAAATTTAGCAGTTTCCAGAAGTCCGTAAGGTATATAGCGATAGTATAGAAAATAGGTTAAGTACGGTTACTATAAGTAGAAATGATGTGCTTAAGGAAATTGACAGACTGAAACCTCATAAATCGCCTGGTCCTGATGAGGTATATGCTAGAGTATTAAAAGAATGTAGGGATGAGTTAAGTTATCCATTAACATTTTTATTTAACAAGTCATTGGAGACAGGTATAGTTCCAGAAGCTTGGAAGCTTGCAAACGTAGTTCCGATCTTCAAAAAAGGTGACAAATCAATAGCATCCAATTACCGTCCCATTAGTCTTACATCAATCATAGGAAAGCTACTAGAGTCAATTATTGCTAGTAAAATTAGAAACCACTTAGATACATTTAATTTAATAAATTCTTCTCAGCATGGATTCACTCAGGGACGTTCTTGCCTTACTAATTTGCTTAGTTTTTTCTCAGAGGTATATGAAGCAGTAGATAATGACAAGTCATATGATATAATATATTTAGATTTCAGTAAAGCTTTCGACAGAGTCCCCCATGAGAGATTGATGAGAAAGGTTGAGGCGCATGGAATAGGTGGGGCGTTGTTGGGATGGATTAGGTCATGGCTAATTGGTAGGAAGCAGAGAGTCAGCATAAATGGTACGAAGTCAGAATGGGGAGCAGTCAAAAGTGGTGTCCCCCAGGGATCTGTATTAGGTCCTCTGTTGTTTGTTATATACATAAATGACCTTGATTTAGGTATAACTAGTAGGATAAGTAAATTTGCAGACGATACCAAAATGGGGAGAACAATTGATTCAGATAGAGATATAGAGTGCCTCCAAAGGGATCTAGATACCTTACACGAATGGTCAGTAAATTGGCAGATGAAGTTTAACATTGACAAATGCAAGGTATTAAAGATAGGGAAGATGCATACAAATGTTAAATATAAACTAGCTAATGTGGAATTAGAAAACTCGAATTGTGGAGAAAGATCTAGGTGTGTTTGTTAGCAATGATTTGAAGCCTAGACAACAGTGTATAAGCGTTCGAAACAAGGCAAACAGGATTCTCGGGTTCATCTCAAGGAGTGTGAGTAACAGAACTGCTGATGTTATCTTAAAACTTTACTTGTCATTAGTGAGACCCCATATGGATTATGCTGTTCAATTTTGGTGTCCTTATTACAGAATGGACATAGATTCATTGGAGAGAGTACAACGTAGAATGACAAAAATGATCCATAATATTAGAAATCTTCCGTATAAAGAAAGGTTGAAGAAATTAGGCTTACATTCGTTAGAGAGACGCAGAGTTAGAGGGGATATGATAGAGGTGTTCAAGTGGGTTAGTGGGATTAACAAAGGGGACATGACAAATGTACTAAAGCTCAGTGATAGCGAAAGAACTCGTACCAATGGTTTCAAATTAGATAAATTTCGTTTCAGAAAAGATATAGGCAAATATTGGTTTGGTAACAGAGTTGTAGATGGGTGGAATGGACTACCAAGTGCTATAGTGGGATTAAAAACGATAGGGAGATTTAAGATAAAATTGGATAAGCATATGGACGAGAAGGGTTGGGTGTGAAGGGGGATCAGCAGGGTTGGGCCAATCAGCGCTCTGCAGACCCCCGTAATCCTGCGTTAATCTCTAACCGTTTTGGCAAGATGATCCTCAGGGTATTAGAGTGTTGAGCCTATAATTGGGGTTGCGTGGGACAGGGATCTGCCTTGCTTAGGCCAATCGGCTTTCTGCAGACTCCCATTTTCTTATGTCAGTTTCTATCCATTTTCACTAATGAAAATTTGGCACAGATTCCAGAAGTCCGTAAGGTATATAGCGATAGTATAGAAAATAGGTTAAGTACGGTTACTATAAGTAGAAATGATGTGCTTAAGGAAATTGACAGACTGAAACCTCAGAAATCGCCTGGTCCCGATGAGGTATATGCTAGAGTATTAAAAGAATGCAGAGATGAGTTAAGTTACCCATTAACATTTCTTTTTAACAATTCATTAGAAACAGGTATAGTTCCAGAAGCTTGGAAGCTTGCAAATGTAGTTCCGATTTTCAAAAAAGGTGATAAATCAATAGCATCCAATTACCGTCCCATTAGTCTCACTTCAATCATAGGAAAGCTACTAGAGTCAATTATTGCTAGGAAAATGAGAAACCACTTAGAAACATTTAACTTAATCAATTCTTCTCAGCATGGATTCACTCAGGGACGTTCTTGCCTTACTAATTTGCTTAGTTTTTTCTCAGAGGTATATGAAGCAGTAGATAATGACAAGTCATATGATATTATATATTTAGAGGTAATTCTGCATAACTACTACTCCTGCTATTTTATGTTTAATTTATTTTATTTGTGTATGTTAATGCTTTGTAAGTGTGTATTTTCTATTTAGAAAGTGAGGAAAGCCCAATTTATTAGCATTTGTATTATTAATTGTAATTCCGATACCTCAACAATCTAGGGGAGAGTTTGGGAATGCAGGGTTTTGGGTGGGGTAAAAATAGGGGTATTAAGGGAATAACTCTAAAAATGTAATAAATACAATTGAAAAAACACCAAAATGTTAAAATCCAAGCCAAGTTTTGGCAAAAGTTGGCTCGGATTTGGCCAATTTTCAGAGTCTAAAAAGGGCAAAATTGGAAAACAAAATTGGCTTGGATTTCACCCATTTTCAGCTGAAGAAAACCCCAAAGTGTTGACCAAACTTGGCTGGTGTTTGTCGAATTTTCAGAGTCCAAAATCACAGTAACCTCATTTTGAAAGTTGGCTGGGTTTTTCTTGTTTTTCACTGCTGAAAAACTCAGTAGGTTAACATTAGCCTAACCTAACCTAGTATTATGGGTGGGGGCTGCCGCCCCCACCCCCCCGCTAAATCCATAAAATCCGAGCCAAGTTTTGTCATTAACCTAACCAAATAACCTAACCTAGTATTATGGGGTTAACATTAACATTAGCCTAACCTAACCTAGTATTATGGGTGGGGGCTGTCGCCCCCACACCCCCGCTAAATCCATGAAATCAGAGCCAAGTTTTGTCATTAACCTAACCAAATAACATAAGAACATAACATAAGAAAATGGGAGTCTGCAGAAAGCCGATTGGCCTAAGCAAGGCAGATCCCTGTCCCACACAACCCCAATTACAAAGCCCAATTATAGGCTCAACACTCTAATACCCTGAGGATCATCTTACCAAAACGGTTAGAGATTAACGCAGGATTACGGGGGTCTGCAGAGCGCTGATTGGCCCAACCCTGCTGATCCCCCTTCACACCCAACCCTTCTCGTCCATATGCTTATCCAATTTTATCTTAAAGCTCCCTATCGTTTTTAATCCCACTATAGCACTTGGTATTCCATTCCACCCATCTACAACTCTGTTACCAAACCAATATTTGCCTATATCTTTTCTGAAACGAAATTTATCTAATTTGAAACCATTGGTACGAGTTCTTTCGCTATCACTGAGCTTTAGTACATTTGTCATGTCCCCTTTGTTAATCCCACTTACACTTACACTTAGTTACACTTAGTTGTATTCCGTCCGTTAGTGACACAGTTGAGCTGGGGTTCCACTGCGACCAGGCAGCTCCCTTTCTTCCACTCTCCATTCCAGAAGTCGGTTGGAGTTGGTGGCCGGTCCGGTATTTTGGCCAGCCACATGTCCAAGTGTTTCTTGAAGGTGTCTGGAGACACCCCAGTCATGTTCCTGAGAGGGGCTGGTATACAGTTGAACAGTCTGGTTCCATTGTATGTAAAGCTGTGATGGATCAGGGATTTGATTTTTTGTGTTGATCCCGGCGTAGTCCTCACATAGCACAGCCTCCCTCGCCTTTGGTGCTGAGTCTCTTGGATGTTTGGATTTGGTACCTTTTTTTCCAAAATCTTCCAGACGTAGATGATGATGTATCTCTCCCTACGTCTTTGAAGTGAGTACAGCTGCAGCTCCTTAAGTCTCTCCCAGTAGTTAAAGTGTTGAAACCCATGGATTTTACTGGTGAATGTCCTCTGGGTGGCTTCAATTTCTGTTATTTCTCCTACTTTTTGGGGAGACCAGAGCTGAGAGCAGTACTCCAGTCGTGGTAGGACCAGTGACTTCCACAGTGTTAGCATACACCTCTCATTTCTTGTGTGGAAGGTTCTCAGGATCCAGCCTGCTATTTGTTTTGCTGTTGTTGTGGCTTTGGTAATATGCTGGGAAAAAGTGGCGTCACTGCTCATATTTACTCCCAAGTCCTTCACTGTGTCCTTGGCGGTAATTTCTTGCTGTCCACTTTTGTAGTTGGTGTCGTTTTGTAGTGCTCTCTTGTTCCCGTACCTTAGAAGCTCGAACTTGTCTCCGTTTAGGGCCATGTTGTTTTCTTCTGCCCACTTCAGGATTTTGTCCAAGTCTTGTTGTAGTAGCTGAGCATCATGTTGTGAGGTGATTTTCTTCATGAGTCTGGTGTCGTCTGCAAACGATGTGGCTGTTGAGTGTTCCAGGTCCCTGTCGATGTCTCCTATCATGATGAGGAATAGGAGAGGTCCCAGTACTGATCCTTGTGGTACTCCGCTGATGACCCCACCTGCTTCTGATAGGCTTCCTTGAACCGTGACTCTTTGTTTTCTGTTGGTGATGAAGCTGTGGAGCCATCTTCCAAGGTCTCCCC
The DNA here is from genome assembly GCA_032716605.1 of Paralithodes platypus. Lineage (NCBI taxonomy): Eukaryota > Metazoa > Arthropoda > Malacostraca > Decapoda > Lithodidae > Paralithodes > Paralithodes platypus. The sequence continues at coordinate 22,180,899 of CM064511.1, read as the reverse complement.
CTATTCCCAGTGATTTGAGTTTATGTAGAAGGATCCCATGGTCCACCTTGTCAAAAGCTTTGGCGAAATCTAGATATATGACGTCTACATTTTCTCCGTCTTGAATATCCTGTAGGATTTTGTCGTAGTGTGATAGTAGTTGTGAGAGGCAGGAGCGGCCTTGTCTAAAGCCATGTTGCCCCTCGTTGAATGCCTCGTTATCTTCCAGGAAGCTGACCATCTTAGCTCGTATTGTTCTTTCTATGATTTTAATAAGATGTGACGTCAGCACCACTGGTCTGTAATTTTTGGCTATGCCTTTACTACCCCCTTTGTGTATTGGTGTGACATTACCTTCTTTTAGGGATTGTGGTACATATCCAGTTTGGAGGGACTTGCTCCACAGCAGTTTTAGAGGCAAGGCTAGCTGATGTTTGCAGTTTTTTAGCAGTTGGGCATGAAAGCCGTCTGGTCCTGCCGCAGAGTTTGGTCCAATCTTGTCGATGGCTGCTATTATGTCCTCTGTTGATACTGTTACCGAGGAGAGTTGATGTGGTGTCCCTGGAGCGTTGCCAAAGAAAGTCGTTGCATTCTCGATTTTCTTGTCTTCATTTGGCGGGCTGAAGACACTTTCGTACTGCTGTTTGAGTATCTTGGCCATTTCGGTTGGGTCACTCTCAAGTTCGCCCGTAGGTTTTGCAAGTGGTCCTATTGTTGAGGTGTTCCCGAGTCTCCTTTTTGCGTATGCATAGAAGAATTTGCTATTTACTCGTATGTTTGCAACTGCTTGGAGTTCTTCGCGTGTTCTTTGCTCTTGGTGTGACTGGATGAGTTTACGTTCAACTTCATCGAGCTCTTCTTGTAGTTTGGTGATATTGTGCGCATAGCTGGTCTTCCTTTGCTTGGCTCTCAAGTACGTCCTTTTCTTCATTAGTATTTTTCTATCTCTGGGAATCTGCTTGATCTGCTTCCTGCTTGATTTGGGTGGTATGGTGTTTTTACAGGTCTCCAGGCATTGTTTCTGGAGGATACTGAGAGTTTCGTCGACGTTTTTATCTTCGAATAGTGCCCTCCAATCAGTTCCTGCCAGTTCTGCTCTCAGTCTGTCCCAGTCTATATCTTTGCTGTAGAAGTTGAGATCTTTCAGAGAGGTGCAGGGTATTTGGCTTGATTCCTGTTGACATCTTCTTGGTGGTGTGGCGGCTGGTGGGGGGGTTCTAACTTTGATGAGGCTGTGGTCGGACATTATAGTTTTTACAGTTTCGTACGAGTGTACCAGGTCGAAGTTGTTGCCAAATAGTAAGTCCAGTGTGTTGTTGCCTCTTGTAGGTTCCTCGATGTATTGCTTCATGTATGCAGTGTCCATGATAGTCATTAGCTCCTTGGCTTGCTGTTTTTCATCCCTGGTTCCTCCATCTATTTTCATGGTTGCCCAATTGATGATGGGCAGGTTGAAATCTCCTGTGATGATGACATCTGTAGCGGGAGTTGGAAGATTTTGTAGGAGTGATTGTATCTTCTCTGTGACCTCCTTGAAAATTTCCCCTGTGGTGTTTGGAGGTCGGTACAAAATTATGATGAGCATGTCGGTTTGTCTTATGTGTACTGCTAGTAGCTCTGTTGTGCCATTTGAGAATGCAACTAAAGTTTCGGTATTTGCAGCCATATCCTCCCTTAGGTAGAGTGCTACTCCTCCGTGGCTTCTGTCCTCTCTGTCGGCTCTGAATAGAGTGAAATTATGGATATTGATCTCTGCATCCAAAATGTTTTCGTTCAGGTGTGTTTCTGTGAGGGCTAGAAAAATGGAGTTGTCTTCCTCTGCAATTTCTTCCAACATAGGGACTTCACATTGATTGTTTCGTGAGTAAAGTCCTCTGATGTTGCCCACAAAAAAACTAGTTAGTGGTAGTTGCACCTTCCTCTGTGGTTTATGTCTGGCCCCTCGGTTTGGGCTAGGAATCTCTCCATTATCACTTGAGACCGTTTTTCCACTTCCAGAAGACGTCCCATTACTACCTCTAAAAAAGCACCTTGGTCGGGCATAGCCGTGTGTACCGCTGCTGGTCTGACCTTGTGAGTTTGCTGGATGGTTGGCCAGCTTCTGAGGGCATTGCGTTGGCTTTCTAATTGTTCCTCATGAGTTGGTGTGTAGGCAAATTCCCTTTGAATGTGTCCTGTAGTGTGTTCCCTTGGTTTGTTGACGTTGTTTCTGGGCGTCAGTATTTTGGTTCCCTTGATGTGTGGAAGATTGCAGTCTCTCATAGTACATGCCCTTTTGTTGAGTGAGATTCTGCATACATATGGGTGGTAGTCGATGCACTTCCATCCACGCTTGCAACCGATTCTTTTATCCCGCCCGTGCTTCATGAATTTTGCACATATTTTTGGGTGGTCTTGTTTGCATCCCATGCCCACTACTCCATATCGGCATTCATTTCTTAGGTAGAAATTGCATACTTCCATGCTTTTCCTCCTAATATCGGTGCCCCTGTTTTCAGCTCTGGGCCTAGGTCTCCATGAATTTGTATTTACAGCACTAACCTCACCTGTTCTTCTGTATGTAGGAGCATTATGGCTGCATCCGTTGCATGTGGGGTGTGTGCTCGTTGGGGTCCCCGACCTCACCTGTCTTGCTGCATTTTGAGGAGGCTCTGCCGTGTCTGCTAGTGTTGCGGGGGGGAGGCTATGGGCATCTGGCATTGTGATGCTAATATTTCCTGGTGTGTTCCCCAGACCTAGATCTAGGCCTATAGCCACGTTTGTTGTGGTACTGGTATGGGGGTTGTCACCGTCACTCTTGCCTACGGCTACTTCTGGGCTTTTGGGTAGGCCTTGGCCTAGGTCAGTGTCCCCAGTTAATTCCTTGGTTGTTGGTGTATTGTCAGCTGGCGTGTTGGCGACAGCTTTGTTGCTCTGGAGCTGAACAGTGATTTTTCTTACCTTACTTATCGCTCCAGAGTTGGTTATTCGTTCCTTGTGTTGGAGAACGGCTGCTTCTGCCTCGGCCACCCACTCACCTTTTGTGTCAAACTTTGTTAGGCAGCATGTTTTGCCCATGAATTTCCTTGGCGTTTTTGCATAGTTGAGAATTTGATAGGCAGCCAATCCCGGCAGTAGTCGCATTGGATTGCATTTTTTTCACCTGCGAACTTGATTCCGCAGTCGGGGCACTCTGGGTCGGATTTGTTTTGATCCCCGTCCATTGTTGGCGTCATGTTCTTAGTCACTGTTTTTTTCCTCTTATTTTCACTTCAATCCTTCTGTTTCGGACTTTGTTTCTTGTATGTGTGCACTCACTAAGTGTTTATGTAGGTTATTCTATCATATCCCCTCTAACTCTGCGTCTCTCTAATGAATGTAAGCCTAATTTCTTCAACCTTTCTTTATACGGAAGATTTCTAATATTATGGATCATTTTTGTCATTCTACGTTGTACTCTCTCCAATGAATCTATGTCCATTCTGTAATAAGGACACCAAAATTGAACAGCATAATCCATATGGGGTCTCACTAATGACAAGTAAAGTTTTAAGATAACATCAGCAGTTCTGTTACTCACACTCCTTGAGATGAACCCGAGAATCCTGTTTGCCTTGTTTCAAACGCTTATACACTGTTGTCTAGGCTTCAAATCAATGCTAACAAACACACCTAGATCTTTCTCACAATTTGAGTTTTCTAATTCCACATTAGCTAGTTTATATTTAACATTTGTATGCATCTTCCCTATCTTTAATACCTTGCATTTGTCAATGTTAAACTTCATCTGCCAATTTACTGACCATTCGTGTAAGGTATCTAGATCCCTTTGGAGGCACTCTATATCTCTATCTGAATCAATTGTTCTCCCATTTTGGTATCGTCTGCAAATTTACTTATCCTACTAGTTATACCTAAATCAAGGTCATTTATGTATATAACAAACAACAGAGGACCTAATACAGATCCCTGGGGACACCACTTTTGACTGCTCCCCATTCTGACTTCGTACCATTTATGCTGACTCTCTGCTTCCTACCAATTAGCCATGACCTAATCCATCCCAACAACGCCCCACCTATTCCATGCGCCTCAACCTTTCTCATCAATCTCTCATGGGGGACTCTGTCGAAAGCTTTCCTGAAATCTAAATATTATATCATATGACTTGTCATTATCTACTGCTTCATATACCTCTGAGAAAAAACTAAGCAAATTAGTAAGGCAAGAACGTCCCTGAGTGAATCCATGCTGAGAAGAATTTATTAAATTAAATGTATCTAAGTGGTTTCTAATTTTACTAGCAATAATTGACTCTAGTAGCTTTCCTATGATTGATGTAAGACTAATGGGACGGTAATTGGATGCTATTGATTTGTCACCTTTTTTGAAGATCGGAACTACGTTTGCAAGCTTCCAAGCTTCTGGAACTATACCCGTCTCCAATGACTTGTTAAATAAAAATGTTAATGGGTAACTTAACTCATCCCTACATTCTTTTAATACTCTAGCATATACCTCATCAGGACCAGGCGATTTATGAGGTTTCAGTCTGTCAATTTCCTTAAGCACATCATTTCTACTTATAGTAACCGTACTTAACCTATTTTCTATACTATCGCTATATACCTTACGGACTTCTGGAAACTGCCAAATTTTCATTAGTGAAAACGGAAAGAAATTGACTATTTAATGTACTGCACATTTCTAAATCATTTTTTGCCATTTCTCCTATCGAAGTTTTAAGGGGACCAATTACATCTCTAACCTTGGATTTATATAGTTGGTAAAAAGCTTTAGGATTATTTTTTGAGTCATTGGCAACCTTAATTTCATAATTTCTTTTTTCTTTCCTAATATCCTTTTTTACCTGTCTTGATAGATTCTGATAGTAAGCAAGTAGGTGAATTTCGCCTTTTCTAATTTTTCTATATATTCCTCTCTTTTGTCCTAGAAGATCTAATAGTCTATTATTCATCCATTTGGGTTGGTTCTGTGTTGATCTAAATTTTCTTTTGGGGATGCATTTATTTTGTGCATTGAATACCGACTTGATAAAATTATCGTATGTATCTACCAAGGTTGACGTCTCTTCCTGACTTAAGATGACAGGTGCCTGAGAAGGGGTACACTCATTTGGACACCTGGATCGACTTATTTTTTTTACCATAGGGTCCGCTAATAGGGCTCTTCTTAACCCACCATAATTGGCTTTTCTAAAGTCAGGTATTAATGTTGTATTCTCTCTGGTATTACCTTTCCATTGTATATTAAAATACACAGAATTGTGGTCACTATTTCCTAGGTGGTCCCCTATCTCTACATTATTTACCATATGTTCATTGTTACTGAAAACTAAATCGAGAATATTATTACCTCTAGTCGGCGTATCTATGAATTGAAATAAAAAACTATATTGTACTACCTCTATAAACTCCTCAGAATCAGAGTCTCCTATTTGATACTGCCAATCTATATTCGGAAAATTAAAATCCCCCATAATGCACACATTGCTAAACCTTGATGCCATTTTAATTTCCTCCCATAATGACGTTCCGTCATTTCTACTCATATTTGGCGGTCTATACATAACTCCAATAACTATGGTCTCACTACCTTCGTTAACCTCTACCCAAACACTTTCATTATCGTTATTTAGTCTAATACCTGATTTAATACAGCTTTTTAATGTACTCCTGACAAACACTGCTATACCGCCACCCCTCTTACTTGTTCGGTCATATTTAACCCTCCAGCCCCGGCTATGTATTATATATATATTCCCCGAAACCCGGGTGTTTTGGCCGAAAAATGTCTAGGCTAGGCTACCGTTTATTCGTTAATCAGACTGCTTCCCGCATTCCCGCGCATCCCCAAGCGTAGCTGTGTTATTTACCTGTAGAATGGCATTAAGTAGAGCTCTCTAAGTCAACTGGTTGAGCTGTTATGATGATTTCATTGGAGATAACTTTATGGCCAAAACAGACACTTTACACCACTTTTCGATACTTAACAACAACATACAGGCACACACGAACAAGCGACGCTCTCCTTCTTGTGGCCGGAGATGCGGGGCGTCGGTCCAGCCGGCTGTTGTTTACATGCGTCGGACCGACGCCTCGCACACGAAGCTCACAGGCTTTCAACCACTGGGCGTTCAAGAGGCCTTCCGGGAACCTGTTATATGCTTTTTTATGGGCATTCAAGAGCCCTTCCGTGGTGAGAGGGTTAAACAAACTATATCCTGGTATATCAAATTCTGCTAAAAAAAAAAATGCCTGGTTTCTGTATTAATCCACGTTTCAGTTAGCGCTATTATGTCTATATTTTCTTTGCTAACAAGGGCTCTAAGTTCGTTCATTTTGTTACATAGACTCCTACAGTTTGTGTAATATACTCTCAATTTACTTCTTTTCTTTATACCTAATTTACCTTTGTTTTTAGCGACATTTCCATCTTCCGTTGCACCATCACTACTATCATTTGCATTATAGTCATCATTTTTAGCATGAGACTGAATATCCTTATCGCTTTCGCCTGACGCTAAAATTGTTCCATTTAACCTCTCATTTACACTCTCAATATTTCTGTTCAAAACCCCACAACCACCCTATCTAAAGAACTAGCTAATGTAGAAACCCCTAACCGTGAAAGATGAACCCCATCCCTTGCGTACATCCCATCTCTCCCATAGAAACTATCCCAGTTATCAATGAATGGTATTGCTTTTTCTTTGCAATATTTCTCCAAACGGCAATTGACACCAATCGCCCTGGATGTCCATCCTTGGGAACTCCTCTTCTGGGTAGGATACAATGTACTACAGGGATCCCTCCCTTCATCCTAACTTTATCTAACACATCCCGATACTGCTGCAGCAGTTCCTCACTTCTACCCTTACCAACATCGTTACTCCCGGCACTGAGACAGATAATGGGGTTATCTCCACTATCTTCCAAGATGTGGTCCATCTTCTCTAAAACCCTCCCAACTCCATGGCCAGGCAGACACACAACCTTCCTAAGTTTAGTGCGGGTAGCCCTAACTAAATGTCTTACCATGGAGTCGCCCACAATCGACACAGACTTACCTTCTCGGGACACAGACTTACCTTTCCCTCGGGAGGATCCAGCAGCTGCAGTTGGAGAACCCCCGGTGGTGGCAGAAGCTCCCTTGGTGGTGGTGGTGGTGGTGGTGGTGGTGGTGGTAGGTAGCACAGCGTCAGAGGTTGGAGCTGAGTCGGCGGCAGGCACTTCGGTTATCCCTCCCTTATCCTGACTATCTTTTCCCTCACATTCGTCTCGCTAACCTAACCTAGTATTATGGGGTTAACATTAGCCTAGCCTAGCCTAACCTAGTATTATGGGTGGGGGCTGCCGCCCCACACCCCCGCTAAATCCATGAAATCAGAGCAAAGTTTTGTCATTAACCTAACCTAACCTAGTATTATGGGGTTAACATTAGCCTAGCCTAGCCTAGCCTAGTATTATGGGTTTTGCCCTTTTTGGACTCTGAAAATTGGCCAAAACTTGGCTCGGATTTCAACATTTTGGGTTTTTTTCAATTGTATTTATTACATTTTTAGAGTTAGGCTATTCCCACTGTCCACAATACCCCTATTTTTATCCCACCCGAAACCCTGCATTCCCAAACTCTCCCCTAGATTGTTGAGGTATCAGAATTACAATTAATAATACAAATGCTAATAAATAGGGCTTTCCTCACTTTCTAAATAGAAAATACACACTTACAAAGCATTAACATACGTGAGTGTGTGGGGGGGGGGGGGGCCTGAGGATATGTCCCTATATAATGGTCGAAATTGGCCTTTTTGACATGGAAAAGACCCTGTAATGCAAGCCCTAAGGGTCTACTTACGGTTATATATTAAAGAAAAATAGCCATACTCGAGAAATACTGCCAAACATACCCCTAAATGTGAGGAAAACTAACCTGTTTCAAACTGACGTCACACTTCACAGGCGAAGTGCATTGTGGGTACAAGTTAAAATGTATTGTTACAAATCGATATCCCAAAAACTAAATGTAGAAAAATTAGAAAGTAATAAATACAGACAGTATGTAAAACACTGGAAGAGACAATTGTAAAAGATAATAATAATTTGTTGGGAAAATAAATCACTAGGTGAAGCTCGACTCTCATTGGCTAATGAACATCCGGGAACTTCTGGAAGGAGCCGAGCATGTAAACAAAGTGTTGTGGACTGGACTGGACAAAACTAGGACTTAACTCTGAAAATTGTATAGGGGGGTGACAATGAAATTGACAAAATAAGAAAAGTATCCCTTATCCGCGCATCTGTAGGGTCCCTTGAGTAAGGTAAGATCAACAACAAATAATTACCTAAGACAGGAATCCCGTAATCGAGGAGTAGTAGTGGTGCAGTTAACCCAAACTAAGGTAAATCTACAGTTATGCTACCCCTTCCCCACTACCACCTCCCCCCTTCAAAACACGGCTTTTAGCGTGTTTTTGGATGGTTCAGCAGACGCGGAAACTGGAAAAAAACGTACAGTCAGGACCCCCAATACACGATTCCACAATTCGCGAAAACCCTAATACACGAGTTACCCCTCGAAAATAACATTAATTAATTAAGCATTAATTACGCGAGGTGGTACCACAATACACGAATCGAGAGCTAAGAAGGGGCCAAATCCGCTATTCCCGCTCGATACGCGAGCACGTCTACGTTTCGCGAGGCCCAGGAGTAGCTCTGAAAAAAGAAGAAGACGGGCATACGCCTGCCTTCCCTCCCGCTTACCCTCCCTCCCTCCCTCCCACAGTCCCGCTCAAGCGCTCATAGCCGTGCGGAGTGACCAAACGTTTGTAGTGCCTGCCACTTTTTTCGCCATGCCACGCCAATATAAGAAGATAACACACAAAATGAAGGTGGAATTGTTGTTTCGCAAGAAAAGAGGAGAAGGAAACTGTGCAATAGGCTTGTCAGAGTAAACTGTTCGTACGATTTGGTTAGGGAGGGAGAAGTTGGAGAAAATCGTGAAGTCCTACGGTCCTAGTCCTAGCCTATCTACTACTAATTTTAAGGTAAGGTTTCATATTTTTATTCATTGTTCTTCTTATATATAAGATATAGACTGTACTGTAGAGCCAAAAATGTGGAAAATAGGGCCAAAAATTTCGAAAATAGGCCATAATTGAGAGATGTCACCCAATCTAATTATTCCCATTTAAAGTTAGTTCCACAATACCCGAATTCACAATACGCGATGCCTCCTGTCACCCCTATTCTCGCGAATTGGGGGTCCTGACTGTATTTTGATAAAAAAATTATCACCAACCAGATACGAGTTTTCAGGTAATTTGTTGTTGTTTTTTTATTTTTTATTTGATATACAGTGTTGTTTAATACCGAGGACTGTCGCATTTTAGTATTTTTATTATTAGCCTAACCTAACTTAACTAACCTAACCTAACCGAAAACTAACCTGTCTCGCGACCGGTCTAAACCCAGCTCACGTTCCCTGTGTATGGGTGCGCGACGGTCTAAACCCAGCTCACGCTTCCTGTTTATGGGTTCGCGAAGGTTTGTAATACTTCAATGTATCTATTACAAGTCAAATATACATTTCCGCGCATCATCAATGCATACTAAGTCTACTACTAATAATATTAACGCATTAGTACCAACAGAATAGCGACAAAATAGGGGTAGTATAACTGTAGATTTATCCAAACTAATTTTGGAGAGGTAATTATAACAGTGAGAGTAATCTATTTCTTATTGCTAATCTGGCAACCTCTGCATCCTATGGTCGTGAGAGGGTTAAACACCAGTAAACATACATAGCCTAACATCCCTTGTGTAGGATGTAGTGAGCGGGCGTACCGCCATCTTTGTTTACATTACGCGTAGTGGCGTCGGACCTTTCCCATCATGTTCCCGTCTATTTTAACCTAGTATTCATGTAGTAATGACAGGGGGCAAATAGCAGAAAATATAGCGTCGAAATAGACGGGAACGTAAGTGCGACCACGGCGATCGCCCTATGTAAACAATGACGACCGTACTCTACATCCATCCCCATCCCTTTTACTTACAATATTATTCATTCCGGTAAATATTTAGTTTTACACCGGGGACGATTTTACAAGTATTTTTTAGTTTTTTTTCCTTGTTTTGGGTTTTTTTTTAGTTGTGTTTTTTTATGAATCCCATCGGAAAATGCAAAACAAGTCTTATCCATCAATCTTAAGACACGGCCCCCGATAGTGGGGAGGGCTATGAAGATCAGGGAAAGTGCGGGGTAAGAGGCGTAAATAAAGGGGTAATATTGGAAGAATCCATGAAATCCGAGCCAAGTTTTGTCATTAACCTAACCAAATAACCTAACCTAACCTAACCTAGTATTATGGGTGGGGGCTGCTGCCCCCACACCCCCGCTAAATCCATGAAATCCGAGCCAAGTTTTGTCATTAACCTAACCAATGAATGAAGGTGGTGGAGCGAGAGGGGTGGCCGTCCCGCACCAACGCAACAGAAAATGGAGATCAGGTGAGCCGTGCGAGATTTAGGGATTTTTTTATAATGAATTACCGACGGGGTGGACATATATGGCAATGAAGTACATGACCTAACTAACATATTTGTCTAAATAATATATCGATGGTTTCGACCCGGTGTAGAAATAAATGGTCAATATACAGGAGGCGCTACAATATTGGTAAAAAATTAAGCTCAATAGCATGTGATTAAGCGATTTTTCTCCAAATTGTTGATGTAGGTGTCATTCCCGGGAAACTAACATAATACATATTATATGGATATTTACGTTTTAAGGGTTTGTTTACACTTCTTCTTTTTCGTCTTCATCTGGGAGACTTCTTTTGCGTGACTGTCAGTCAACAACTGAGACATCTGGTGGCGAATGCAATGAACTATACTGGTGGCGTCGTGGCCAAAGTAATCACCCTACCTAATTCATGCCAAGAGTACTCGAGTTCACTGACACGTGATGTCTATCGACCAATCAGGTGATGCCATGATTTGGAAAACAGGTGGCCCAGGATATTAGGAGCAATCTTAATGGGTCATCGCAAAGTAACATAAAGTAAAAGATTTTTTCGCATAGGATTAAACTGGCATGCAAGGGCTAGTTGGTTATACTGATGTTTTGGACCGACAGTTAGCCCATCGATCTTTTTAGGCCTAATAGGTCCGGTAGAGCATAGGCTATACATCATTGCTATATAATATGTCATTAACCCTTAAAGAGCGGCGCGCAACATAAGTCGAGTTGAAAAAACTGGCAAAAAACGGGTGAAAAAAGGGTGGAAATCGAGTGAAAATGGGTGGGATAGTAATGATCCATACGTCCGACATCTGTGGCCTCCCGGCCCACACTAACTCCAGTTCCCCCACCGCGCGGGAGGATGACAGTGTAACCAATAGTTCGCTAAAAGTGAGCAAGGTAGCAAAATCAGCTAAACTTCCATCTTCGAGGTAACACTGTCAGTGTTCCACGAGTGCTACGTAGCTGTATGTGGCGTCATTGTGTAGCGATTTCCACCTAGTTTTCGGCGCAATACAGTTCCTTTCATACTGATGGTTGATATAGCAGTCAGAACGGCCCGGAAAGGCCCAAAACGGCCACAGAGCACCCGCTAGACAAGGGTTAAGAGCTGAAATGTATTATAAGGGAGAACTAAAATAAAATACATAGGCCTACTGTAAAACAATAAGTTATTCAGCCAGTACCCAACCAGCGGGGGTGTGGGGGCAGCAGCCCCCACCAATAATACTATGTTAGGTTAGGTAAGGTTGTTAGGTTAGGCTAATGTTAACTCCATTCTTACTAGGTTAGGTTAGGTAAGGTTGTTAGGTTAGGCTAATCATCTAATGTTAACCCCATTCTTACTAGGTTAGGTTAGGTAAGGTTGTTAGGTTAGGCTAATGTTAACCCCATTCTTACTAGGTTAGGTTAGGTAAGGTTGTTTGGTTAGGCTAATGTTAACCCCATTAAGGTTGTTCTTATGTTCTTATGTTGTTAGGTTAGGCTAATGTTAACCCCATTCTTACTAGGTTAGGTTAGGTAAGGTTGTTAGGTTAGGCTAATGTTAACTCTATTCAGTATAACTAAATAAGTTGGTCACCAATTATTTTGCAATATTTGAACACACATATGGATTTTATATGCTCTAAACATAATATGAAAATGTGTTTTAAGCCTCGGCAAAACCTAATAAAAATATATGGTACTAAAATGGAATTTTGTCGAAGCATGGTTGTCAATTCCTTCCTATAGACGGCACCGATTCGTACACACGCTATTTTCACCTGTCTCCCGAGGTCTGTCCACCAGCTTTTTAGTCCACTCCACCTGCCCATCTCTGTCGATTAGGTTAGGTTAAGTTAAGTTAATTAGATTGGATTGTGCATCCGGTCGATCAGGAATTCGCTCGAAGTTCCTCGCATTCGTATTTACAGATACGGCCGAATACCGGTAGGCTACTAAATGGACGCCGGCCCAACCGCCATGTTGTATCCCACGTAGGCCTACTAGGTAGCCTACTACGGACACATTGTAGGCGTTAGGTGTGGATTAGGCTTGTATCCAATGTACTAGGTCTATGTTACTGGATATTTATGATTTAAATAAGTGCTAAGTTTTCGATAAATCTGGTTATATGGCTTTGCAATTAGGGAAATCATGAGCCGATTTCCGACATATAGTTAGTCTTTTTCGATTCTCAAAATACGATCAAAGTTTTGCCAAAAATTGGCTCGGGTTTTCCAAAATGATGCGTTTTGGGGTTTGCAATTTAGGGAAACATGAGCCAAAATTCTAAATTAGGTTACTGTAATTTGTTTACTCTTAAAATTCGCAAAATCGGAGCCAAGTTTTGCCAAAACTTGGCTCGGGTTTTCCAAAATTCGGGTTTTATGCCTTTGCAATTTCGGGAAACCTGAGCCAAATTTCTAAATGAGGTTACTGTCATTTTGTTGTCTACAAACTCAAAATCCGAGCCAGCTTTGGCCAAAACTTGGCTCGGGTTTTCGAAATATTGGGTTTTAGGCCTTAGAAATACCTTAAAACCCGAGCCAAGTTTTGCTAAAATACGTTTTAATCGCCGTTTTACGCATTTAACCCCTCATTTTCCCTGTACTTCATAGCCCTCCCCACTATCGGGCGGCGTGTCTTAAGATCGTTGTATAATGGGGAAAACGGTTTCGCCGAGGGTTGTAATTATTTCCAAACTCTATATATTGATGAAAACTAACAGGGAAAAATAAAAAAATCCATGGGAAAATTGGTGACCATCTTATTTAGTTTTTCCCTCTATTCTTACTAGGTTAGGTTAGGTAAGGTTGTTAGGTAATGCTAATGTTAACCTTATGAAAACCCAAACAAAGATTTTATTAGGGATACTGTGTAATTTTAACATGAACATTAGTAAAATCCGAGCCAACTTTCGTCAAAACTTGGCTCGAGTTTTCAAAAAGTCGGGTTTTATGGGTCTGGAAATTGACAAAACCCGAGCCAATAATTTACCAAGGTTACTGTGTTTTTTTCATTTTTACATTTGTTAAATCCGAGTCAAGTTTCGTCAAAACTTGGCTCGGGTTTTCAAAAAGTCGGGTTTTATGGGTCTGGAAATTGACAAAACCCGAGCCAATATTTTACCAAGGTTACTGTGCTTTTTTCATTTGTTAAATCCGAGCCAAGTTTCGTCAAAACTTGGCTCGGGTTTTCAAAAAATCAGGTTTTATGGGTCTGGAAATTGAACAAACCCGAGCCAAATTTGGGTTACAAATGTGTATTATCGTGTTCTATACGCTTTTTACCCCTCAATTTCCCTGATCTTCATAGCCCTCCCCACTATCGGGGGGGCGTGTCTTTAGATTGATGGATAATGGGTAAATGCTTAATTCCCATTCAATTTCATCACTAGATAAGACTAAAACACCAAAAACAAAATCAAAATACAAAAAAAAATACCTGAAAAACACGTGGTTGCGTCTCCTGTATATTAACCAAATAAATAAATTCCTTCATTCCTTTTAATAAATTTTGAGCATGTAGGCTAGGCCTATTGTGCGTATATTTACCTTCACATCTCAAAATTTCTCCGGCGGCCGGGGAGCTATGCCCCCCGGCCCCCGGTTATGTAGTGGGCACGGACGCCGCGCAAAGTTGATCCTTGTAAGCTTAGAAAAATGATCCAGAACTGGATATTTTCTGTTTTGGCACCCTGCGTGAGACGGTGAGTAAGCAATCACTAAAGGTAAGCAAACCTATAATACTAGGATAGGTTAGGTAAGGTTGTTGGTTAGGCTAATGTCCTTTCAAAGGGGTATAGCCTAGTAAACACTAGGATATATAGGCTAGGACCTACCCAGTCAGAGGTAGGTGATACACCCGATAACATAGGCTAACTCTTGCCAAGAAATCATAGTGCAACTCGTTCATAGGCAATGACCGATAACTGGAATAGGCTAGCCTTAGCCTATGTTGCTGGAGTAGGACCAGTGGGTAGTTAGCCTAACTCCGAGTCCGAACTGTCCGATACAGTGGTAAAGTTTGAATCTGGCTTAGGCGGTAGGCCTAGCCAAAGTGTGGAGGGGCCAGGATCAAAAGTTAAATAATTAGGCTAGCCTAGGGGCCAGGGCTCAAATAACCACCACACACAGGTGAAGCCAAGGTCAAAATTGAAAACAGTGACCAGGCTACTGAGCTGGAGACACAGGCCTTAGGCCTAGACCTCTTCCACAAGAACATCTGTGAGTAGCCTATATGTGAATCATGTATGTAGCCTAGATAGGCTATTCAATCATAGCCGAGCCGCCGATAGCCTAGTCCAGGCTACGCTAATTCGAAATGGAAAAAGGCAACTTTTCCTCTGGGCTGGACTATCCTACCCCAAGTCCATAGCAATGACAATTCCTCGGTCGATACACCCATTACTTGACAACTGATAACATTAACTTACTGAAGACACAATAGAACCGTAAACAGGCACGAATCCGTCTGGCGTTTGTCCAACCAAGTCTACTCGGAGTATGACGCCGCGGCCGCGCTGTCCGTGTACACTGTACTGAAATATTCTTCCCCGTGATATTTCACCATGGTAATTTGGTAAAACAGCCGTTATGCCTTTAGTTCAGCCTTGCCATCGGCACTTACCTAGGCAGTTTTATTTTTTCTTCTTCTTATTGTTTAAATGTGCTGTTTGCTTGGAGGGTTGCGGTGTCTCCAGATTACTGCACAGGCGTTAAGAGGGGTTAAAAGATTTTTTTTTTTTTTTTTTTTAAAGAGACAATGAACGGAGGAAGGAAAAACACAGATAAAACAAAAATGTCCATGTGCCTAAAGGCATTGTTATGCCCTGTTTTTCTACAGGATTAACTTGGGTAATGTGAGTTCTAACTGACTGGGTATATAAGGCTGCATTCACAATACAAGGTATGAGGAATAGAGAACACAAAATAAACACACGGTAACAAGACACACGATCACGTTTATTTAAGAAGGTTAATAGGGAGCATAAGAAAGTATGAATACTCGTACAAAACAAATGATAGAAATGAAACAGCTAGCATTAGTGGATCTGGATGGAGCCTAGTCTCCCACTTCCAACGTTCAGGTATACTCTTCTGATCACTGGGTTGGTTCGCAAATTTATATACTGGACGACCTCAATGTTACTTATAGATTCAATTTCACTAATTAGATTTATTACTGGCAGTTCTGGTGCACAAGTAGTAGTTCACAGACTAGAATTAAACACGCGTATGTTTTAGAGCACGGGAATTCTAGTAACCTCAGGGGGGTACTGATCTAAGTTTTATATTCTTATGGCAGAAATACGTAGAACACAAATCAGTGGGCGAACGTTAGATATCACTAGGGTTTTACTTCTATGTAATAATATCTGGATAGGGGTAATTACGGGAGTCAATGTCGCCTGTTAATTAATAAACACTGATACGCTTAGCACTTCCCAATAGAATGGTTATATATGAATTACTGGGCAAAGATATAGCCACTTCATAGAAAGATTAATAAGTGAGTCTCTAATTAGTACTGTAACACGGTAGTTCTAATAAAGTGAATCTTGGGTAGTATTTGGTTGGTCTGGTCCTGGTTATCTTGCGTCCGTGATGTTGGGGGCTAACGACTGGTTCCGCGGCCGTCCAGGTGGTCCATATGTAGGAAGTTCTCAAGACGGATCTCTTGGCGACCGTTGCTGGCTACACGCTTATATACCCACTGGTGTGTGAAGGTTATAAAGTGCACGTAGATTTCTTGTACGTGGACAGATGCTTCTATCTCAAATCTGCCACGGAGTCTGCCGGCTCTGGAATCTCAAATCTCAGGAACAACACAAGGGCAGAGCTAGAGGTCAACTTAAGGGGGCCAGCCACTGGTTGGTGTCTATCTTTCAACTGATTTTACTGGGGGCTGGGGCTGGGTTTATAGGCTCGGTTTTGGACCCTGTAGGCCAGAGGGATCTCGAGTCTTATGGAATTATAAATTTGAGCTTTCAATAGATACGGGGACTAGGTAAGGTGGTGAGTACTGTTGTGGCACATGGCTATAGGGAGCCTTCATACTGTGATATAACTGAGCCTTAGTAAGAGGTACTATTTTGGCTATATTGGAAGTGTTATGCCCGGTCCAAATTGGAACGCGAGATATTCTTTGTACAATGAGCAGCTCTCTAACTGGAGAGGTATACCTTAAACTTTAAATAAAGAGACAACACGGCAGGATAATAAGCACACAGGTAACAAGTTAACATGGGTTTTATTCAGTTTAACACCTGGTTCATGGAGGAGCAAGACATATATTTTATACATGTAACCTGGAGATCATCAACAACAATAAGAATAATTAAGACATACAATAATAAGGTTATCAAGTAAGCAATAGGAGTCGGACAATGGGTCCGGACTCAAGGTAATAATAATACTCCTAGGATACAATTATAAGGTATCCAAAATGGTGGAGGTACACCTCCTACCCAAATAGATCTCAGAGAGGATCTCAACAAAAGACAAGAGTGCAGTAATGGCAAATGCCGTCTGGATCATGCAATGATGTCCCCGGCATATAGTGACATTAACTGACTCTAAAGCAATAATGGCCAAGTGGTCATCAACAATGAAGTGGGCTCGGAAAGGCTCACAAATGATATTAATACTATAGGTGTGCTAGATCTCACCTGGCAAAGATTAATCCTTAACTCTAATTGTGTACTAGCAAGGTGCTGAAGGCTGAGGCAACAATCGTCGGGAGCTGAGATAGAGTGAAATCTATTTGAGTTATGAACCTGACAGAATGTTAATGAATTAGGCTAGAAGTTATACAAAGGAACTAGATTACGTGTAAATATGTGTTTGTGTTTGATGCTATGGGTCTTATATAGGCACGCCCCCTCTGTCGGGCTATGGGAGACCAATAACCCGGGAAGGTGCGTATATAAGGATCCCCTGATAGGTATGTATAATGTGTCCCGGCAAGTGGGCTAATTAACGTCAATTTAAGTAGGGAGAAGAAAGACCTCTTGCAAGACGTAATATTAATGAGAACCCCTGAGTCAACTCTATACCCATAAACTATACAAAAGCACTTAAAGGAGAGCTGAAGTGAAGAGGAGGGCCCGTAGATCGAGGGAGGATCCAGTAGTCCGGAGGGCGGCTGGGCGTGATGACTCCAGCTACTGGTCCAGGGTGAGTCACAAGATGATTCCTTAGACCTTGGCGCCTACCACGGGACAACCGGGTTCCTCTTAAGAACATAAGAACATAAGAAAATGGGAGTCTGCAGAAAACCGATTGGCCTAAGCAAGGCAGATCCCTGTCCCACACAACCCCAAATCAATTTATTACAAAGCCCAATTATAGGCTCAACACTCTAATACCCTGAGGATCATCTTACCAAAACGGTTAGAGATTAACGCAGGATTATGGGGGTCTGCAGAGCGCTGATTGGCCCAACCCGGCTGATCCCCCTTCACACCCAACCCTTCTCGTCCATATGCTTATCCAATTTTATCTTAAAGCTCCCTACAGTTTTAGATCCCACTATAGCACTTGGTAGTCCATTCCACCCATCTACAACTCTGTTACCAAACCAATATTTGCCTATATCTTTTCTGAAACGAAATTTATCTAATTTGAAACCATTGGTACGAGTTCTTTCGCTATCACTGAGCTTTAGTACATTTGTCATGTCCCCTTTGTTAATCCCACTAACCCACTTGAACACCTCTATCATATCCCCTCTAACTCTGCGTCTCTCTAACGAATGTAAACCTAATTTCTTCAACCTTTCTTCATACGGAAGATTTCTAATATGGATCATTTTTGTCATTCTACGCTGTACTCTCCAATGAATCTATGTCCATTCTGTAATAAGGACACCAAAATTGGACAGCATAATCCATATGGGGTCTCACTAATGACAAGTAAAGTTTTAAGATAACATCAGCAGTTCTGTTACTCACACTCCTAGAGATGAACCCGAGAATCCTGTTTGCCTTATTACGAACGCCTATACACTGTTTTCTAGGCTTCAAATCATTGATAACAAACACACCTAGATCTTTCTCGCAGTCTGAATTTTCTAATTCTAAATTAGCTAGTTTATATTTAACATTTGTTTGCATCTTCCCTATCTTTAATACCTTGCATTTGTCAATGTTAAACTTTATCTGCCAATTTACTGACCATTCATGTAAGGTATCTAGATCCCTTTGGAGGCACTCTATATCGCTATCTGAATCAATTGATCTCCCCATTTTAGTATTTCTTTTTATTTTATGTAGCCTATGTACAGTAGCTTATATATATTTATATATATTTATGTTACTGTAAGGTATATATGGACCCCAGTATGGTCCCCTCTGTACTGTGTGAGTCTGAAATAAAGTATTATTATATTATTATTATTATTATCGTCTGCGAATTTACTTATCCTACTAGCTATACCTAAATCTAGGTAATTTATGTATATAAGAAACAACAGGGGACCTAATACCGATCCCTGGGGGACACCACTTTTGACTGCTCCCCACTCTGACTTGGTACCATTTATGCTGACTCTGTTTCCTACCAATTAGCCATGACCTAATCCATCCCAACAACGCCCCACCTATTCCATGTGCCTCAACTTTTCTCATCAATCTCTCATGAGGGACTCTGTCGAAAGCTTTACTGAAATCTAAATATATAAAATCATATGACTTGTCATTATCTACTGCTTCATATACCTCTGAGAAAAAACTAAGCAAATTAGTAAGGCAAGAACGTCCCTGAGTGAATCCATGCTGAGAAGAATTGATTAAGTTAAATGTTTCTAAGTGGTTTCTCATTTTCCTAGCAATAATTGACTCTAGTAGCTTTCCTATGATTGAAGTGAGACTAATGGGACGGTAATTGGATGCTATTGATTTATCACCTTTTTTGAAAATCGGAACTACATTTGCAAGCTTCCAAGCTTCTGGAACTATACCTGTTTCTAATGAATTGTTAAAAAGAAATGTTAATGGGTAACTTAACTCATCTCTGCATTCTTTTAATACTCTGGCATATACCTCATCGGGACCAGGCGATTTCTGAGGTTTCAGTCTGTCAATTTCCTTAAGCACATTATTTCTACTTATAGTAACCGTACTTAACCTATTTTCTATACTATCGCTATATACCTTATGGACTTCTGGAATCTGTGCCAAATTTTCATTAGTGAAAACGGATAGAAACTGACTATTTAATGTACTGCACATTTCTAAATCATTTTCTGTCATTTCTCCTATCGAAGTTTTAAGGGGGCCTATTCTATCTCTAACTTTAGATTATATAGCTGGTAAAAAGCCTTAGGGTTATTTTTTGAGTCATTGGCTATCCTGATTTCATAATTTCTTTTGTCTGTCCTTATACCTTTTTTAACCTCTCTTGATAGATTCTGATAGTAAGCAAGTAAGTGAAATTCGCCTTTCTTAATTTTTCGATATATTCCTCTCTTTTTTCCTAGAAGGTCTAATAGTCTATTATTCATCCATTTGGGTTGGTTCTGTGTTGATCTAAATTTTCTTTTGGGGATATTTGTACTGTATTTTTCGCATTGTGGAGTGAAGAAATAAAATGATTATATGTAGCTATCAAATTATCCTGAGTTAAGACAGGTATCTGAGAGAGAGTATGTTCATTAGCACACCTGGGTCCACTTAATAGTTTAACCATAGGATCGACTCTTAAGGCTCTTCTTAATCCACCATAATTGGCTTTTCTGAAATCTGGGATAAGTGTCGTATTCTCTTTAGCCTTTCCTGTCCATTGTATGTTAAAATAAATTGATTATGATCACTATTTCCTAGTTGGTCTCCTATCTCTACATTATTTATCATTTGTTCATTATTACTGAGAACTAAATCGAGGATATTATTACCTCTAGTAGGCGAGTCTATGAATTGAAATAAAAAACTATCCTGTACCGCCTCAATAAACTCTTTTGAATCTGAGTCGCCGATTTGATGCTGCCAATCAATATTCGGAAAATTAAAATCCCCATAATACACACATTGCTAAACCTTGATGCTATTTTCACTTCCTCCCATAAAGCTGTACCTTCGTTTCTACTCATATTTGGTGGTCTATAAATAACTCCAATAATTATGGTCTCACTACCTTCGCTAACCTCAACCCAAACACTTTCAATTTCAGTATTTAGTCTAATACCTGATTTAATACAGCTTTTTAAAGAACTCCTGACAAACACTGCTATTCCGCCGCCCCTCCTACTTGTTCGGTCGCGTTTAAACAAACTATATCCTGGTATATGGAATTCTGCTAAAAAATGTCTTTATTCTGTATTAATCCATGTTTCAGTCAGTGCTATAATGTCTATATTTTCGTTGCTAACAAGTGCTCTAAGTTCATCCATTTTGTTACATAAACTCCTACAGTTTGTATAATATAATCGCAATGAATTTATTTTACTGGTATCGGATTTACCTTTATTTCTAACTGAATTCCATCTTCTGTTACACCTTCAATATTTCTACTAGCAGTAGAATTAAAATCCTGTGACTGATATTTTCTATTCCTATCTGATGTACCAGTACGGCAATTTACCCTATCTAGACAATTATTCTTACTCATATTCTCAGGCTTTATTTTCAGCGAAACCCCGCGACAATCCTATCTATTGACCTAGCTAAATTTGCCACCCCTAGCCGAGAAAGATGAACCCCGTCCTGTGCGTACAACTGATTTTTACCATAGAAACGGGTCCAGTTATCAAGGAATGGTATTGCATTTGCATTACAGTATTTTTCCAGCCGACAATTGATACCAATTGCCCTAGATGACCATTCCTTGCTGACCCCTCTCCGTGGCAAGATACTGTGTACTACAGGTATGCCTCCCTTCCTCCTAACTTTATCTAACACCTCCCTGTACTGCCGAAGCAGTACTTCCGTCCTACCTTTACCAACATCATTGCTCTTCCTCTTGCACTCCCACAGTGCAGTGATTCCCAAAGGATATGCTGGAGTTCTGCTACAAGGTTTGGGGGGTTAGGGTGACTAGCATAATGATCTACCTAGAGTTGCAAGCAGTCTAGATAGTGACATTATAGGTAGTCTAAGGGGGATCAGGGTAAGTGTCTTCCTTCCTTGCTAGTTCGTGGAACTATCAGAACCATGTAGTAAAAAGAGAATCCAGAAAGGGGAGCCCAAAGTGGGTTGCCCAGAATTAGTCCTCTTCCTGATGGGGGGAACCTGATCTGGTAGATCTAAAGTTACTACACTATCCTCATAATCCCTTGAACAAAAACAAGGTAGGAATCCTTTGGTACTTGGTTTGTGCACCGCATCGAAGGCCAGAAAGGGGGAGCCCAAAGTGGGTTGCCCAAGCTAGTCCAAGCTAGTCCAAGCCATGGTGCATTTAGTAGGCTTCAGCTTTAATCCGGCTTGTCGGATCCTCTGGAAAACTTGGCGGAGGCGTTGGAGGTGTTCTGCCCAGGTACTGGGCAGAATACTATGATGTCGTCCAAGTACGCCAGACATGTTTCCCAAGTTAATCCCTGAAGTACGGATTCCATCAGTCGGGAGAAGGTGGCGGGACCGTTACATAATCCGAATGGCAGCACTGACAACTCGTAAAGCTTCCCTTGGCTGGTGGAGAAAGCTGTTTTGTTTTGGTCGGTGGGGGCGACCGGGACCTGCCAGTATCCGGATTGCAGGTCCAGTGTGGAGAACCATCTGGCCCCTAAGAGGGAGTCTAGGGAGTCGTCGATGCGTGGTAGGGGGGTGGTATCTTTGATGGTGACATCGTTAAGTTGTCGGTAGTCGATGCAGAATCGAGATGACCCATCCTTCTTCTTGACCAGTACCACTGGAGAGGACCAAGGGCTAGTTGAGGGGTTGACGATGCCAGCTTCTAACATCTCTGCAACTTGCTTCTGTTCTTCTTGGCGCTGAAGGGGGTTCTTTCTTCGTATAGCCTGTCTGACTGGGGGTCCAACAGTGTGAATGTGGTGTTCTAGGACATGGGTGTGGCCTACATCTTGGGATTTGGTGGCAAAGATGTCCTGGTATTCGGCCATTAACTGGCACAGATCGTCCTTTTGTTGAGGGGTGAGGTGAGTAGGAATGTCTGGGAGTGATGGAGTTGATGCAGGAATGGAGGTGGTGGTGTCGGTTGAAGGCTGGTCATCATAAGTCTCTAGTTCTCCGATGGTGAGACCCCTGGGTTGGAGATGTTGGCTATTCTTACTGCATTTTGTTTTAAAATGGCAGGAGCAGTGAGACAATCCCTGTCAAAAGGGCTCTGAAGAGAGGGAGTGTGAATGAGTTCTCCGTTGAGGGCTGGATGGATGGGTACCCAATGTTCATGATGTGGCAGCAAGGTGATGGGTTGAATGGTGATGGCCGATGCAACACGGATGGCTTTCAAGGTTTGAGGAGGGTCATGGAGCGGTGTGGCAATCTTCGGAGTGGTGAGTCCTGGGGGTTTGGTGGAAAATAACAATCTTCTTTCAACACACTGGATAGTAGTGCAAAGGGCCGTGAGAAGGTCGAATCCCAGGTATCCGTCGTAGGTGGTTTCTTGGGAGGGTAATACCATGAAAGCGTGGTGATGGCCGTGGTTAGGTTGAGGGGTGGCCACATACAGTGGGGCAAGGTTGTCGTTGGCATCAATGAGGGTGGTGGACGAGTGTTGAATCGGTCTAAAAGTGTTGTGATGTCTCTGGTGGTAAGAGGAAAAAATACAGGATCTTGAAGCTCCGGTGTCGACAAGGAGTCGAGAGTTGTAAACTCCCTGGATGGTCAGGTGGGTGTAAATGGGAGGCTTTATCATATCATAGCTGCCCCTATCTCGAGCCCCCGCCAGTTTGCAAGTTGGTGGGCGGGGGCGGTCTAAAAACCCGGTTTGATGACTTCCGGCTCGACTGTACTGTGGTCGTCCGGGTCACCAACCTCTGCAGCTGTCTCGTCGTAATCCTCAGCTCCTGCGGTGCCGTCTTCTAGGATGGTGGCAACTCTTCTGGAGGGCTTCAGCCAGGGAATCTGTCCCCAGAACAGTGGAATCCTTGAGCGTTTGGCCAGCAACTCAGCAAAAGACCTCTTTAACCCATTAACCCGGGAACTGCAGGGAGACTCTTAAGAGTTCCCCCGGCGGACTGCGGGGAGACTCTTAAGAGTGAGTGAAAAAAAAAATAAACTTTTGACATCGATTTTTTTTTTTTTTTTTTTTTATTTATTTTTTTTTTGCCCCTGGGCCATGCAAAATCTCAGTCCTCTACCTCCCCTCCTTCACTTCCTCTCCTTCAGTTATCACCTATTTTCCCTGTTATTCCCTTATTCTGAGGTATATTTTCGTGCTAACATTAGCGAGTTGCAAGCAGGGTGTTGTCATCACTGATGGCAAGCGAGTGCAAGAGAGAGAGAGAGAGTATCGATCGAATGTGTCTCAGTGGCCTTGGGGGAAATTGGCGGGAAAGCAGCTTGCCTCACCCATACATTATACAACTCGCGGGCTATATCTCCGATTTTGACCATCCAAACGCTGTTTTCACTCGTTTCAGGTTAATACCTTTATAATGAACCCATAATAGGTGCATATGGATAAGTATTAATGCTATTAATGGTACAATGAATATTTTAGTGACGGAAACACCTCAAATACATGCGCACAGGGAGAGGTGTCTAATTACCCCCATGCGTACTTCATAGGTTAATAGGACACTGGGACCCGCAGGGCTTCCAGTCTCCAGGCTTGACTCTGGCCCATTCTTCCGGCTTGTCCTGGTTGCGGCTAGGGTAGTAGGTTGGTCCGGAATGAGCTCCTTGTGGCTTAGTGGGAGCTCGTTGGATACCCGCGATCTTTCCTTGCTCCTGGGACTTTTGCAGGGCCAGAATACGGCGTATGATAGGGAGGTCTGTATCATATACGGCCGGTTCTGTGATGGCAAAGTGGTCCCGGACTGCACGCGGAAGGATCCTCATCAGGGTCCAGCGGACGTTCTCCTTCCTCTCTGCAGCTGTAGCCATTGTGAATGCGGTGGAAGCCAGCCTGGTAAGCTTGCTGATGGTGGCGTCGAGGTCCCCGTCGTAGGTGATGGCGTGAAATTGCTGGTCGGCTATCACAGTACCTAAGACGGGGTTAATGGCAGTTTTAGTGTATGTTTCAAACTGTTCCCAGGTCATTCCGGGGTTCTCTTTTACATAACTGGAAACTAGGGCCATAGACCGCGCTAGCTTCATGACTACAGTATGTATTTTAGGGGCAACTTCATCTTTAAATATGATGTCAAGGACTGGCTTGACAACCTCTAAATAGGTGGCAATGTCAGTTTCCTCTGGTCTGAAAGGAATAATATCCAGTGCTTTCCCTGCCATCCTGACTACTTATCCCTGTCGTGATACTCTCAAAATATTTAAAGCAGGAAAAACCTGAGAGGCTACCTTCGAGAAAGAGACACCGCTGCCACCAGTGTTATACCCGGTCCAAATTGGAACGCGAGATAGTCTTTGTACAATGAGCAGCTCTCTAACTGGAGAGGTATAGCCTACCTTAAACTTTAAATAAAGAGACAACACGGCAGGATAATAAGCACACAGGTAACAAGTTAACATGGGTTTTATTCAGTTTAACACCTGGTTCATGGAGGAGCAAGACATATATTTTATACCTGATAATCTGGAGATCATCAACAACAATAAGAATAATTAAGACATACAATAATAAGGTTATCAAGTAAGCAATAGGAGTCGGACAATGGGTCCGGACTCAAGGTAATAATAATACTCCTAGGATACAATTATAAGGTATCCAAAATGGTGGAGGTACACCTCCTACCCAATTAGATCTCAGAGAGGATCTCAACAAAAGACAAGAGTGCAGTAATGGCAAATGCCGTCTGGATCATGCAATGATGTCCCCGGCATATAGTGACGTTAACTGACTCTAAAGCAATAATGGCCAAGTGGTCATCAACAATGAAGTGGGCTCGGAAAGGCTCACAAATGATATTAATACTATAGGTGTGCTAGATCTCACCTGGCAAAGATTAATCCTTAACTCTAATTGTGTACTAGCAAGGTGCTGAAGGCTGAGGCAACAATCGTCGGGAGCTGAGATAGAGTGAAATCTATTTGAGTTATGAACCTGACAGAATGTTAATGAATTAGGCTAGAAGTTATACAAAGGAACTAGATTACGTGTAAATATGTGTTTGTGTTTGATGCTATGGGTTTTATATAGGCACGCCCCCTCTGTCGGGCTATGGGAGACCAATAACCCGGGAAGGTGCGTATATAAGGATCCCCTGATAGGTATGTATAATGTGTCCCGGCAAGTGGGCTAATTAACGTCAATTTAAGTAGGGAGAAGAAAGACCTCTCGCAAGACGTAATGTTAATGAGAACCCCTGAGTCAACTCTATACCCATAAACTATACAAAAACACTTAAAGGAGAGCTGTAGTGAAGAGGAGGGCCCGTAGATCGAGGGAGGATCCAGTAGTCCGGAGGGCGGCTGGGCATGATGACTCCGGAAGTTGGTCCAGGTGGGGCGGCTGGGCGTGATGACTCCAGCTACTGGTCCAGGGTGAGTCACAAGATGATTCCTTAGACCTTGGCTCCTACCACGGGACAACCGGGTTCCTCTTGCACTCCCACAGTGCAGTGATTCCCAAAGGATATGCTGGAGTTCTGCTACAAGGTTTGGGGGGTTAGGGTGACTAGCATAATGATCTACCTAGAGTTGCAAGCAGTCTAGATAGTGACATTATAGGTAGTCTAAGGGGGGTCAGGGTAAGTGTCTTCCTTCCTTGCTAGTTCGTGGAACTATCAGAACCATGTAGTAAAAAGAGAATCCAGAAAGGGGAGCCCAAAGTGGGTTGCCCAGAATTAGTCCTCTTCCTGATGGGGGGGAACCCGATCTGGTAGATCTAAAGTTACTACACTATCCTCATAATCCCTTGAACAAAACAAGGTAGGAATCCTTTGGTACTTGGTTTGTGCACCGCATCGAAGGCCAGAAAGGGGGAGCCCAAAGTGGGTTGCCCAAGCTAGTCCTCTTCCTGATGGGGGGAACCCGACCTGGTAGATCTTCGATCACAGCACATAACTGACAAGTTGAACACCAGCTATCTCTGGCTGTTCTTACCCTGAACTAAAGAATACCAAATGGCAAGCTTAGTTACTGATGTCCAGGCTGGGTGAGTATAAGGCAATCTTCTTGCCCCTACTTAAGGCGCCCGGCTTGAGAGGATCAAAGGCGCTGGGGTGGTGTTGGCGCGTGGTGGTTATGTCCTTGTAGCTCTGGGGGTGGCGTGCCTGGACTCTGGCTGTACCTTGTAGCTAGATGCCCCCGGGCAGATTCTGTTATAAGATGGGGGTGATCACTTCCCCTCTGACTTTTCTCTCTGGTGGTAGGGGCCATAGAAGCTGGCTGGGCAGGGTATGCTGGTGTAGTCCACTCAGGTCTTATGTGTCCCACCTGTCTCGTTGATATGCGGGCGATGCGGGCAGGAGCAGGGTGGCTGGCAGGAGTAGGGTTGGCTGCAGGTTTAGTGGCAGCTAGAGATGCGGTCTTATCATCCTGAGACCGCATCTCACTACCGTCTGGTAGAGAAAAGTCCCGACCTCGGGACTGGAGATGGTAATGTCTTGAAGTATTATCTTCGTAGACAGGGGTCAGGTGCTGGAGGAAGTGGTAATAGATGACTCCCTGGTTGTTAGGGGTGGCCATCTTGTCTCCGGTGAGGGTGAGGAGAGAAGAGGAGTCACAGTACCTCAAATGGTCCATGAGTTGGTGAGGTGACTTTATTACTTTGGTGGAGTCCTTCCGCGCCAGGGTTATCATGTCAATCCGCATCTAGGTGGTGGTCGTCAGCGAGGGCGTTGTCGTGGCTGGAGGTGGTTGGAGAGTGATGACAGAGAGCCTGGCTTGGCCCAGGTCATGAGGTTGTGCGGACGCCGAAGTACCAGGCTGGGGAGAGGAGCTTGGTGCGGACGCCGAAGTACCAGGCTGGGGGGAGGAGCTTGAAGACGCTTGACCCTTAACCTTTCTCACTTTAGGCTGGGACAGGGCTGGTTCCCATCTGGTGGGTGGCTTCACAGGTCTTCCACAGCGGGTATGAGAAGGCAGTCTGGGAAATGGGGGAGATGGAGTTAGAGGTGACATTGAGCGAAATTTGGATATTGTTTTTCGCCTGGGAAGTTGAGAAGGAGGGGAAATAGATTGAGGAGAAGAAGGTAGGGTTTTAGAGATAGGAGGAGTAGGTGAGGGTTTTTTAGGACGAAAGCTGGGGGTGATAGGCAAAGTGGGGGGTATGTTGGTGAGTTGTGGTGGCGAGGGGGGAAGACTAGACGTGGCAAAGTTAATTAAAGGCGATGGTTGAGAAGGAGGTTGCGGAGGTGAAACGAGAGGAGAGGGAGAAAGAGAGTAATAATAATAATAATAATAATAGTTCTTAAAGCTAGCGCATGCTAAGCTAGCTAAGGATAGCTGAATAAGGCCGATTAGGCGTATTTCCATTGGGGTCCTGTACTACTACCCCATCCCTTTGCTCATGAGGGATGGTAACGACTCAGTGCTTGTGAAAAATCTTTAATGCGCCGAGCGTGGGCGCAAACCCGGGCCTTCTGGGTGGAAGTCCGAGACGCTAGTCACTACACCAAGCGAGCCGCTTGGTGCTTTGGGCTTAGGAATGCGGGAAGGGGTGAAGGTGACAGGAGGTGAAAGAGAAGAGGGGGAAGTTTGGGTTTGATTAGAGAGAACAGGAGGAGGTCGATGTTTAGGAAGGTGAGAAGGGGTGAACTGGGTGAGGCGAGTGGGAAGGGTGACAGGAGGTTGCAGTACAGGAGAGTGAAGGGCAGGCAAAGGAGAATTGAGAGGAGGAATGGAAAGAGGTGGAGGGAGAGGGACAGCATGGTTGAGAGGGACAGGTCCGGAAAGACAGGAAGTTTGAGGGTGAAGATTTGAAACAGGGGTACAGTCAACATCCTGATCAGGCTCAGCTACAACAGTAATATTCTTATTAATAGGTTGAAACCTTCTGACAAACCTATTCCAATAAGTGCGAGATTCCCCATGATAGTTAATTATGACCTGGAAACAGTTTGGGATCCTAAGGACCTCAAATGGACCCTTGTACCGTGGCTTCAGTTTGGAGGGTACATCAGGTAAGATGGCGACCATGACTAGGTCGCCTACTTGGTGAGGGTTGTTCTTGGGGGCTTCATCAGGCTGGAGATCTTGGGTAAACTGGAGCTGACGTAGGCGGTTCCTGAGGTGGACGAGGTTGGTATTTAGACCTGGTGAGGCCTCAGTAGGGGCAGCTAGGTGACGTAGTGGTATGAGGAGAGGTGGGCTCCCAAAAACCATCTCATGAGGGGTGATCCCGTTGTCTCTGGGGCAGGTGTTTATTCCCCATTGTATGATGCGAATTTGGCTGGTCCAGTCCGATGAGTTCATCTGTTGGAGGCGTGTCCAGATTTGATTGGCGATGGTTCTATGAGATCGCTCGCAGATGGAGTTTCCTTTTGGCCAGTAGGGTGAAGAGTGGCTGATGTGAAATCCAAACATTTCGGAGATCTGCGTCCAAATTTGTCCGGTGAATTCAGGGGCATTGTCGGAGTGGATTGCCTGTGGCAATCCAAAATAGGGAAAGACATGTTGTAATAATGCCTCGGTGACGGCCATAGCAGTGTGTTCTCTGGCAGGGCAGGCGATCACGTATTTTGAGTACGTGTCCACGAAGGTGATGATGTAGCGGTATCCCCTGTCGTTTTGTAGAGGTCCCATGACATCCACTGCCAAAAGTTGCCAGGGTTTAGAAGCGATGAGTTTGCCGGAAGGTCCTGGGGTGCGTGTTTGGTCTTTTCCCAGGGTGCAGGCACGGCAAGCTTCAGTTATTTTCTTGGCCGTGGTGTAGGGGCGAGGAGTCCAGTAGATGTCTTTGAACGTGTTCACCAACTTCTTTTGGCCTAGATGGATCCCGTTGTTGGTGTGCAAGGAAGACATCATTTGTTCAGCATCCTCAGGCCCTAGTACGATCTGGCCTTCTGGGGTAAAGAGGGCGTCACCCCTTCTTTGTAAGAGGCCAAAATGTCGGGTGGAGATCCAAGTTGGTTTGTCGTTCCGGAGGTAGGCCTGGATGAGAGGGGGAGTGGTAGTAGGTGGTGGTCGAGGTTCTTGGATGGCGTTGAGTTGTTCTGGTGCCAGTGGGAGCCGGGATAAGGCGTCTGCATTGGTATGGAGTTTTCCCGGCCTGTAGGAAATCTCAAAATCAAACTCCTCAAGTGATTCTCGCCAACGGACTGTTAGGGCATTCTTAGAGTCAGATTTCCTGAGCCATTGTAAGGCTTGGTGGTCAGTGATGATGGTGATCTTGACGCCAGCTAGGTAGGCTCGGAGGTGTTGGAGGGCCCAAACGATGCCTAAGCATTCTCTTTTAGTTACCGGGTAGTTGGTTTCTGCCGGGGTACAGGTCCGGCTGGCACAAGCAATGATGTGCTCTCGTCCTTCTCGATTTTGGGAGAGGACTGCACCGACGCCGAGAAGGGACACGTCGGTGTAGAGTCTAAGACTCTAAAGGGTAGTTGGTAGTCCGGAAAAGAGAGGACAGGGGAAGACACGAGTAGGTCCTTGAGGGAGGTGAAGGCTTGGAGACGGTCGGGGGTCCACACAAAAGGTTCTTCCTTCCTAGTTAAGTCGTGTAGAGGTCTGGCAATGGTGGCGAAATTCTTCACAAACCTCCGATAGTAGGAGGCAAGGCCTAGGAAAGCTCTTACTCCTTTTACTGACTTCGGGGGTTGGATCTCCTGGATGACTTGGAGTTTCTTGGGGTCAGGTGCAAGTCCTTCTTCTGACACCAGATGTCCTAAGAATTGGACCTGATGTCGAGCCATGGTGCATTTAGTAGGCTTCAGCTTTAATCCGGCTTGTCGGATCCTCTGGAAAACTTGGCGGAGGCGTTGGAGGTGTTCTGCCCAGGTACGACCAAATACTATGATGTCGTCCAAGTACGCCAGACATGTTTCCCAAGTTAATCTCTGAAGTACGGATTCCATCAGTCGGGAGAAGGTGGCGGGACCGTTACATAATCCGAATGGCAGCACTGAGAACTCGTAAAGCTTCCCTTGGCTGGTGGAGAAAGCTGTTTTGTTTTGGTCGGTGGGGGCGACCGGGACCTGCCAGTATCCGGATTGCAGGTCCAGTGTGGAGAACCATCTGGCCCCTAAGAGGGAGTCTAGGGAGTCGTCGATGCGTGGTAGTGGGGTGGCATCTTTGATGGTGACATCGTTGAGTTGTCGGTAGTCGATGCAGAATCGAGATGACCCATCCTTCTTCTGGACTCTGGCTGTATCTTGTAGCTAGATGCCCCCGGGCAGATTCTGTTATAAGATGGGGGTGATCACTTCCCCTCTGACTTTTCTCTCTGGTGGTAGGGGCCATAGAAGCTGGCTGGGCAGGGTATGCTGGTGTAGTCCACTCAGGTCTTATGTGTCCCACCTGTCTCGTTGATATGCGGGCGATGCGGACAGGAGCAGGGTGGCTGGCAGGAGTAGGGTTGGCTGCAGGTTTAGTGGCAGCTAGAGATGCGGTCTTATCATCCTGAGGCCGCATCTCAGGAAGTATTGAGGGGAGGGAGACTGGATCTACTTTGCGAGGAGGACTGGGCCAGCTGTGATAGGAGCGTCTCTCTTATATTACTCAGTCTTTATTCTATGGTATAGCTGAGGTGCTAATTTGATTATCTGAGTATGCAAAAAAGGTGAATGGGTTATTGTGGGTTAATAGAGGTTAGTAAAGGGGTTAGTCATGCATGGTTAGTTCATGGATAGGAAGAATTCCTGTGCTACCTGGCAATGACCCGGAAGTCAAAACAGGGGTCAGGTATACCTCCGCAGGGGTGGGGGTCTCCCTCCTCGGGTGGGTAAAAAGGGGTAGATGTGCGCCCTCTCTCTGTGATGGTCGTCCGGCGGCTGTGGCTAGGGCTTGCCATATCACAAGTGTTTGTAATAACCCTCTGTTTATGAGACAGATGTGGGTGTTCTTAATACCAAAACCGAAGGTGCCTTGACTAGCTGGTTTAATCGGTTGGGTTGTTAATTGCATGGTTTGCTGGATGTGGTGGAGACTGGGTTGCTAACTCTGCCACATTTATCTGGAAGTATGGCAATAGAAGTTAGTCACTGGCGAGGCGGCTAGCCTCGCACCGACGACCATTGGGTGCAGGGTTGTGAAGAGGTTGTAAGAGAATAGATGGCATGCAAGGGGTTAGTAAAGTTCTAATGTTGTTCTGGCCTACTAAGGGAAGGCAGGCTGGATAGGAGTATATATAATTATAAAAGGTTGGAGAGCGTTAGCAATGGAAAAATCAAGGATCTTCAAGAGGTATGAGAGAGAGCCTAGGTCGGACAAGAGTCGAGAAGCGCGGGGTATTTTAATGAGAGGGGAGGAGTTCAGGGGGGCTGTAGGGAAATTTGACCCTAAGGTCTCTGGGCGTGGGGGTGGCATTAGGCTGCAGTTTATATTGGAGTTTGAAAAGGCAGTGAAAGTACGTTAGCCAAATGCTACCGGGGAATGCAACTATGGGGTGGTATATGAGTCTGGAAAAGATAGAATTATGTGGGGCTGGGGGGGGGGGGGGGAGAAGGAGGTGAACTATAGGTGTGTGCTTGACTGTGGGTAAGTGGGGAAAAACATGGTGTATTATTCTTCGTCAGTACGAGGGGTTATGGATACTATTAGTTGGCCCTGGGAACTGCGTTTTCTATGAAATATATATACCAAGAAAAGCGGCAGTTCGTAGGGGTACTTAGTTATTGTTTCGAGGTACTTATTACAGATACTGGTAACAAGGTTATCTATACAATCTCTGGTTGGGGTAAGAGGTGTAGGACACGAAGCAAATTGGCGTAGTGTGGACTGTGGATACGAAGGAGGTAAGTGGAAGACGTATGACAATTGTGGAAAAGTAAATGGAAAAAAGGTGAACACAATGGCGGATAAAGATACTTAACCTAAGGATTGAATACATAGATTTTATGGGGCGATGGGTCTTCAGAAACTTAGTCTGGCAAGACAAGATGTTAGGGAATGTTAATATTAATACTTAACCTAAGGATTGGATACATAGATTTTATGGGGCGATGGGTCTTCAGAAACTTAGTCAGGCAAGACAAGATATGTTAGGGAATGTTCATATGAATACTTAACCTAAGGATTGAATACATAGATTTTATGGGGGCGATGGGTCTTCAGAAACTTAGTCTGGCAAGACAAGGTATGTTAGGGTATGTTAATATGAATATCTTAAACCTAGGGACAGCATGGGTGTATTAACTTCTACTTCTCGGATGTAAGAACATACATAGATATAATTATGGCTGTCTGCTTTGTTGGCATTGGCTCAACGTAGGGACAGGGCATGGGTGTTTTTAATATGAATGTATATTCCTGTTCATAATCATGGCAGTTAGAAGTGTAGGACACGAGGGGGTAGTGTACGTGAGGTGTGGAAAAATGGTCAGTTTAGAAGGGGTATGTAGGTGCGGCCTGGAGCTGCTTAGCCCTGCGGGCTTGGGCCTGTCTGGATTGGCTGGCTCGGTCAGCTGGTCCTTTCGTTCTAGTCGTTTTACTTTCAGAGCACTGGTTTTGAATCTGAGACACTTAAACCATGTGCCCCTTCACACAACTTGCAACCCTTCCTTCGCACCGAGGCCTCCTGCACTGCAAAGGATGCTGAAGCAACTGGTATGTGTGGCGTAGTCCGTTTTGCTACACTTTCCATGTTAAACACTTCTGTCTGGTAAGCCTGGACAAACCTTTTTAGGTCCAGACCTTCTTCACCTAAAGTTCTCTTTAATGTTTTCTTTAGTGGGGATGGCAATTTATTCATGAGAATTACTACACTAGCCTCATGAAGGGTAATTTGTAGGGTCTCTATTGACCTCAGTGTACTTTCAAAACTAGCATAGAATCCCTTTAGTTCCTCGACATTGTAAGAGGGAGGATTCAAAGTACAGTAGTAAGGTTAGTTATATGTGCCGCATTAATTCTATCCCTGTGCCCATAGGTTTTCTTTAGAAGGGCAACCGCTGTTTGGTAGCTGGCTCCTTCAATTAGTTGTTTTGCCTCGCCATTCAGTTGACCTCTTAACCTCTCCGCGGCGCACAGGTTGTTTTTTACAGGGTCATACTGTGCGCATGTATGATGATTTTGGGACCCATTGCCAATTTCGATAAAAAGTACATCAGCGTGTAGGGAATGTTTG
The DNA here is from genome assembly GCA_032716605.1 of Paralithodes platypus. Classification (NCBI taxonomy): domain Eukaryota; kingdom Metazoa; phylum Arthropoda; class Malacostraca; order Decapoda; family Lithodidae; genus Paralithodes; species Paralithodes platypus. Next base: position 22,147,162 of record CM064511.1, on the reverse strand, counting down.
CGTGCATCGGCCCATATATATTTGACCCCCCAAAAAATGTCTGGGGGGGGGGGAATGGTCCGTAGTTGAAAAATGTGGAGCGAATGGCACCGCGCGGCTAGATTGTCATCGAGCGGCGAGATTTCCCTGCCGAATTTTCACGTGCCCAGGGGATAGAACGAGAAGGAGGAGGGGGTGGGTTACCGCATATTATCACGTATATCTCCTTTTTTTATCCCTTTTAGGCTATGTAGAGTACGTATACGTGTGTAGGCCACCCATATAACAATGAATATGCCTCATGTGACCAAAAATTGCAATATATAAGGGAATTATCAAAGAATTTTTAGGCAGGAATGAAGATGGGTTGGAGGTTTGGTGGCAATTTATGAGATGAGAGTGTGGTTTGCGCTATAATATTACGTATATTTCGTACTTAGAGCACTGTCATGCTATAATACAGACTTGTACGTATGTAGACGTGCCATATATCAATATATATACCGCATATAGACCAATTCATGCGATATTTACGCACATTATCAATGAGTTTCTATGCGTGAACCAAGGTGTGAGTGAGTTGTGCTGGGAATGAAAGGGGGAGAGGGTGTGTTACGCCATAAATATCACTTATATCTTGTACTTAGAGCACTGTCATGCTATAATACAGACTTGTACGTATGTAGACGTGCCATATATCAATATATATACCGCATATAGACCAATTCATGCAATATTTACGCACATTATCAATGAGTTTCTAGCAGACGGAAGCCTAAAAGGGTGGGTAGGAGGGAGGCAGGGAGTGAGTCGTGGAGAGAGTGAAGGCAGGGAGATCTAGCAGTAAACATATGCAGCTGTGTGATAATTGTAGAGGCGCCCCAGGCGTATGGATGTCTTGGGATTTTGAACCTTATGTCTAGGAGGTGTCTGGTGTTCGTTGCCACCAAGAGGTCTACAATAACATGAGTCAGGAATGGAGAGAGAAAGTGAGACATGCGTATGTCGTACGTATAAATGGACTTCAGAATTGCATTATTATGCAAGCAGACATTGCATTTTAGACACATGTGAAGTACCACAGAAACATGTAGGCCATTGACTGTAAATAAAGTACTATATTATAGACCAGGAACGAGGGTGGTCAGTAAACATCGGCTTAACTTTTTTTGATAGAGAGCTAAATATAGACTGGTGTCGCCTTACACTTGCGAAATGGTAGATTGCCACCAGAAAACTTATATTTATTTATTTCCAAGTAATATGCAATCTAAATGTATATTCGAGACCTACTGCAAGTATTTGTATGACAGTCATGACTATTAGTCCATGAGCCAAGACCCGAATTTTGGGATATCGGTACCACCCGGGGTGACTAATTCTCTTAGGTGTTTTTAGCTTGCTACATGTCTCTAGTTTATGTTTTGATATGATAGCCCTTGCACATTGGTAGCTTAATGGTCGTTATCACTTCTTGAATAGACATACCCTACCGAAAATTCCGAAATTTTTTTAAATGTCAAATTTGGGGACAGGAATGCCTAAATGTCAACAAAATGCATATAGTAATTGTCACATTTAATACAAGTCCTGTAAATACACACTAAGCATGCCATGGGCTTGTACATACTATTATGGCAAATTACTACTCCTAAATATCATCTACGTCAGACTCGGAATCTGACTGTTGTGCCACCGGCTCTTCTTCAATAGCCTTGTTCTGACATGTCTGTAACCTGCACATGTCCGTGCATTTTAGACCATTGCTGAGGCAAGTACACTTAGGGAGTTCGCATGACCGCACACACTTGCAAGACAGTAGCTGCATAACAGCATCTGGTGCTGGTGAGCCTCGCATCCAGTTGACGGCAAGCTTACCGTCCTCATCTGTCATCCAACCGCAGTCTGTTGGGTTCGCAACAAATGGCTGGCTCTGAAGACTTCTCCTCCAGATCGCAGCCTGGTAGTTTGCACGCAGTGCATGCATGAAGAGGCAGTCCTCACAAGGAGGGAGTTGACTTGACTCTACCTCTCCACGTCTTGCACAGAACAGCTCATACCGAAGCTTGTTTACCTTAGTTGTGTGGGTAGATGGTAGGTACATGTGGCAGGTGATTTCCTGTAGCTTCTCAAAGAGTTCAGGAGACACTTCCCATGAGCGTCCAAGTTCGTGAAAAGCATGCTGGTATGTCTTGTCCATCTTCACCTGCTTGAGTGTCGTCATCTTCCCTCGGCCAGCGAATGCACTGACGGTATCACAGCCTGTAAAGGCATGCATACCAATCAATGAATCACACACGCTGCCTCCCAGTGTGCGGCTCAGTGTGGTGATATCCAGGAATCTTGTCCGGTTCTTCGTCCCGCACTTCTGGAACAGATGGGATGGGATCTTGTGGCACATGCCAAGACACAACACCATGACGTCTGTATCTTCTGCAGTGATGATGACAGACTTGTTCCCAGATTCTGCTGCATGAAGTGCATGGAGAAGAAGGCGTGTGTCTGCTTCTTCTTGAGTTGACTTAAGCTCAGGAGCCTCTTCCCACTGCTCTTTGGTGATCTTGAAGCAGCGCTGCTCACATGTGACATACAGCTCCTTGTCCTTGAGCTTCTCCCTGTGCTGTGGTGCCTTCCATTCTTCTACCAAGAACTTGATAAGACTTGCCTTGTTGGAGGAACTACCGAGTAACTTTCTCCACTGCTGGATGTTGTGCCCAGGTTGAATGTTCTTGAAATGAATTCCTGTGCCTGCACTTCTTTTGGCTCGTTCTGCATCCTTGATGGATGTCTCCTTGTAGATATCAAACACAACATCAATGCGCCTGCTCTTAGCACCTTCATGAACAGCGTGACTCAGTGCTGTACCTGCAAGCTGTGAAAAAGTTTTGTCGTTTCCCTTCAGTTTATGGACCAGGCTCATCCCATCAATTATGGTAGCAGAGGGCTCGGGTATCACTTCTGCAGGAGAAACATTCCTCTCTAACTCCTTTGCGAGGGCAGCCTTGTTGGTCTTGCGGAGAGACCCATCACCGCTGGCAAGTGCCCAAGGCAAAGGCCCCAGGGGATGAGCCAAGACATCACTCATTTTGAGCTTTCTGTTCTCGGCAACAAGGATCATCTGGCCAAATAGGTTCCTGTCAGCCTTTAAGATAACCTCCTTGGCATGGTCTTGTGAGCGTGGCTTCATTCTGATGTTAGTGAACGTTCTCAGTTTCGTCTTCGTCATCGTGTCATGAAACTGTATAGTTGGCGTATCGATCTCCAGGCGCTCTTCCTTGAAGGCTTGATATGCATCCTCTCCTATTCTGTAGGCCCCTAGAAGGTCTTTGACAACTTCTGGTGGTGCCATAGTCGCAGTTGACAAACTGACAAGATCTTCTTGCTCTGCGTTGAAGGGGTTCAACCAGCTGGTCTCCATCAGTTGAACTAAAGATTGGACATCGGCCTCATCTCTTCTAATCCTGGGCATCTGTAGGTCTGGGTGGCTGAAGTCAGTATACTTTTGGCCTACTACCATAGTCCTGAGCTGCCTTAAGTACCTGCTGCGATACTCCGATGTCAGGTAGTACCTGGCGACAGCTCCGCCTTTCAGGCTGAAGCCTTTTGTGCCCCCTGGTGTCTGGGTGTCTTTGTTGATCGTCTCTTCGATTGTCTGGTCCACAGGGATCCGTCCAAAGGGATTCTTGCTACCGATCTGGACCGAAAAGCCACCTTGCATGAAGTGTTCATGGACCTCTGGGTGTTCAATGGGCAGTCGAGACATCAAGGCATAGTAGTAGGTTAGGAACCGGGCATAGTTCACTTTGTCATAGGCAAAACACCACGGTATCATCTGTCGGATTGCTCCTAGGTGGAGCATCCAGTTGCCTTCTCTGGAGGCTCGAATTAAGTCCAGCATGATCTCAACCATGTCCAGGTATGACATCCAGAATGCTGAGAGGTTGTGTTCATCTCTGAGGGTCTCAAGATAAACTTGGAAAAGCTTCATGATATGTGTGCATGATTCACTCTCCATCAGCTCTTGAAAGAGTCCCTGAGACACATTGCTGTGAAAGCTTTTGATGTCCTTCAGTGTTTCATCTAGATGGTGTATGTCCCTTGAATGGTTTTCTTCTAGCCATGAAAGGAAGCCTTTCCATGCAAGCCTCATCAGTGCTTCATACACGAGCTTGTGTAGTCTCACTGCTCTGTTGTACCTCTTGCCGTTCATCACTCCTGACACTGATCCTTCTGCGATGATACCTGATTCCACACACAGATCTCTAAGACCTGCATCTTGAAACCTCTTCCTATGGTGGAGATGAGATTACAGATTGTGTGGAAGACGCCCATCCTGATGATAATGTTCTTGAACTTCTCTTGTTTCCAGATAACTTCGGCAGCTTTGGCATAGAGTGCTTGATCAAACACGCACACAATCTTGTTAAGCTGTAAGGACTGCATGATAGCATGCGTTTGTTCCAAGATTTCATTAACGGTGGACATTTCTGTTGCGGGAGCATTGATAGTGGGCAGGTAGCTTACAGTGTCCTGAACCACTGCAATGTCTCTGCGCATTTTGATGTTGAACCCAGTCCAACTGCTGATGGACTGGTCCTCATGGTCTGACATTCGAGTAAGAAGCCAGATATGGTGCTTTGTCTTTGAATCCTGGACTTCCTTGGTAGTGTCGACATACGCAGTCTCAATCCTAGGTGGCCCTGCCCGCCGCCCAACATTGTATATTGGCAGCATTGATGATGTCTGAGTGATGCTTCTTATCTTGGACTTGGTAATCTCTGGCAGGACTTTCTCTGGCACAGAGCCTGCAACCTTGGACTGGACAGCAATGCCATTGACTCTATGAGAAGTACCTGCTCCACTTAGGGTCTCTTCAAGTCGGTCAATGTTATCCCAGGCCAGGGTTGTGAACACACCAGGGTAGATGTTTGCTGGCAGTGGAATGTCATCCTTTGAGCATTCCAGCTTCTGGATACAAAGGGCTGTATCGATCTCCTCAAACATTGAGTAAGACACACAGTGACCAAGACGATTCAGAGTTCGGATCAGTTCTGTGTTTCCTGTCAAAGACTTTACAGCATTGGTCAGCAGTACGTGCTTGGGTGGTTTTGTCTTGCCACTGGTAACAGCAAAGACCAAGTCACTGCCAAAGGAAGTGGCAAGACGTTGAGCTCTTTCAGAGGGAGTTTCACACTCACACTCTCCTGTCAGCAGGGTGTGCAGGAATTGAGTGACTGCTGCAGGAATGACATTCTGATCTGTATCGGGAGGCCATGGCTGACTCACATCTTGTTTATTGATCTCATTCCTCAGCTGCATTCCTGCTTTGGTTAAGACATCTTCAGAGTTAGCTGCTCTTGCTTCTTGCAGGTCTTTTGCCATTTTGTGTGCTTGCCGGGCAAGGTCGTCCATTGAGAGGCTGCGTGGATAGATTAGAAGCTTTCCTTTCTCATCTGGGACAAAGCGTAGTGATTCTCCAAACTCGGTTTCAATCTTTCGGCGAACATGTTTCTTTGTCGCTGGTTTCAGTTGGATAATACCACGGGACATCATGGATCTCTCAAGCCTAGATGTGAGGTTTGTCATAGGCAGTACCTCTGGGTTGGGGAATAATTTGGTCCTTATATACAAGCAGAGTTCCTCGAGGGCTTCTGTCTCAACCTCTTCGTAGCGTGCTTCCTCGCTTTCTTCCTGATTTTCACCTACACCCGACCTGGCGGCCGCTGGGAAATCATCTTTTGTGAAGAGTTTGTAGCACGACTTGTGGTAGTGACCCTCTGCTAACTAAACCAAGGATTCTCTGGTTGAGTTTCCTTATTGCTGCTCTGCGAATCTTCTCATCTGCTCGTAGCTCAACACACTGTATGAGTGGCTCCCTTGTCTTTGTTGTTTTTATGTACTTGCTTGACTTCTCGCAGAAGATACATACTTTGGCATACACCCTGCTAGTACTAGGGGCATCCCTTGATGCCCTCCTCCTGGGGTCGACGCTTGCTGATTCTATCTTGACACCCTTGGCAAGGATAGAATCCAGTGACTTCTCCATTGTAAAGAGACTACGACATTTACGGTGATAATGTATGTGTGGTATCGCGCCTTCTTCAAGGCCCCTGGCTGCGTCCAGGACTGGGTCATGCTGCCTGATTTCTGCAGCCCTGAGCAATGTGTTCCAGGAGTCCAAATCCTGTGGTGACACCAGAGCATCGCTGTCATCATCAGAGCAGTGGATGATACAGTCGATCCGTGCTCTCTTCCTCGCAGATGGTTCCATCCTGCCGTCAAACAGTCGACACACACCTGCAAAAAATATCACCATTAAACCATGAACAAACAAACACATTACATGGAAACCACTCTACATGTTTGCTCCTTCCAATAATAAATTATCCCCAAATATAACAAAAAATCCCCAAATATGAAATAAACCCCTAATATGGAGAAACTTGAAATACACATCGGAATAATTCTTGTAGAGAATCAAATAAGCTACAAGAGCTGTTAGAATTTTTCAATGTTCCCCATATTTAAGGATTTATTCTAGATTTAGAGGAAAATACCCAAAATATAGAGTATATTCCGAAATATGAGGAAATTTGAAAATACCTAGGAACAACTCTGGTAGAGAATATAATTCTACATAGGTGTTCAAAGTTTCGCGATGATTGTGTGATGGATTTTAAAGAAAATGAGGAAAACGCCGAGCGTCACGCTAAAAATCTTTATTTTTGGGTAGCGCCCCTATTGCATCAAAAAAATTAGACTAAGCTACCAGTGCGAGAAGGCTATCATATCTTAATGTACTTACAGTCACTCTATAAACATTTTAGTACCATTCGTGTTTAGTCACCCCAGGTGGTACCGATATCTGGCCTGGCTCATGGACTATATGTATAATCCAATATACGCGCGTAAGGGCGTAGGCGAGACATAAGAAAGATGGTTGAGCAATTTTCGACACCCACACAGTTATTATTCACTATTATTAACAATATTATACAATACAAATGTATTTGTGAAGAGTATTTTATGCATTATTGTATTTATACAAATTTTGTTCCCAGAGAGAGCTGCTGTGGCTGGAGGGAGCAGCAAGGGTCACCCAGTGACCGCTTGACCGTGTGATAATGACTGGAGTCACACTGAGAGGGGCAATTTTGCTGAGTGTTTGGGCAATTTTTGACAGAATAAAGTTATATAATTACTAATTCTTGACAGAGACAAACTTTTATAAACCTTGGCATGATATAATTGATAATCCCATCATTTTACAAACGTAAATTGGTGGGATAATTAATTTTTTGTTTGTATATTGTCATTTCGATTGTAGACACGAAGTTTTGAGTGACATTTGGTATGAGTTCCTGTGGCATGGTTGGTAAGGTCGCGGACTGGAAAACTCAAAGTGTGGTAGGGTAGTGGGATCGAATCCAACAGGGGGTTATGGGGAAGGTTTTATACTGTTTAGAAAAAATTTGATATTTTTTTTTTTACAAGATCATGCCATTGTATTCAAAGAATATGAAATATTCATAGAATATATCATAATATTATTGTAAGAATACAATGACATGACCTTGTTTTTTTTTTTTTTTATTGTTTTATTTTATTATCTTAGTAGGTTTGACAGGATTTATTGAAACATATTTATTTTTGTACAATTCATTTGAGGTAAGAAAATATATACACATTACTTAGGCTATAACAAACATATATATTGATATACTAAACAAAAAAGGCATATTACATGTAAATCTTTGAAACTTATAAACTAAATAATGAAACATACAATTATATAATGTAAAAGCTATATCACAGGGACATCTTTGGAACTTATACATTATATAATATATACGTTACATTATGAGGTAGCGTGATCAATTAGGTCAGGTAAGGTAGGGCACGAGTCCAGGGCAGGGCAGGGCAGGGGGCGAGTCCAGGGCAGGGTACGGGGCGAGTCCAGGGCAGGGCAGGGCAGGGGGCGACACTCAGTAGTTCTTGACGGTGTGGTAGTCCCTGAAGCAGTCACCCAAGCAGAGTGCAACTTTGCACTCCGCGCACATTGAGGTGACTCTTTTGGTGACGTGGGGTTTTCTCACACTGGAGCTGCAGACGTGGCACTGCACCTGCCTGTGACGAGTGCCAATCAGCTCGGTGTTGGTTGGGTAGTGTCTTTCGACACCCAGCTGGATTCTGTCAGGAACGTGATCCTCACGCCATGCCGTACGTCTCTGAGTGGTGGTGCCATACTACTCCAGGAGTTGGTATGCCACGTTATACACGAACTCCCGGAATTTCAGCTTCTGGTTTGGGGACATCTCCCTCTTCACCAACCACAAGTTGTAGGCGTTGAGCATCGTGATGTCAACTAGGTGGAGGAAGAGCTTGTGATACCACTTCACAGTCTTCCTCAGACACTCAACGCCTGACAGCTGACAGCCAGACTTGTCCACCATGCGCATGTTCTTGGTATAGTCCACTACCATGTCGGGCTTGTAGATGGTCTTCCTGGTTTTGTAGTGGAATTTGCCAGAGTCCATCTGGGCACCTGTGTGGACGGTGGAAAGCAGGTGGACGTCTCGTTTATCCTTCCACTTCAGGGCTATCACTTTCCGACACTTTTCTAGCTGCTTGTATTTCTGCCCCTTTAGTGGCCTTCTTCGGACATGCCTCTCGCGGTGTTCCTGGGCCAGGTCGTCTTCAGAAGGTGTGTCACTGGAGGAGGCATCTGACAGAGGAATGACATTACCTGTGAACTTAGGCATAAACTTTCTTGTCTTTCTGACAGTCCCACATGACCCCGTTTGGTTGTCATGAAGAAACTGGCAGAGAGCAGGAGAAGTATACCAGTTGTCAGTGTAGATGATGTGGCCTTTGCCCAGGTAAGGTGCCAACATTTTCCTGATGATGGCACCTGACATGCCCATGGGGTCACCGGCAGCGGCTTTCGGTATGTCAATGTCAGTGCCTGTATACACGATCATGTCAAGCACTATTCCAGTTTCGCAGTCACACAAAACGAAGAGCTTGATTCCGAACCTATGCCTTTTCAAGGGGATATACTGCTTGAAAACAAGACGTCCTTTGAAGAGCACGAGCTACTCATCAATCACCAAATTGAGGAAGGGGTAAAAGTATTTCCTATACCTCTCCAACAACATGGTGAACACATCCCGAACTTTCCATATCCTGTCAATCCTGTTAGGATTGTCGTTGTCTTCAAAGTGCATAAATCTTAGCAGCAACAAAAATCTGTCACCAGTCATGATCTTATTGAAAGTTGGGGTGGCGATGAGAGGGTCGTGCTTCCAGTAGTGTTGCAACACATGCTTCTTGCAAAGAGGCATGAGGAACAACAAGGCAAAGAACGTCATGAATTCTTCCACAGTCGTATCCACCCAGCCTCGTATTCTCGCTTTTGGAGAAATGACGTCCAATCTGCCAAACACCCACCTGTAGTAGGCGTTTGTTTGGGCAACGATGTAAGTCATTACCTCAAAATCGAAAAAAGCGAGGAAGAAGTCGCTTTCGTTTGCGTGCTCGTCACAGGGCCAGTCAGCAGTTGTACCTGACGTCCCAGGATTGAACTGGGGCACGTCAGGTACAAAATTGACCCCGTCAGACCACTCGAACGAAGGCATGCCAGGGATCGGAATGTCGTCTGCGTCTGAAATATCGCTTCCATGGTCGCGATACAACACAGCATCATCATCACCCTCCTCTTCACTTGACAGACGCCCTTCCTCATTCTCGTCACCGACGTCGGACTCACTGCCACTGTCCACTCCCAAATCCCCCCACCCTTGGTCCCGTGCTAGGGCGTCGTCGTCGAAACCCGGGCTGCAAATGCCCTGCGAATCACCATCAAACAGCAGGGCGGCATACTTGGATGGTGTCAGAGTTTTTCGGGTCACTCTAGCACGTACGGGAGTCTTATGGACAGGGACAGAAGGGCTGGCAGGGGCGGCAGTGGTGCGTGGTCTTGTGGCCCTGGAGGCAGGCAAGATGATGGTGGTGCCTGTCGCCCCTTTCCCTTTCTGTTTCCCTGTTCCTTGGGCATGGGCGGCAGGGGCAGCAGAGCCGGCAGGGCCAGCATTCGCTTTCCCTCTCCCTTTCCCCTTCCCCTTCCCTTTTCCTTGGGCAGGGGCAGCAGGGGCAGCAGGGGCGGCAGGGGCGACAGGGCAGCAGGGGCGGCAGGGGCAGCCGGGCCAGTGGCGGCTGGTGGTGGTGGTGGTGGTAGGTTCACTGTGGCAGGCGCATGACACACCACTGGCTGGACATCTAGGGGTGAGAAAAACGGTGGCGGCTTTGGGGAAATTGTTTTGGTGGCCGGGGATGAAGTCTCATGTGCAGTCATGGATAAACTCATGTGATATTTGTCAACGTGTCCGGAAACCGAACCAAGTTATTCCTAAGGCTCCGTTACACCCTATTCCTGTGATTGGGCCACCCTTTAGTAAAATTATTGTTGACATGGTTGGTCCACTCCCTCCCACTAAGGCTGGAAATAAATTTTTGTTAACCATAACGGATGTTGCCACTAGATACCCCGATGCATACCCTATGAAAAATGGAATGGCTAAGACGGTAGTCAGTAACTTGTTGTTGTGGTACTTCTCAAGGTACGGGTACCCGGAGGAGATTCAGTCTGATCAGGGATCTAATTTCACCTCCAACATGTTCAAGCAAACAATGCAACAGCATGGGATACGAGCAGTAGTATCGTCAGCGTATCACCCTGAGAGTCAAGGGGTGCTTGAGCGGTGGCATGCTACACTTAAAAGCATGCTCAGGTGTTATTGTGCTGACAACGGTATGGATTTGGATCTTGATTGCCTTATGTGTTGTTTGCTGCTCGGGAGGTACCTGGTGAGAGCCTGGGATTTAGTCCAAACGAGCTGATTTTTGGACACCGTGTCATGCTGAAAGAAATTTGGGAGGGGACTGTGCAGCCTTGTCCATTATTAAAGTATGTGCTTGAAAGCCGTGAGCGCATGCTTAAGAGTCTGGAGATGGCAGGTAGAAATTTGACAGAATCACAAGCTTTGATGAAGGACAGGTATGATCGCAAAGTGAGGCTCCGGAAGTTCACTGTAGGACAAGAGGTATTAATTTTGTTGCCTTTGGTTGGTAACCCCCTCTCTGCGAAGTACACTGGACCTTATAAAATTGTAGAAAAAATTTCAGACTTAGATTACCTTGTTGCCACTCCAGACAGGAGGAAAAAGAACCAGTTATGTCACGTGAACCTTATTAACTCCCTCCGACATATTATGTTCCAATAAGTCCAAGGAGGCGCTTGACAAGTATTTTGGGTTTTGAATTTGGCTCATGAGTGTTGTCGAAGCCTTACATTTTTCGCGATTTCCATCCACCAGAATGCTGTTTATTGTGATGTATCATATATCAATGGAAAGAGGAATATTTATAGTACATGATAAAATAAAAAAAAATGTAAATAAATCGAAATATGAAAGTGTAAATGAGTCCGGAATACAATTATTTCCCATGCAATTGTCTTCACACCGTCCTAGCTCTAAATTGTGAGTGATGACCATATATTTTCTTTTGCTCAAATAATAGTA